>JAGWCC010000137.1:0-600000 GCA_022651775.1 Drusus annulatus
ATGACCAAAGTTTTGGCATTTAACATTTGGAAAAATTGTCAGAGATTTGACATTGAACTAATGGAAAAATGGACATAGTTTTGATATTTATCTAATGGTAAAATGCGCCATGTTACCATAATCAACTCTATTAAAGAGTATTGACTTTAAATCTTTGCCAGTATTTAAGAGAATGATGTCTTGTTTGACGATATATGAATGAGATGCTCACGCTGCAAGTATGTTTGGTCAGACTTCCAAAGGTTATGGACATGCTCCAAGATTAATAAATGTCCCTCTGCCTCTGAAGGCAATATATCTGGGCCAGCCCTGACTATAATTAACGCGTTAACTGCCTACATTTTATAAAATAATCTAAAATGGAAAATCTTTATTAAACTTCATAGCGTAATAAAACGATGTAAAAATATAACTTTTTTCAAATCTTAAATATTCCATCTTGTGTTTATTCGAGAAGTGTTGGAAAAGACACAAAGTGTTCACTGAGCCGAAAAGAATCCAACAAAGTAGAGATTGGAGGAAAATTAATTAAGTAGTCCAATTCTAGGGAATATAATAACCTCATTGGAAGTTTTCCAATTTGTACACTTGGTTTCAGGAAGTTCACAAACAACACTGACGAACACAGGTTACGGTAGCCTACTTTACTAAGGGATCAAACACGTATTCAATTATTTGATTTTTTTAACATTTTTGTCTGAAACACTTATGATCGACTGTTTATTGTTTTGAAGAGCTTTAAGCACCTAGATTCGGTGTTAGGGTAGTTTTTTTTTCTAGATTCTGTTAGTTAGGGAATCACTGTTTTATACGTTATCTAACGGAGGCGAGCTTCGCACGGACCTTCTAACACGTGCGTGAAGTGGCATTTGCGTGCAGTGCCACATACGTGCAGCGTCTCGCGCGTGCAGGCAGTGTCTCATTCGTGCGTTCAGTGCATTTGCGTGCAGTACCACGTCTGCTATATTCATTGCAGTCCATCGGGACAACGCGCGAAGTAGACTTGATGTATCTTTGCTTTCAAAGTAAGACGCTACATTTCAATAAGTTTGATAATACAAGAACGATATCTATTTATATTTAAGAGAACCTTGCCGTATATGATCGTAAATTTAGGGTTTCAATTTTAAGAGTAGTAGCCGTTTCTTCGTGCATTTCGAAACTATTTTTCCATAAAAATTTCTAATTCGGTATTATTTGCACAAATTCTATAACTTATGATATGGTTGCTGATGGGTCATACAGCTAATGAAGAATGCCAAGAATGGTGTGAGTATATTACTTTGTGCCATTTGGTCTAATATCTGACCAAATTCTGTACAAAATATTGGATTGACTCAATTTTTAGAAAATCTTGCATATTGCGAAGAAAGTCAGCACACAATAAATCTGAAAGAAATTTTAGCACATAAAATGCATGGGTTTGATTTGGACCTCATTTGATAACACAATAATCCAATCAAATTATTTTGCTAATATAAAAAAGCATTAAAATTTTGTTCGCAAATTGATTTATGTTGATTAAGTTTTAAAAAGCGTTTGAATTGTGGTGAACAGTTGAATTTAGTTGAAAAGTGAATACATCGTTTGAATTATGTTGATGTGTTAATACATTTCTCGAGACAATACAAGGCACATAAACAATTGATCGAATTAAAATTAGAAAATGTATGACCCCAAAAAAATTAACAGAATAGAGGAGAGTTTGAAAAATTGCTATTTTTTAAATTAACAATAAATAAGGGATTGCTTATGAAACTAAATATTTATATTAACTGATTTTAACTATCATAAAATAATGTTTTAATTTTGAATATCAGCATTCTCAAATAAACTAGATTAAGTAATAGTTCTTCCGTAATCAAATAAAACTCTTTCAAATCTGTGAAATATTATTTCATATTATATTTATCGTGTTGTAGGAACCTATACAATTATACTTTTCTATTTCAATTCCATATAATATGTATCGTAGACTGTTACTAATATGTTGTGTAACCAATTTCCATTAAAATTTACCTGCAATGAAAATTTGATTTATCATTCTCTATCATATGAGTGACCCAAAGAGCCGCAAAGAATCCGCAAAACTGGACGCATTTGAGGGAGGCTTTTGAATGAAGGAGAAGACTCATCTACGACTTGTAATTGTCTAGTCTTGGGTCCCAGTTTTATATTTTTACGTGAAATTCAGACCTTTGGAAATGGTCACAATGGGATTATAATTTATAGCTGCGTCAAAGATAAATTTAGCTCTGGGTCTAGGAGCTATTAAAAAAAATTATAAAGTAACTAGTGTTTACTAGAAAATACTGCAAACAAAAAAAACATCAAATTTCAAAGAGGAAAAAATAATTTGAAAGAGATATGATAAAACAAGTTTTCGCTGTTCCAACATATTTAATATTTAATTTGACATGAATAATATAATTAATAGTTAAACAATTAAATGAATTACTATATAATTATATTATAACATATTCCTAAGGTATGTATTATTAGCTGGTAATATCATGGTCTCTAAAAACAATAATTTTTCACGACTTTGAATATTCTTATATGCTACGTAGTTATTAACCTGTCATTAACCTATATAGTGCCTCCTAGTCACTCTTCTATTTAATGTCCATCGTTTTAGGTATTATTAAAAAGAAGAAGTAATTTATGTCTATTAGAAAATTATTAAGGATATTGAAATATTGTTGTAAATCTTCAATTTAGTTTTTAAAGATGTTTTTCAGGTATCCTAAGTAAAATACTCTAACTGAAAATCTGCCACTTTATTGGAGCTCAATAACAAGTATTTGTTGCCATTATTTTTGTCATAAGTTATTCTGGAAAATGTGAAAAATCAGTTTGTCGTCGACGGCAAACCCACCTGCGTAAGTCATTCCGTCATAACGCAGCAATAAACGTACATCAGTACAATTCAAATAGGAATTGTCCCACAGTGAAAACATTATCAAATGCCCTCTGTATACTATAACAATTTATGACAACCCTACAAATATTCTTTCTCGATTTGGTCTTATTTCTAAAACGATTTGAAGAAAGAGTACTTTACGTAGGTTGCATTGTTTCGTTTTATTCCTGTCACGTGCTAAATATCTTAAAACTCGAGGCATTTGAGGAGAAAAGACTTGACTGCCGTCAGGATGTTTGCTTAAGAAAAAACAAATTCAAAGTCAATGTTGAAAACTGGTGATCGATGGCAAAATCCTTAGAAAATATTGTCGCCCCATGAAAAAAAAGTAAAATGTTGACGTTGTCGAGGAACTACACCGCGATAGACGGATATTTTCAATATTATACTGCAGAATGCCGTAATACATTCAAAATAGCTGTTTTTATATCCGCCAAGAGATGGCATCATAAGAAGAATAAATCAACATGTCAAAAAGTTCTAGAAATATCTAAACACAATTAAGTCTTTTTCCACAAATGCCTGATTGTATCTTTTCCTTCTTTTTTTTCGTTGCTGAAAATCACTAAATGAAGTAAAGATAAATGTATTAAGTGCATAAGTGCCTAAATAAAGCTTATGCCCGGTAGGAAAAGTCAGTATGTGCCAAGGAGGTTAATATTCCATTTTGCGAACGGAATTTAATGGAATGAAGATAAATTTATGAAAAAAAATATCACAATGCTACATAATATCACTTAGTGGGTTTTTGCACCAACTTTACGATACTTCTCAAAATAATGTATTTATTGTTATTTTTTTCTTTTTGAGATTATATTACTTTCTATGGAAGAAATAATACAATTAAATAGTAAAAAAAAAAAAACAACACTTGGATTACTTACATCCAAAAATTATTACGAAAGCACGCTACATAAATTCAAAAAAACTATATATTGACGACAAAATTTTCAGTGATAAGAATTAAATTACGAGGTTTATCAACAATAAATGTGTTAACAATTCGTGGGATACAATAAAAACTCTGTAAACTAGTTTTTCAAAAAAAAATAAGACCATTTAATGAAAAAATTTAGCATGATACTCAAAACAGATATGAGATGTCTCAAAAGTGGTATATTTTACTGAAGAAATCTTCAGTCATTTTACCCCAGAACATGAAAAATATATTATGCAATGGAGTTAAGTCCTACCATTGTCTAGTAGTCTTTGTCATGAAGATATGTAATTATAAAAACATACATATCTTTGTAATGGTGCAAATTTATGATCTCTAAAGTATGTGAAAAATATTTGTACATATTGCGCAGTATTTGTAGCTTTATACAATATTTTATATCAAAAACTATGTACTAACACAATCATGAAATACGCATAACATAATATTGTAGAAATCTTCTTTTGTGCACCAATTAATTATCAGACTTGTTTGTCATGTTTTGGATAAGCTCGAAGTTCAAAATGACAAGATTGAATGTAAAAGAAAGCTACTTGAATATTACAATAACGTTAACCCTGCTCAAGCAAGAACTAAATACAATTTGATAAACTACAAACTACAAAGTACAATGCAAACTGGAGGGAATAAATTGAAACAGTTATCAGCAACACAATAAGTTGTCTGTGCAAGAACTGACAGGAGATCTGTAAAGAAACTCACCGATTTGTGAGATGTTTGTTAGTCAAAATGTATTTCTGGCTATGGACCAGTCTCTATCTTTTAACGCACGTTACGGTGGCCCTTAGCCCCATATTTAAATATATAATTCTAGTATGTGAGAACTGTCAACATATGTGAGAACTACAGATAGTTGTATGATAGAAAACTACAGAGAGAATTACAGATAATTCTAATATATTAAAATTGCAGACAGTTCTAACATGTGAGAACTACGGATAGTTCTAAGATATGAGAACTGCAGGCAGATATAACATGCGAGAACTGTCAAAACATGCAGTTGGTGGTTATAGCAATGCGTGGAAATGTTAGGAAATAGAGACTTAGGCCGCAGATTGAGCCAGAGTTAACTGTTAAAATTTCAGTCTGTTAAGAGCAATCAGAGCAAAATCTTCTCGTAGTAATAATGTCATTAGATGGATGCTAAAAAAATTGTCCGCAAATAATGATAAAAATTCTTGGTAGTTAAGATGTTTGTCGTTAATTTCGAAGCAACCTGATTGTTGTGTGTTCAATATGATATCTGTCGGAAAGAAGTAAATTAATCGATTAAATTATTCACTTAACTAAGAATAGGAGATGTAATATTTACGATATGGAGAAAAGAAATAAGTGTCAATGGTACAAAGTCAGACACAATATTATGAAGTGTGAAAACCTTAATAGAATGCACCGATTATGAAATTTTTAGTAGCATTTTTCCTTCAATTCACACCTAGAACTCTCTGAAAGTCTTTGTTTCTATAAACCTAATGGGCGTATTACTTGTATCTCCTCATTAAACTAAACAATTAATATTTAAGTTAAATATAACATGCTGTATTTTACAATACAAATATTAGATACATAAATTGGTACATTCATTTAAAGATAAACGTGAATCATTGATAATCTAACTGTTTTGCTTTTGTCAAATAAATTTTAAATGGGGTTACTTTCTGGCTGTTACTTAAACCCCTTTAAAATATGCATAAAACATCAGTTCCTACTTTTAAATAAGACATTCATAAATAATCATCAAATGGCAACACAATATTTCCCGAGAGTAACTCTATTTAATGATTTATTTTTTTGATTTTGCACTTCAAGACATGTTAATAGCTTTGAAATTTTAAACAGATCAAATTTAATACTTTAATAAACACAAACTCAAATGCACCACAGTGCAATCATACTCTTGTAAGTTAAAACAGATTGATTTGGAAAAAGCCTAAAAACCAAATGCCGGGTGAAAAATCATAAAAAGTGTTTTCTTGAAAATCAATTCAAATTCCTAACAAGCATTGACTCTGCTGGCGGCTAAGCAAGATTTAATTCCGTATTCTTGATCATGCACACCAGTTTTAAGCTTAAATTGAATTTGGCGTGGTATTGAAGAAATGGCCTATTACGTCAGTTTATCATAATCCTATAAAATAATGGTATTACTAACAGTTACATGAGGCAGAACTATTTGGAAGGCCTCTTGAAATTCATAAAATAATTCAATACACAAAAGAGTACTTAAAATTAACAAAGATTTTGTAAAGCTGAAAGTAGAAAATGTCAATACATATTCATGAAATGGAAAAAAACCCTTTACATATAACCTGAAAAAACAAAATCATAAAAATATATTGGGAGCCTATTTTGATGAATTTTAAATGTAGCAAAAAATATCAGCTCAGACAATTACTTAATAATATTTGAATTTAATAACTATTATAACAGCCTACATGATAATATTGTTACACAATCAATTTGGCCAGATTTAGGGTTATTATGGCACCCTCAAAGTTGGATGATTGAAGAAATATGCAACCAGCAAGAATCGAGTTATGTATTGTAACAATAACGTCAGTTTTGTGAGTCACGAAATCAACATTGTAACTAAATGAGGTACATTTATCATCTGAGTTGTTGGCAATGTTTCACTTGGCTAGATATTTCAATCTACAAAAAATACAGCGTAAATGGTTTCCTAATATCGCAAACACCCGGAGTCAACCGAATCAACTAGAACGCACTCAAATTTGTTAAATTCACCCACCATATTATTCCAGAGCGTGAATTTATTCATCTAAGAAGAAATAACAGTACTTACTTAATATTCGGAAGCATTTGAAAAATTTTAGGTTGGGTTCATGATTTTATAGGCAATACCCAGCTCTTTTTGTCATCATTCGATTGATGTAAACTCTTTTTGCCCAAAATAAAAAGCCAACAGCTGTCACAAACAGCAGACGACTTTTGATATACCACGTTCCAGTTAATGTTGACAATTTGGAATAATTATTACTCGTCGTTGAGACTCGGTAAATGCTTGAACAAGAATATAGTTTCATCTTATTTTGAATTAGCCAGCAATAAACCCTTCTCCGGCAAGAAATTTACTTTTCGGAAGGAAACTGATTGAAGATATTCATTATAAGAAGAAAGGTTGGACGATAAACAGAATATCTGTAAATTAACCGTGTTTAGAAATCATAAAGATAACCTAACCTAACCTAACTCAAGTTTTTCCAGACAATTCCGGAAAATACTTAAGAATCGAAGTGACCGAAAACCTTTAACTGGGAAGTTAGCACTCCTGTTGATAAAGTTCAATATTGAGCACAGAATATCGCTTTCATTTAACGGTGGCTTTTGAAACTA
This sequence comes from Drusus annulatus, assembly GCA_022651775.1. NCBI lineage: Eukaryota > Metazoa > Arthropoda > Insecta > Trichoptera > Limnephilidae > Drusus > Drusus annulatus. Next base: position 7,236 of record JAGWCC010000137.1, read on the forward strand.
AACTACTAAAACATCCAGTGTGTTTTAATGTATGCTTTGTGTATTAATTAAACATGCTTCATTATAAATATCGCTGTAAAATTGTCTCGCCTAGACATAGATTTGTGCAATTTTCCTGTGAGTAGACAGGCAGGTGTTGGTAATATAAAACTTATATAATATTTAGAAGGCCTAATCATCTGAGATGTTTAACGATATTATTGTTTTCGATATATAATTATGTATGTAGTGTAATTTATATTTTAAAATGTATTTATATATAACAGAAGCTTTGTTGAATGCATAACGTTGAGTGTTACTAATAATTGGATAGGTGTCATTGTAAGACAATTGCTAAAATGGTTGCATTATGGCAAGAAACTAATAAATGCTTGTAAATAATAACATTGTGCATTTTATTTATTTATCTTTTTTTTGTGTGTTCTTGATCCCAAAAATATGAGAGCGAAGCATAGGGGTATATGTGGAGAAGTCAAGCCAATACAGATGCGACTTCAAACAGTGTTCTATTTCGTTTGTGGCGCAGGGAGGGAGTCTTGCGTTCATCTCGGCTCGACAGTAACACAAAGTTTATTTACACCGAAATATTTTTTGTGTGCTGTGTGATGTAGTAGTTGCATAAAAGTATGTTTTTGTATTTTGAAAACATCATATTTAAGGGAAAAACTTATTCTCGCTTAATAAGCAGTTTTAACACGTAGGCTGCCATGAGCTTCTATAGGCGATTCAGAATTACGAGCCGTCGCTGCCGCAAGCAATACACGCTTTCAAATTCATCTTATGATATCTCGACTCTATCCATCCAGATGGCGCTAAACACAACCTTAAATAATAATAATTTGAACCTTTTTCTAGGGACATCTCGAATATGTTTTTGAAACTTTACTCTGACGCATTCAGAATACAGGAGAGAGAGGATCTTTTTCTGCATTTCGAGGGGTGAGTTGAACTCGACCAAATTGCATGAACGCAAGGATTTTCCACTATAACATGTTGTCAGCTTGACAAAATTAGCATTAGCCAAGTATATATATTTATGCAGTGCTTGTAGACTTTTTAAACAAATTTATTGTTAATCAAATGAATTGTTCCGACACAATCTGCGTTGAGAGTAATAGCCACGATCAAGAAACGCACTTTTACGTTCGCTAAAATACAAACGAAAGGAACGTTAATTATTGTGTGCAGAAGTCGTATAAAAAAATGATTTTGAAAAAACTTAAGTAACTCAAAAATATTATGCATTAGTCACTTTTTTATTGTGTTTTTTTTTTGTACCACGCAGGTTTAATAAACATTATTTATTCCAGAGTGTAGACACAGTGTGTCCACACTTGATTGAATATTCGTCCTTAAAATCCAAAGCTGATGCGTATAAGTTTATTTTACGTCTGTCACAAAGTAATTTCCCTTTTCCCTTTTTACAAAAGTGATATAAATGTTTTGATAGTTTTGTAACTTTTACCTCTGTACTTTTCTTGTTGGTTCTTATATATTCATAAGTCGATGTGTATAAAAATCTTTTAGGAAAAGCTCACTTAGGCAATGAAGAATAAATAAAATAAATTTGCCGACGAACCGCTGGACATTTCGTAAAAATAGATTCATTCTCCTGAAAACCGTAAACATGCATAGAATAGAAAGAATCCCTAAAACCGTGTATTGTGCAATATTTAAAAAAAAACTCACCGCTTGAAATTCTGCAACTGCTTTAAACTGGTCCACGTTTGGACTTACTTTTGAAGAAAGTTGAAGGAGCGTCTCAATGCCATTTTGTGGTGGTATATATATCAACACCATCACGCCTCGATGAACTCACATCAATTTGTATACTATTAATCCACCACTATCACACATAAAATATTTTAAATGAACGTTTTTTAACACACCTTTTTAATCACTGCACAATTGTTTACGAAAAAAACTAAACTTAAAAACTATAATTTATGTGTATCGTTTCTCAACCTTTTTAGTGTCACGAATCCCTAAGTAAAAAAATGTGTAAAAAACCTTACGACCCCCCCATTATATATTCAAACTTTTTTTATAATTCAATTGTATTATATTTTCTAATATTATTATTCAGTCTTACTAGTTTAAGTTTTTATTTTTAGTGACAGCTGTTTCGACGTTTAGTTCCCTTATCAAACTGTTGGTAAACGCCAATACAGCTGTCATCAAAAATAACAACTAAAACGAGTAGAACTAAATAATATTAAATTTAATTCAATTGAATTGAATTATAAAAAAATATATAGAATACTACAAATTAAATAAATATATCTTGACGTTTATCAAAGTTGTGCATTACTTTCGTGAAAAAGAATGTGTTTACACTTACTACGAATATTATTTTCCATGTCTTACTTGTGGGAAAGGGGCTTTTCGTCTATGGTGGCTTTTAAACTAAATACAGAAATCGTCGATTATCACTTGAAAATAATTGACGCATGTATGTTTCAAATTAATGTTGACCCACGTATAGAAAACACTGTGAAAAACAAACTCTCGCAAAATAATTAATTTAGACATCTTTATTTATTCGTTTATTAGGAAGTGTACGTAACAATTGAGTATAACTTGAAATTCATCATTTAATAAAAAGGATTTTTCGTATACGCGACTTATTGTTTGACAGATTGCGACCCCCAGGTTGATAAACGATGATCTTAGTTAATAATTCACCATGCATGAGAATGGAAACAAATCGATTATAAATAAATAAATGCGAGCAGCAAGAACGCGACCGCACCGCGCGGCAAGGAAAAAAACGTGAACGGAAGAATATTTCTCTTTGCCGATAGAGGGCGCGTTACGAAGGTGACAGCTACAGTAAAGTGCCATCTATAATCAGCTTATGGATGTTCAAGTTGGCCGGTAACATCTATTGGCCATAGATGTCACTTTGCTGTTCAAGTCGGCCGGTGACCCAAGATGGCACTTTACTCTAGCTTTCACCGTCATAACACGCCCTCTATCGATAGTGAGAAATATTCTTCAGTTTGCGTTTTTCCTTGCCGACGCAGGACGGACACGCGTCCACTGATCGCGATTCATTTCTGTAAAACTGGTAAAAGTTTATAAAAATGTTTCCTTATTCATTCAGTGTGAATAATTATCATAGACTACAGTTTTTTGCTAAAAAATTGTGTAGTGATTAAACAAGTGTTTGAAAAATATCGTAAATTAAAGATATTTTGTGTGTGACAGTGGAAATAGTGTACAAATTAATGTGAATTCACCGAGGCGTGGTGGTTTTGATATATATACCATCACAGAATGGCATCAAACGTTCCTTTAACTATCTTAAAAAGTAAGTTCAAACATGAACCGGATTAAACAGTTAAAGGACTTTATTGACAGTACACAATAATCCGATTCGTAGAAGAAAATATTGGGCAAAAAAATGGTTGGTCGAAAGGCGTAAGTTTAGCCTCATAAACATCGCAAGGGAATTGAACCCTGCTGATTTCAGGAATTTTATGCGAAAGGATAGTGACAGTTTCAGTGAGCTGGGTAGCGCCACTAATACAAAAACAAAGCACTCTGATGCGAAAAAGCGTATCTGCTCGCAAACGATCAATGGTGACTGAGGTTTTTAGCAATGGTAGCCTATTACGAAGATCTGAAATTTAATGCAGCCGTGTCTCTGCATCTTTTATCGAAAATCATTCTAGAAACATGTCGAGCTATTTATAAAAGTCTGACGCAGAATATAAAGGTAGGTTATTGAAAGACGTATTCAAGCATTCTCCACTTTTTTTTTATTTTGCTAACCATTTTAGACCTGAATTAAAACTGGCAGTCGTAGAACATAATATTTGATGCTGGATTACAATTGATGGTTATTTAAATTTTTTCAATACCTATTTTAGAAGTAATTGCTAGTTTAATTTGAAAGAACATTACGTATAAGAGGGGATGTTTCATATAAAATGACACTGTATACATAAAATAATGTTTAGATAACATAAAAAAAATAACATAAAAATTAAACAATACAAAAAACTTTCTAACATTACACTAAACAAAAAAATCTAGAGACAAAATTCAGTCGAGATTAAACACAAAAGTGCAATAATTTATTTTTTTAACCTACAATCCTATGTTACACATGATAGAAACGTAAGTGCAATAAAAAATGGCTAAGAAAAACATTTAGATTTTTCTAATAAACTTTGTAATTTGAAATTGTGTAAAAATGAAAAAAAATAAATGTATTGAATTAAATTAAACAAGCGTATTTCTTCTTTTGAGACTTACAACGCAAATAATCTCTTAACATTTTACTGTTTTCTTCATCTTCGGGATGTTGATCACCATTGTGTTTGGAAATGTTACATCTGATATAATATTTGAGGATTATACAATAAAAAAAATCGATATCGATTCAATTGAAAGATGTTGATAAACAAAACTAACTAACTAACCACCACTCTGTTTCTCCGCTGGGTTAGGCAGAGAGGATGGACTGCCATACAACTCTGTCTTGGAACACACTCTTTGCTTCATTCACATTCATACATCGTCTCATACAACTCTTCTGTTATTCTGACTCTTGACATGGTCCGACTCAATTATTTGATTCATTTGATCGTGCCATGTCTTTCTCGGGCGTCCCCAACTTCTTTCATTCAATTTCGCATCATACATTCTTCTCCCACTCTTTTCTTTTCTCATCTGTTCTATATGCCAAAACCATCCAAGTGTTACTTCCTTAATTCTATTCATTACACTTACATCAGCCTTGCATTCTTTCCGGATATCCATATTCTCAACACGGTCATACATGGTTTTATCGCACATACACCTCAGGAATCTCATTTCTACAGCATTCAGTCTACTTGCATCCTTCCTCTGCCAGTTTCATGCCTCACTGCCATACATAAGGGTTAATATGAGCACTTCATTGTAAATTAGTTCAGGAAAATGATCAGTAAAGTTTTTAGGGAAGATTCTGTGCGGATTTGAACTTGTGGAGGTTGTGGGACGTGGTGATTCAAAAGTGATTTAAAAGTTTTAAATTTTTTGTTTATTTTTCTTTAAGCTGCTTTATGACATTTAGCTGGAAATCAGCTGATGATGTTTTTACTCCAGTAACTGATTTATAAATGGCGAAAGAATTTAACAAATATAAATCAATTATGCGAAAGACCACTAGGCATGTAGAAACACGGCTAAGTCCATTGACTACACTTTATAATCTTGATGTAATCTCTCAATAACAATACACAGATTCGTAAATCAACAGGTTAATGCTTCTTAGCGGGTCTCGTAGGGAAGTGTGCGCGGGAAGACAGGCGAGCAGGGTTGCTACCCTTCCGGCCAGTCCAATGCTGCCACCCGCAGGATACCTTCCATTATCGTTGTCGCCAATCGAAGAAGCACAACCTGGGTCCTTTGTTACATTGTTTACAATTTATTTATTTTTTGTCACATTAGTTTTTCGGGTGCAAAACAAAAAATATATTGAAACTAATAATGGACTTTGCCGTGTTTGTTTCTACACGCGTCACTTTCTTATACCACTTAGTGGATTTTCTCATGCACAACTAACTACTTAACATCATATCAGTCTTGTCAACTTCACCCATTGACTTAGTATTATTATTTTTTAATTTACTTAACATGTTTTTTTTTAATTAAAAATAATGCACATTGTCCTCCACGCTAGGAGTTCACCTGTGTTGTGGAGGACATGCACAATTGAGGGGGGAATTCTTTCATCCCCTTTTCTCTCTCCCCAGCCGGCTATTATTTTTGGGGGATAGTTTTTTCCTACCTATCCCCTTACTTTGCTCATTAGCTTCTACCCCGACCCTGATTCACCTCTCTACGATTTTTATTGAATGTGTAATAACAGTTTACATTTTGATACCCCAGTTTTTGTGGCCTTAAAATTATACACGTTAGATTATTATTAGCATATAGCTGGGAGTCAGGCGGTCACAATAATTACATTTATTATCCTGCGTGACCAACCTAACCCCGGTGACATGGTTCAATGGGTCAAAATATTAGTTTAATTTAGCGCAAGTTTCATCGAGCCGGGCTGTGGTTGGTCGGTGGGTGGTTGCCGGCTGCGCGTTCCGGCCCACTTAGAGTGATTGACGTATCTTTGCACAATTTTTTAGTTTTGGCATAAAAAATAATATCGGAAATCAATTTATACGCTATGGTCTGTTGGTGTTTATCAACATCTTTCAATTGAATCGATATCGATTTTCCGACTATCTCCCAATCTTCTTCTTTTACACGCATCAATTGTTTTGCCGTCTCGTAAATTTCATCCTGTTTTTCTTGTGATGATTTGCGCCGCTTTTTAGCCGGCGGACGACTGACGTTCGACGTGTCTGTCCTGTCTGAGTCTTGCAAATCCTAGAAAACAATGGAACATTTTACTCAATAGCAAAATAGAATGCCTTCCCTGCTCATGGACAATTAGTTAATATTACGCCATATTAGTTAATATGTCTACGACCCTGCATTGACATTATACAAATTTTATACATGTTCCTAAAATTATCAAAAAATAGAAGAAAAAGGATAACTATTACAACAATACCTAGCGTTGTGTATTGCTGATGTATTGAATTATCTATTTTATTTTATCAGATGCCCGCAACACTAGTTGGAACGGCAAGAAACAGCATATAAATTTTAAGAGAATTTGAATTTCAGTAACTGCATCGGCGCTATTAATGGGAAGCATGTATCAATAAAAAAACCACCCGGTAGAGGCTCTTTATATTATAACTACAAAGGTTTCTTTAGTACTGTCTTACTTGCACTTGTTAATGCAAATTATGATTTTTTGTATGTTTGTGCAGGTACAAACGGAAGTGCCTCAGATGGGGGTGTTTTACAAAATACAAAATTTTATGAAAAATTAGTGAAATGCAAACTAAACTTGCTACAATTGTACACATTTCCAGGCACTTGCACTTTCGTGACGTATGTTTTCGTACGAGACAGTGCATTTGCCATTGACAAGTTTATATTATAAAACCATAACCGTTTTAAAATATTCCCCACGAAAAAAAACACATATTTAACTATCGATTATTTCGTGCAAGAGTTGTAGAGAACGCTTTTGGGATATTGGCAGCGCGGTTCTGAATTTTCCCACAAAGCATAAGTGTTGATCATATTGTGTCAGCGTGTTGTGTACTGCATAATTATTTGAGAAAAAAAATCACCGAGGTACATCTCATAAGTGAAGACATAAATAATTTAATGTTTTAGCAAGGTGTGTGGCGTTAAATGAAGAAGGAAATAATGTACGAAATGCTTATACAAATTATTTCAACAGGGACGGCGCAGTTTCTTTCCAAGAAGAAATGCTTCGCGTTGTACCACTGTAAAATAATCTACCGATGAATGTTAAATAAAATAAATAATTTAATAAGTAAATAATTTGGTTTTTATATAATATTTACCTCATCAGAACTATTGATGGTCTCAATGCCTCTACGCTGTGGTTTGTATGTGTCTTGCAAAAAGGTCAGTAGATGGAAGTACCATAGAGAGGGCACGTACATGTTCCCCGCACCTGTTTGATTTGAAGCATTTACCTGAAATAAAATATAATTGAAAGGGTATCAATATTATAAAGATCACTATTATCGTCAATACTTCGTCTAGGTGCGACGAATGAGCACTTGTCTGGCTCATTCATCGTGCCTAGACAAAATATTGGTTATCTCCAGGGCCCTTTAGTTTTACTTGCCCTTTTTCACACAACTTAAATGCTATGATTTAGTTTCGATATACCCATTTTGGTAGTTCAATTACAATCAAATTATATGTAAGCCACTCTATTTTATCACAAATACCTAATTCATTTTAGAACTAAATCCATAAAATCGATAATTATTAAATAATATTCATTAGTCAATCTCTTGAGACAAATATCTGGCACCACCGGGATTCGAAGCCCTCCACCGGAATCATTATGAAAATATTAGTTTATCAGTCATAACGAGCTATCTAGCAGAGTTCATTCTCACGTTAAAGCCCTACAGTAGCAAAAGCAGCTCGGTCACCGGGTAGAAAAGATTATCTTCTCATTGATGCACCTCTAACCAGAGTTGATACAGGAAGAGACAAATATTTCCTGGCAATGTTAGAAATTTCTACAATACGATGTATAGGAATATTTTCAATTTACCTATCGATAATAATAAGAGAATAACAAAAAATTAATAACTACTTGTAAAACAATGTGTTACTTACTTTTCGCACTTCTCTGTAAAATGACGATTTCATGTTGTCGATTTTTCTTTTCATTACCGCCGCCGTCACTTCCTCGTCAATAACTTGGTATTTATCCACTAAAATCCCCCATGCTCCGTCCCGCAAGTCCCGTCGCATATAATCTTTGTGGGTTAAATCCCACAAGCATTGTAGGTCCTTGTAATTTTCTAAGATTTCCACCCAAACTTGCTTTTCCTTTGCTAACATGATAGAACTTGAGTAATGTATTGATTTTGACTCCCTGCCAGATTTATCGATAGACATTAGCTTAGATAAACAAAAACATAGAATGGTAGGTACTTTTTTAAATCCAAAGATAAATAATATATTTGCTTCTCTTCATTCTCGCTAGTGATGTATAATCGAAATATTTTGAAATATTCGGTTCCGAGACTCGGAATTCGAACAAACCTACTAACGAACCATTCGATGTTTAAGTAGAGAGGATAACCGCCTCACAACTATGTCTTGGCAAACGCTCCTTGTATCATATACATTCATGCTTCGTTTTATAAATACTCTTCTGTTTTTGACTCTCTACGTGACGCGACTCAATTATTTGATTAATTTAATCGTGCCATTTCTTTCTCGGACGTCTCCAACTTTTTCTTTAATTCATTTTCGTGTTAGATATTTTCCTGGAGCTCTTTATTGGTTCATCCGCTATCCAAACCATTTAAGCGTCCCTTTCTTAATTTGGTCACTATGCTTACACTAGCCTTGCATCATTTTTACATTTGTAACAAGAATAATTAGAAAGAGATACTTACACTTCAAAACTTGAAATAACGTTTCTACATCTCTGAACATATATTTATTTAAATTCAGTAAGAAAATGTATAGTGTTTTTATTTTGTGTAAACGCTATTCATCCACAGGTTCTTTTTGATGTTTCGGAAATTACTATTTCGATCATGATCATCACTACTACACGTTACTAAACAGTCGAACTTCTATGATTTGTCGAACTGTCAAATAGGGATGGTGATATCAGAAATTGTGTGTACCTGCGGTTCCAGTCACCGGTGACTAGCGAAGAACCGGTTATTTATTAGTTATTTTTGGAATCGGTCCTGGTGCCAAAAAAGTTTCACGAAAAAGATTTTTATATTATAAGGAAAGGATTCCTGTAACGAACTATACCACAGCCCTGGCATTCGCCTGACTAGTTACGCCGTGTGCAGCGCTACGGTCGGTGTGCACTAGCGATGGGAAAAGCTTCACAGATTTGTGAATGCTTCACGAATTGATACTTCTTCAAAATGAACCCTTCACGATGAACCCTTCAATTGAAGTAACATATTAATCACAGAATTCCCCGTCGGGGGGTTGCTAGCGATAAATGTACCAAATAATAGTCACGTTTTTTTCTCAATAGTTTTATTCGGGACAGCTCTCCCAACCACATAACCCACTCCTCCATTATTGTATAACAAAAATTATACCGTGTAGAAAAACTACTTCTTTCTTTCTTCTATGTGTGTATTAATGAATTGTCTATTACTAGTTTCTTGTCTATTGTTTCTCGATGACAGCTGCCCATATGTTTGAGTTGTTGTTGGTTGGCGGTATCATGCCTTAAAAGGAATGATGTACAATAAGTATGCATAGCCTTACAGAGAATTTGCAAAAAGCAAATGTAGTAATTGCGAAATTTCCAGGAGTTTTTTTCATTTTTTTTTCTAAGGTTACATTAAAGATTGTTCGTGCGCAACCAGTTCAAACTATTCAGTTCGACATGAAAAATTACTTTCAGATCGATCGGAGCGACGACGCCTGAGAAAAGCGCTTTGCTATCCCGACCCCTCACTTTGCTTCATTCATTCTTCGAACTAAAATCGAAGGAAGAAGGGAATGAACAATTGAACTGTGGATGATGCAATATTTCAGTCTTTCGAACGAATGAAAAATTGAAGTTCGAAGTAGATGCCATAGATTGTTCAATCGGAAGTACCAACTTAACCAACTTCAATTGAAGTATTTGTTCAATGAAAAATGAATGAAGTTGGGACTGCTGTCAAAAGAAGTACTTCTTTGAAACAGTTCTTTCAAAACTGTCACAACGCTAGTGTGCACGGTAGCTCATAATGGCGTTGCCAGATGTAAGAGTGTTAGATTTAAAAAAATGCGCTATTCCACATAAAAATCTTATTCCATATTGGATTAATTTCGTCTATGTATCGCTTATTATTTATTTGTTTTGATTAAAATATCAAATGCCACGGTTTGAATTCAAACTAAGTAAAACCGGAATGCTCCTTCGGTTTGTGAAATGTATCGTTCATATTATGGTTTCGGTTGTGAAGTCAGTCAGTGAGAAAGAAGCAGATAGAAATACATTATTTGGGACGGGAAAATTAGAACTCTGGTTGAGAAAATGGTAGAATTCAAGAAAATAATGATATCCATATCCTAATTCCAAATTCTTAAGGTTGGGATGTTTAAAGTCCCGTTTGATTTGATTAAAGATCAGCACCTTAAACGATCTTTGTTAAATGCTGATTCTTGACCCATTTCAGCGTAATTTAATGTTGATCAGTCATCGAGCATAACGATTGTGCTTGCTAGCTGGCCAAAGTTTTATAAAACTCTGTATAGGTAACTCAACCAGAGTTGAAACAAACAATACATGCTTAGCGTTGGGTGTATTGTGTATCGATATACGCTTCAGTGGCAATGCATTAACGGTGCGTCATAAAGAAAGAGCCCTTGGTTTAATTTAATTAAGTTGTTTGTTTTAAGTTAGTCTTATTTTTAATTCAACTTGTAAAATATTTCTTAAATATTTTTTAAATGCCTCAATGTAATTAATACTGAAGCAATAAAATTTTTGTTGCAATTTTTTCCTGTATAAATATTTGGTCATTAGACTGTTTGTGTATTTTTGTACATTACGAGTCAGTGGGCAACAAACAAAACAATTACCTTTGTATTTGATAATACGCAACTGTTAATGTTGTCAAAACTGTTTTGAATATTTATACAAATGTTTCTTTAATAAAATCAAAACAAAACTAAAAGCATGTTTAATCATAACATCAGAATTCCTCGAATACATAAGTCTACAGCCTAAACTGAAAATCCCTGGAAGTGTGATCTAACCTTGAAGTAACAATATATGGAGGGATAGCTAATTTGTTTTACCCAACCCATCCGAAATTGTAATAAACCACTTATTCCGAGTTTTTACATCGTACACCATGAGAGAGAAAGAGACAACAAATTTCTTGAACGGCTTCTAAATACTGTCGTAATGATCTTAAGCTGGTTATTTTCGCTGGTTAACGGCAGGACTCCGCCCACATTTTTTATTTTGCCACTAAACTTGACACAACTAAACGGTTTTTTAGGTTAGATGCTATATTTTTGCTGATAAAAATACTGTGAAAAAGTGGCTATACGAATACACAAAAACATTATGTCGATATGTGATATGAATGGATGTATAAATACCGTAGCCTTAGTCTTAGCCACGCCCATTTACGCCGAGTCATGTTAAAATCATCAAAAACAAGTCCAAAACTGACTTCACTGGCTTTGGCTTTGGCTTGGGCTACCTCTTGTATACTCTAAGGATCTAACGATAAACTGATAACACCAATTTACCGCGACCTTTGATAATCCACTTTGGAAGGTATCTGTTTTACCGACTTTAGCAGGAAATCTCAGTAGAACAAATAGTTTGTTTATCAAAGAACAGATGTCAGTCATGTATCGTATTTTGATGAGGATGTCTTTGGAAAAATAACAAAAGAATATTATACACATTCATTTTATAACCATGAGAGTAGCGTTAGTATGTAAGGTAGTAGATAACAAAAAACGTCAGGTTTCTTCTTTTTGTTCGAAATAATAATGCAACGCGATGTTTTCTTATCCTGTTTATTATCCACAAATTGTTTTTATTGACTTGTTACATAATCTCAAAAGTTTCTCTAAAGCTGTTTTTTTTCTTTTCATATAATACTTCACCTTTAACAAAAAAAACAAATTTGTTTTTTTTTAAATACTTTATGAAGCTCAATGCTTCCATTGTGATTGTAATAGTATTCCGTAGTAGTAGTATTTTTGTAAATACTCTAAAACTTGTTAAATGTTTTTATTTTCCCCTCTCTATTAAACAATCTCAATAAAATCTCTTTCGATAACGACGCTACTCTTCGAAATTGACATGACGACTTCTTCACATCTATTTCACCGGATTTTTTATGTATCAGAACATTCACTCCGCCAACCCTCGGCCCGTCAGTTTTTGTTCAAATTTTGAAAACAGTTAACGGCCCTCCATACTAGCGGTGGAATTCATGTAAAAGTATTGCACAATATTCGAATTAATCTGTAAATTGCCAAAAAATCTGAAACACAACTACGCAAGTGAGAAGAGTCAATAGCCGCTATTAAACAATCCGACTTAATAATTTAATCTAACGTTATTTGATCGAACGCCGACGGGTCTAGATTTGATGGCAGTGTCAAGTGTGGTATGCCTACCTCCCAACTCCAGAATGACGTCATGGCGGTGGTTATGCCCAACCAATAAGGTTGTGTGGATTTTGTTATTCAATAAATCACTTCTGTCTGAAGTTGGCTTGATTGTGTTCGCCAAAGGTTCGTTCAACTCGGTGGCTATTGGTAACTCGCTATGTTTTAGCACTCGCGTTTGGCGGAAGCGAGTCACGTTATTATACTCGAGGAATGTTAACTTTGGCGGTAAGTATCTATGTACAGTGTACGGAAATTTGTTGAAATACTTTAACCCTTAGTAGCTACCCAAACAATTACGTAGTTAGTGTCGCCGTTAGTTTTTCTCTCACGCCTCTATAACATGTCATATTGGTGTTAAAAATTGTCTTAAAATGTGATTTTTTCTTTAAATACGATATACAAAACATTTTTTAATGATAATTACTAATAATAATAACCGAAATTAGAAAAAAAATATATATAAAAAAAATAAAAAAAATTGTATATAGACACGTTATAGCCTAACCGTCTTACTTATTAGATTTTTACGCACCCTACGTAGCGTTGGTTTAGTTACACCGGACGTAGGCCATTAAATCAGACAGATAAGCCGTGGTTTTAAGGCGAGTTTATCGCTATTCCGACCTTATAACACGAGTAACATTTACACCTCGTTTATAAGTAAGGGGGTTAGAATATTAACACAAAATGTGACAAGCAAAACACACACGTTACCAGTAAATTCATCATTCAAATATCGGTCATGTATGACAAAGATAGACATTCATAGAGTATATGTGTATGAACGAAACAGATCCGAAGTTCGGACCGCGTTCCATACTTGCTTGAAACGACCTCAAGCGACGCGTCTCCGTTTAGTACTGAATCGGCTTAAACACCCTCCCTCATTATGCCACTAACTATGGGTTAAAAAAATATCCCCTACTTGCATAAAGTTTTTTTTCGGTTCATTAATGATTTCTAAGACTGTCCAAAAACTTAGCAAGGGACGCATTTTTTAGAATTTTTTTTTTTTTGCATTTAGTGACTTACTTGACATTAATGTACGCCGAACCTCGAACCTCTGGATTCGTAACTGAGGATCTTATCCGATTGGCCACGGAGCTCTTCGAATATATACATGAGGGTAGGTACTAGGTACTACTACACAACTTGCAAAATCGGTAATCTCCATATCTTTTTTTTAATGTGGTTTGGGTTTGAATTAGATTGCAGACAGCGCGACAGGATACTGGAGAAGAAATAAACAGCTTTTGATCAGGATAAGCAGTAGGAAAATAGCGGATTAAGCAACCAACAAATATTGCTGATTGTTATTGGTTTTGTTTTGTAAAAACACTGCCTAGATACAAACAAATATACTAACACAAACGATCCACTTGAACAAGCAACAGCTCACAGCATACATATTTTGTGTAGTCTAGTGAACATAAAATAATCTACTCTGACGCTGGTCCTGTCTAGTCGCTGGAAAGGCAAAGGGGCTTAAGGGATACTTTGGTCGATCAGATTTTTTCTGCGTCGAATGTTCCGACTCTCGTTTGATACTGAAGACTTTTGTGGCCCTTCAGCCATCTAAAATATATTTACCGTTTAGGAGAAGGCTTGACTCAAGCGACGCAAGCTTAAGACTTTTTTTAGTTTTTTTGTCGCTTCAGGTAACTCAGTGAGAGCATTGAGTTACCTGAGTTTTTTTTTTCTTCAAAATCCAAACAGGTACTGAAGACCTATGAATTAGATTGTAAAACAAACAAAAAACTGCTCTGGTGTAAGCTTTCCAAAATGCTTCAGCCTTTTTGCCTTTCCGGTGACTATATGTAGTGTAAAGAAAGAGACAGATAATATGAAATAAAAGAGGCAAACTAGGGATATTTTGTAGATTCTACTAGTCCAACATTAGGTATATTTCCCTAAGCTCATAAAATTTCTCATTATTGTTTTATCACCTTCTCAGTTGACGTTTTGCCTTTTTTATTTCATATTATCTGTCTCTTTCTCTTTGTTCCTTTGTTATAATTTAAATATTATTCTTTTGTTTCCCTAGTTTTCTTTTTTTATTTTATTTTATATTGTGTTTTTCCTCTGTATGTGTGAGTTTATATAACCACCCACTATGTATTTTTTTATTCATTTAATCTTATACCTTGATGATGCCAAGGCTAAGCGAAACCGGTTGGTCATAAAAATAAAAATTGTTTCTGTGGTTTTATACAATGTTATTATTTAATATTTTTTTAATTTGTCAAACCACAAAGTGATTGCTTTCTACGAAAATATAAAAAAATATTTATTTATTTATGAGTCTGTAGGGAAAGATTGGCTTGTTGCGTGGGTGGAATGGTATCGATGTTGAATTCGTGCTGTTTGCGGGTGTTGGAAGTGACGTTGAACTGTTGGAGTCATATGGAAAGAGGATAGAAGGCATATTTATTTAATTATTTAACAAGATCTCATAAAAACAGTTGTTTACCAAATACATTAAGAGATGAGTGAAAAATTTAAAAAATATGTACATCTCACATATAGACAAGGTATTATATATCCAAAGGAGTTATATAAGTACAAACTGAAGTAGTGTGACGCACTATATGTGATATAATAACGCAAATAAGGTTAGCAATGAAAAACAAAAAGGTAAGATATAAGAGAGGTTCATTCTTATACACATATTATGAGATAATCGTTGAATTGGCAAGTGTAAAAAAATATATATACTTTATTTAAGAGTATGTACCATAGATCGTTATGTACCTAACGGTCACTCTTGTACGTATATCGAGAGACAATGACAGAACTCTATAAATCCATCAATATGTAAAATCTATTTTGATGTCAACTTCTGAATCTCGTCAACTGTTATTATAATATGTCTCTGCGCAGCGCCGGCCCGTCAGCTTTAGTTCAAATTTTGATGACCGTTGTGCTTAACGGCTTATTAAGCAGCCCCACTTATAATTTGACTAAACGCCGATGTATGATGTCAGTGTCAAATGAGACGAGGTTCTAACGGGCCTAAAAAGTTACATGATCAATTTCGTAATATTTTTCCAAGAATTCGGTCGCTAGTGAGGAGGCCGTGTGCTTTTTTTAAAGATGGAGTGGTCAACGCACCCAAATATTGTTTATGGCTCCTTACAATAGACAAAGCTATCATTAATAATAAATAGCAGCGGATACAGTCCAGTCACTTTGTTTTAGGATATATTCAGGAAAAAAATTAAAAGCCCCACGGAGGGGCTTTATTTCACGCATGGTGTGTTTCCTTCAAGCTACTACAGGAAGTAGTCGACTCGTCCACTTTCCTGCGTCTCAAGCCCTAGGAACTCAATACCAAAGCAAGGCACCTGGGTAACAAACAATATTGCGTCATACCTAAAACAAGTTATGTTTTATGGGAAGTTGCTGGCTTAAACGCCCCGAGACAAATGTTTGGAGCACCTTTATTGTTTGTTTGTTTTTAAAACTCGAGCCCTGCGCAAAAATATATAATCAAACTGTCAAAAAATGGCTAATGATATTATGAGTTACCTTGAAATACCTCAATGATATTTTAATATCAAGAATAACAGATAAAAAAACAGAAGGCGATTATTCAAAATGAATTTAGTTTTTAAAATAATAATAATTCCTGAGATTGACTTTTATGGCTGTTAATTTTTTTTTTTTTTTTTACATGAATACCGCACAAGAGTCTCAACTGCTCCCAACCGTCTAGAGCCAGTGAGACTATGGCATCCCCAAATTGGGTATGTTGTGAGGCTGAAGGTAGTGAGGAGGGGTGGGAGATCGGGAAGAGGAAGGTTGGGAAGTACCTGGCTATTCAGATCTGGTCACCAAACACGGCTTAAGCCATTTCAAGCAACGTTTCGATTCTGAATGGTGGTCTTTCACCAGGGCGATACTTAGAGTATCTACCACTCTGGAACGTGCCGCAAATATACTTGTTATTATTTTTATATGAATTAAATGTGTTATGACACATATTCATTAAATAAAAGTTATTGGCGCACGCCGGGTTTCAACCCGCGACCTTTGGATTCGTAGTCGAGCGTCTTACCACTCGACCATGGAGGCCGTCAACTATAAAGAAAATCACTACCAACAGCTTTATTTTATTTATTCACGTATACGCCCAACTGGGCTTTAACCCTTTACCGCATACTGTACCAAATTTGGAACATAAGAATGTTATCATCATAAAGGGCTGTGTGGGCCATATGTGTATTTTATTTTCAGCTAATTCCTTACTGTGAGCTCTGCATTATCATAAATCGAACAGTGCTGCCAGTTACGAGCTTTTCAGTAACTACAGTCGCGTCAGTAAGTTGTCATTTCGTGAACGAGCGTGGTTGTGATTGTTCAGTGAGTGAATTATTTTGTAATATTTTAGAAGTAATAATAAATATTAAGATTTTTTTTCTACTCCTTGGTGTGGTTGGTATACCTTTAATGCAAAGTGTGACAAATTTGGGAATATTGTATTTATTCGCCATGTTGCATGTAGTGCCAAATATGAAACAAAACATTTAAAATTAAAATTTTGCAATTCTTTAAAAAACAATATTTTTAAAATTATTTTACTTTATTCTAAATACATTTCTGAACAAATATATTTTTTCTGGAAGGATTAAAAAATCCATGCGGTAAAGGGTTAACATAAAAAAGTAGGCAGGAAAACGTTAATTGAAGTTAGCTTTTCAATGATAGAGTAACAGAGAGGAGAAAAAATAAGCACTAAAAGAAAAAAAAGCGTAATTAACTTAATGGCATTAGTATAATATATATTTTTTAAATTCCTTTGTAAGTGCGTACGACCGTACGAGTGTGAACTAACTAACTAACTAACCATCACGCCGTTTTCTTGTAGGGATAGGCAGAGATGACGGACCGTCATACAACTCTATATTTGCACACACTCCTTGCTTCATTCACATTCATACATCGTCTCATACATACTCTTCTGTTATTCTGACTCTTCACATGACCCGACTCAAATATTTGATCGTACTATGTCTTCCTCGGGCGTCCCCAACTTCTTCTTCCATTCACTTTCGCGTAATACATTCTCTTCATACTCCTCTTTTCGTTCATCGCTCTACATGCCCAAATCATATAAGCGTCCCTTTCTTGATCCTATTCATTGCGCTTACATCAGCCTTACATTCTTTCCGGATATCCACATTTTTAACCCGATCGTCCGTGGTTTTACCGCACATATACCTCAGGGATCTCATTTTTACAGCATTCAGTCTACTTTATTTTTTCCTCTGCCAGTTCCATGCCTCACTGCCATACATCAGGGTTGGTATAAGCACTTCATTGTGGACTGCTAGCTTCACTTCTTTGAACATTTTTATTTATTTACGCCAATAGCGTTCAGTCCTCCACTAACCGAGTAATTGTAAACTTTTTAAAATTGGAACTACTTTGAAAAAGTATCTTTTCAAATCCCTACCTACCTAAAAAATTACCTAATTATAATGGATTTTAGCAGAGATTATTCTATATTTGAAATGGGTGGATTAAAGAAACTGATAATATTTTTTTTTGGCAAGTCAAGTTACATCCCGTGATTTTTCACGGGTAAATTTAAAGTTAATTACAGATACTGTTTAGCATAGTAAAAAAAAAAAAAAAAAATTAAACCGTTAAAAATGAACTGTAAAGGTGTTAATGGCAGTGTGAAGAATTAATAATATAAATAATGTTTATACGAATAAATAAATAAAACATTATGATGACATGTGGTATGAATGAATGTGTAAATACCCTAGCCCTAGTCCTAGCTATGCCCAGGTCTAGCCGAGTGCAGAAAACCTAGTATAAATAGACTACAGCTCTCTCTCTACAGCGCTCTCTCTTGTATATTATTGCTCTGAGGTGTTACCGTAGTATAAGAGTGCTATATACTCTTAGTATCGCCCTGGTGAAACACTTTCACCCAAAAATAATAATAATATTACATCTTTATTTAAATATAGTTTACAGTAATAACAACAAAATATTAAAAATAAAAGCAGAATAATCATATAAAATACATAGGGTGTATAAAGGTGTAGGTACATTTATATATTTTAACAAGAGATCTACTTATATATATATTACAGAAACATTATATAGACCATTATCCGTATTTGCTTAATACATATGAACATAGTTTTTGTATATTTCTAAACAGTTATTACTTTTGTTTTCTCGTAATCTGCCTCACTAGGCATGCCTGTGTTGAGGCAGTAATTGTTGCCGATTGTTTTGGTTACTTCAAATTAAATTAATCTATGGTTAATGTTATTTGATATTAATATAGAAATAGTAACATAAAATCGTACATATATATAAATAAGTAATTATTTGTTCTGTGATTGGTTTATTCAATGACTTCGAATTTGGGTGAGTGTTGCTTGACATTGCTCTAGAGCAGAGGATCCCAAACTTTTTTGTGTCGTAGACCCCTTGCCATGTTTTTCGGTTTTTGGTAGACCCTCTACTTACCTGATATTGTTTTTTTGTAAATTTCTAACTGTAGTGAAGTTTAGTGTTAAAAACTTAAAGTAAAAACACATGTTAATTTTTATACATTTATTAATTGAATTTAAATTAAAACTACTCAAAATAAAATTTTGTATCTGTTATACATTTATTAATTGAATTTAAATTAAAACTACTCAAAATAAAATTTTGTATCTGTTATATAAAATAAACGTAACATAAAATAAACTAAGCAATAAGTATTTTTTTTTAGTGGGAAGGATGAGCCTGATGCTTTAATAATAAATTATCAACATTTGGCGTCAATTTTGTAAGGTTTAATCTTAAATCTCCTCGGCTAATGATGTCCAGTCTGTTTCTTTTTTTCGTTAGGAGATTGGTAACAGCGCTGAACCCCCTTTCCACTAGGTATGACGATGGAAAGGAAATAAAAAATTTCCTCGCTATTTTCCATAATACGGGATAAGTAACGGGTATGTTTTTTTTTGTAGCCAGAAGTGCTGATATCCGTGCTTAAACTGAACCTTAAGTTCTTCGTTTGTACTTATTTCTGTCAGTTCCTCTTGTATTATGACATTCGTTTCTTCTGTGTCACCATATGGGTTAATTATCCACGGTGGTATTACCATCGTCAAAACATCCTCAAACCTAGTTTCAAAATCTGAATAGAGGGCATTTAAATGTTGAACGTAGGTTGAAACCTCGTCTTCCAAATTCTCCCCGTCCAATATTTTGCTTCATTAGTTTAACTCTGGCAAGAAACGCTGATAAGATGGACTTTGTTTTAATCAAATTTAAACTGTCGCCTTGCAACTGCAAATTAACCATATTACATTTTGTAAACAAATCTGTTAAATAGGCAATGTCTGTTTTCCACTTCATTAAATTGTCTTTTAAAATTTTATCTTTAGTATCCAGAAATTCTAAAATAGTCTCAAAAAGTGCAAAAAATCTTGTCAAACATAAGCCTTTCGACAACCAGCGTACTTCAGTGTGAAGGAGTAATTGATGAAAGTGTTCGTCATTTTCTTCACACAACTGCGCAAATAACCGCGTATTCAACGCGTTGCTTCGGATTCGGTTTACTGCATCAATGACTAATTGAAGAGATTCATGCAATCTAACACTCAAATTTTTGGCAACTAAATGTTGTCGATGGATGACGCAATGTATTGCTAACACCCCTGGCACATTTTGTTTTAAATAGCTTATAAATCCACGATAACGTCCAACCATGGCAAAGTTGTCAAAGTTCTTGCGAAGAACAGTTCTTCGTAGATTTCTTGATTCACAATTAAACGAACATATGCCTATAATAATGCTTCATTACCAGGTAAAGTTGACTCGTCCAGTTGTATAGAGAAATGGGTCGTTTGCAAATAATTACACAAGAAGCTTTCAATATTAGAACTCATTTCATCAATACGTCAGCGTGGGTCTCTTCTGAAGTTTATCTTTGAGTGTTTAAAAGTGTTTCAAATCTTTATCTGTTTTATCAGGGTGACATCTTCTCAGATGATCCTGCAGCTTAGATGGTTTCATAGCGTCACTGCCCAAAACTTTGTTGCATAAAAGGCACATAGGCAATTGTTTGTCCGACAATGATGGAATGAAGCCAAGCTTCAAATAATCAACACTGTACTGTCTACATTTCTTTTTAGATTCGGACATGGCATCAATCATCTGTGGGTAAAATTAATCTATTTAAATAAGACATAAAGTCCAGCAGCTGTATATTAAAAAATCAAAGTCAAATTTAAATTGTATGGTCTTAGATTTTATGGCAGGCATAGGCGTACAGCCGTTATAAATGATTTATGAGAAGGGGAATATAATGAATGTTACCTAAGGTTTTGGTACGATGGAACTTTAAGGAAATTTGAAAGTGACATGACAAAAAATGTTAAAATAAAATATTATACAACGAATAATAATAAAAAATTGTTATGCGATTTATCTCTACGTACATTCGACTGCCATGTGTAAAAAATCACTGGTTCCATTTTAGCAATAATATTTTTTTTAAATTTTAATATAGATAAGTATGTACGGTGCAATATCCATAATCCGAACTTCCGTAATCCGAACATTCCAGTTATCCGAACTGGCCCACAGTGTAACGACCAATGGACAAAAGTACAATTTTTTACTTTTTTTGTTAAGTTATTTGGTAAGATATATGTATTTATAAAAGAATAATAAATGCCTAGCAAGGTCGTAAATAAGTAAATATTGACACACATACATATTTATTTATGTGACCGGCCAAAATATGTAGTTTAATTCCAAAATATATATATTTTTTAATATGTTTCCTATATGTAAACATTTAAATTCTATGAAAAAAAAATAACAAACAAATGGGAGTGTGTATTGGAAATTCTTCAAAAAACACGCAGCCGTACAGTTGTGGATTTCTTATTTTCTTAATTTATCTTTCAAAGTGGTAACATATTGTGTGTTAATAATAAAATACATACGTAATATGTATGTTCAGTTGTCTTTTTTTAGATTTTTCCGAAAACATTCCATAATCCGAACTTTTCGGTAATCTGAACATCTCCTATCATTAAGTGCACTCGATATGAATTGTTAATATAGTGAAAAATTTGTTAAAATGGATCTGCCCGGCATAAAGCCATGTTGATTAGGTGAAATGATTTTATTAAGGTGTATAGAGATTCTATCTAATATGAGTTTTTCAAATAATTTGGGGATTATTGAGAGCATACAAATAGGTCGATAATTAGTGACATCGTGAATATTGCCCTTTTTAAATATTGGTGTTAGATAACTTATTTTCCATAGATCTGGGAAACCGATTAAGGTAAAATCAAGATTGTAATAATACTGAGTGAGTGGGTATGAATGTTGAAAATTTTTTTTTTTTTAAATTTCTTTAGGAAAACATACAGTTGTTTTATACAATTTTATAAATAAAGTAATTACTATGTTGCATTAACCAGTGAAGTTTCACGCTAAAAATGTTATATTTTTCTTCAGATTGATTAGAACAGTGATTGCTATGTTCCCGATGGTTATCTCCGCCATCGACGGCATAAACTGTTTTGTCTCTCGGCTTGCATGACTAACATGCC
Organism: Drusus annulatus; assembly: GCA_022651775.1. NCBI lineage: Eukaryota > Metazoa > Arthropoda > Insecta > Trichoptera > Limnephilidae > Drusus > Drusus annulatus. The sequence continues at coordinate 29,564 of JAGWCC010000137.1, forward strand.
ATCGATCCCGCCAACAAAAGGATCCCACGCCAAGATAGATGTGGCTTGCGAATCATCATTTCTGACTCCTCCTTCGGTGAAGCGGTGTGATGATTATTTGATTACGTCAACTTCATGAGATCGATGAGATCGTAACTTTTTTTTGTTGAAACTTTCAAAGTGGGATTTTTAAAATTTATAACACATATTTAAAAAAAAATAATTCTAATAAATAATATGTCATTTAGGAATGTACATAAGTACTTAATGGATTTTGTAATAAATCGTTTAAAACGTTCATCAAACGATAATGGAATAAATTTGAATTATCTAAATAACAGTAGAACATCACCGTTTCATTGTTTTTGCATTCAAATTTTAGTTTTCCTGGCGTTAGGTCACCTTTGTTGAGAGAAATTTCAAGGTTTTTCAATCAAGAATGACACCGAATCATAATGCCGATCCCGATCCCGACCCCGAGTGCTGTGACTATCACCGGAGAAGAACGCCTAGAAGAAGATACAAGAAGAGAGCAAGACGCGGAAGGAAAACAGGAGGTAGAAAGGTTAGCAAGCCTTCAGCTGTGCCGAGCAGACCTGGTGCTAAGAGGAGAAGAGCAACAGAAGAGAGAAGGAACGTATACCATGCCCCATCCATGGTGTCGTTGCGAGACGGTGAACTAATTGCAAACGGAAAAGCGTTAATTTCTCTCACCAAATGTGTTAAATTGTTGTTTATCTGTTTTATATTAACGTTTTTTTATTGATATCGTTATTTGATTTATATTAGTCATATTAATAAATTTCAATGATTTTGACTATATTTATTGTTCTTTTTCCCAAAAAAAATATTTTTACATAATTTTTTTTAATGGTATGACGCGCTGGTCTTATGAAACACTGATTACCGTAATCACATATTATATAAACTGGTATGCAAATGGACTGCTAGGCAAATTTCTTCCGATCTGCTATATTTGGCAATTGAGGCCCTCAAGATTTTTGTACAGCATTTATTTACAAATTAATTTGAGATAAAATTTAACTGCGAGTCTATTTTCATACCGCAAGCAGATGTTTTATCCGTAAAAAAACAATGTTTTTTGCGCCTGTAGTACGAAGTGATTAAAACAATTATCTCTAAGAGAAGGAGCCGTCAAAAACGAATCTGATAAAATAATCTATTGTGCGTGCTCCTCTTAACTTTGCACCAGTATCCCTAATATCATATAATAATGTGGCGACGATTTATTTCATTGTTTTGAAAACTTTAATATCGTGATTTAAATCTATTGGATCGTCCCCAATATTAGGGATATTATATTTTAAACATATCTATTCAGTCAAAAGAATCGTTATTGTGGGTAGAAAATGATAATGAAATAGAAAACGAGACATACAAGAAAATCGTTCGTGCGTTAGTTAGTTCCACTTTTAGTCACATGAACAAATAAGTATGTCAATCGGAACTATAATTCAATTCAAATAAGTTATATATTTAAAAACATCTGCCCATTTATGGGCAAGTTTATAAAATAAACAAATTTAACATACCTCGCCCTATGCCCTCACCGAGTTACCTGAAGCGACAAAAAGCTAAAAAAGTCCCAAACTTGTGCCTCTTGCGTCGAGCCTTCTCTCTTATGGTAAATATATTTTAAATGGCTACAAAAGTCTTTGACCAAAGTGTCGCTTAAGCCCTTTTCCAGCGACGATATATACTACACACGTTCGATAGTCAAAAAGTATTTAGGACTATGGTGCGGTAACACACAAAAAAACAAAAGTTATCTTATCATTATAGCATTTCCAACAAAGGAAACTATATCATCACGGTGAACATAAACAAATATTCATAATTACTCGACTTAACCTCATTAATATTTACACATGACACAATAGATTTCAGGAACCACCATTTCACAAAATAACATAGGGGTGTCATAAAACAAACAAAGGGTGGTACGAAAGAAAATTACATGAATAACTCAATTAGCAGCCTGGATTATATCAGAAAAGCCAATATCTTAACGACAATTGCCTTGCGAAGTAGGTACTAACCTATAGAACAATAACTTGAGATTAATGACGTCATTATAATCCGAATGAATTGTTACTCTCTAAACTCTGAGAAAAGCCGTTCAAGTAGGGATTAAATTAGTGCTTTACAATACTATGCGAGTATCAAAATACATTTGCAAAGTCCAGTACACAAGTTTTTTTTTTATCGTATGCGTGTCTCACTTTAGCCAACGTATCTCATAATAATAAAAAGCCTTATACATATTACATTGTAAATGTTGAAATTACGTGATATGATGTTGTGATTTTTTTCTTCGTTATTTATCACGGTGTCTGTTATGCTAAATCTTCAGAATTAAAAAAAAATGGTATTGTACATACTTTTAAATGCAAATACCTTTTTTTGATATTTGAAGTAAAACACTCAAATAAAAATAATGACGTAAAAACTTCAACAAATCTGTCATTTAAACTTTTCAGGTAATATTTATTTGAATAACCATTGTAGCAGAAGTGTGCTGTGACTCGACAGCTTATAACTTTTTGATTAATGCAACATTTAACAATTTTTAACTTTTTTGTTAAGTTATTTGTTAAGATATATGTATTTATAAAAGAATAATAAATGCCTAGCAAGGTCGTAAATAAGTAAATATTGACACACAAACATTTTTATTTATGGGACCGGTCAAAATATGTAGTTTAATTCCAAAATATATATATTTTTTAATATGTTTCCTATATGTAAACATTTAAATTCTATGAAAAAAAAAAACAAACAAATGGGAGTGTGTATTGGAAATTCTTCAAAAAACACGCAGCTGTACAGTTGTGGATTTCTTATTTTCTTTAATTTATCTTTCAAAGTGGTAACATATTGTGTATTAATAATAATATACATACGTAATATGTATGTTCAGTTGTCTTTTTTAAAATTTTTCCGAAAACATTCCATAATCCGAACTTTTCGGTAATCTGAACATCTCCTTGCAGCAATTGGAGGCCCAGCAGCGCCCCGCAACGCAGAGCGCCAGAGGCGCGCGAGCCAGCCCCGACATCCAGGGTAGACGGGAGATCTTGGGCGAATGTGGCCAGCGGCGGCGCATCAAGCCCCCCCCCCACGACCGGAGCAGCGACGTGAGCCGCTACCTGAGAGACGCGGGCAGGAACCCTCGAACGCCACTGATGACGAGGACATAATGTCTCTCCTGCAGGGCCTCATCAGGGTCCGCGGGAGGCTCGCCACCTGCAGGTCCAAGGCTGAAAAGCTGGTCATCCTAATGGAGCTCCTGACCGACACCATCAACGGATAGTGCGGCGTCGGAGGTCGAATTCACAACATTTGATTCAATTCAAACATCCAACACCTACAACATCAGAATACGACCTCCCACGAAGATGACCAGAGCGAAGCCGAGGACTTGGAGACGGCCGAGCAGTTCAACTTGCGGCACCGCGGCTGAGAACTTTTTCAGGTGGGAGCTGCCAAATGAAAAAGGATGCAGCCAAAGGATGAAAAAAAAACATGAAATATTTAACTTCAGTCAAGTAAATTTTTTCCATCAGTAACGAGTTCTGAACTTTTGTACACTTTTTACCTTGTAATTGCTTAGGGTTTTTTATCCAGTAAAGAACTTTTCCCTAAGAACTCACTAATGTAAACTTAAATTCAGTCAATTAAATACAACCATCAGATGGTGATAGTAATAAGGCCTAATGAGCCGCAGTACTAGTTAGATAGACATTATGAGGGGTATTTGTATAAGCCCCAGCTAGTTAGTAGAGGATTACGAAAGAATCCATAAAAACAAAAACAAAAAATCAATTAGTTTTGATTACGGAGATTGCACTGTAATTATAATACCGATTGCTAAAACTTTGAAAAAGAAACTATTGAGGAGTACTGGTGTAATTTTGCATGATTTGAATATTGAACTACTAATAACTGAAGTCATGATCGGCGTAATTTATCTATCTTTGCTAAGTACGAGTTCAAAACTAAAATTTAATAAAAAATATTGTACTTACTTTTCTCCGGCACTCCCAAACAAAATAACACTGATTTACTATAATTGGTGTGATAAACTACCAGTTTATATTTTTTTAAATATTTTCTCAGCACTTTCCTTTTCAAGATTCGGGAAAAGAATAAACGTATTTGTCTCACATTCGTATTTATAGAGTGACGAATTGAATAAGTCAGTGCAAGTTCGCGAAGCTCTCTGAGACAAAAATTGACAAGAATTTTTACTGCGCATATGCTTGTAACAAGATGATACTGGTATGTCATTATGTGCAGGTTTTTACATGTTCAAAATGTATTGCGACCACAAAGCGAATGCCTACATCCTACAACTTACACAATTTTACAAACAAACATAATATTTTTTTTACTTCATATGTACTTTTATAAATAATGTATGTCATTATATTATAAGATAGTACAGTGTAAGTAAATAGGTACTATCAGTGTATGTTGAGATCCACTATCGTGGACCCCCATTTTCATTTCATGGACCCCCAAAATTTTTTTTGCTGACGTAGACCCCTTGCAGGTTGTCATAGACCCCTTGGGTCGATATAGACCACTTTGGGAATCACTGCTCTAGAGCCTAGCCGTGTTAGATGACCAGATCTGAATATTTAGTTTCTTTCCTAACTTTTTCTTCCCCATCTCTTCCCTTTCACACTACTTTTGGCCACATACCCTAATTGGGGATGCTTCTGACGGTTGGAAATAGTTTTAAAAAGGTGATTGCAAACCATAGCTCAAATTTATTTTTTTCATTTTCATAAGATTTAATATAATTATTTTTATTAATATTACTCGCGGATACTTCACTGGTGAATGCAACATACTTATAGCTTTATTTATCAAAATATTTATAAAAATGTATTTTTTCAATATAAATTAAAATAAAAAAAAAACTGATTTGCTAATTTGCTCGTTTAGGTGTGTCCAGAAGTTATAACCTCAGAGTAACAATTTATGGAGAGAGAGCTAATTCGTTTTACCCAACTTATACGAATTTGGGATAAACCACTTTTTCCGTGTTCTTACGTCGTACACCATGAGAAAGAAAGAGAAAGCAAATTTTGCCAAATTATCACACCGCTTTAAAGTACTGTAAGGATGTTCTTCGTGTACCGCGTCTCCGTTGACTCCGCCCACACTTTTTTATATGCGACATAAATGGACATAAGTCAACGGTTTTTTAGGTTATATGATATATTTTTGTTTTTTTTTTTTTACAATAACTCCACACAGGAGGCCTTGAGGAAAACAATTTCCCTCAGGGCCTATGTCATCTTTGGGGATGCTGTGTGGAGGGTTAAAATAATACTGTGAAAAAGTGGTTTTACGAATAAACAAAAACATTATGTCTACATGTGCTATAAACGGATGTATAAATACCCTAGCCCTAGCCACGCCTAGGTCTAGCCGTCCAGAAAAACTCATCAAAATTAAGGACAGCAGCGCTCTCCCTTGTATATTATTGCTCTGAGATTATAACCCTAGTTATTCAATGTATGCATCTGGTTCACCCCATATCTATTTATGCAACAGGTGTTGACTAGGTAGAGGATAGGTAGGTACTACCTCACGTATTCAAAGGCTATTTAAAAGGTTGGAGGAGCCCCCCATTCACCTGTTCCCTGTTCCATTTTAACACACGAGCATTCATACTACAAGTTTCCCTTTCAAATCGACCAAAAAGCACATGGCACTAATACATGCACACTTTTTGTATTTGTAAGTATCTGGTGTAAAATTAATATATTATGTGCTTACAATTGGCATCGAGTTTCAGAATGATAGATACTCTGGTGAAAGACCACCATTCAGAATCGAAACGTTGCTTGAAATGGCCATGGCCGTGTTTGGTGACCAGAACTAAATAACCACGTACTTCCCAACCTTGAAGTAACGATGTAAGAAGGTATAGTTAATATTTTTACCCAACCTATACAAATTTGCGACACATCACTTTCTCCGGGTTTTTACGTCGTATACCACGAGAGAGAAAGAGACAAGAAAAGTCGTCACATAATACCGCAGCACTTATAATTATGTAAGGATGTTCTCCGTCTGCGCTAACTTCACATCATCGAGTCGCATGTCTTACGTCATCGGATTTTGAGGTTGTTTCCTGTATTTGTGTTGGTTAATATATTTGCAGTGTTTATACTAATAAATAAAACAAAATGGTGATATGTGCTATGCGTGAATGTTCAAATAAGACAAACAAAGATTATAAAACATCACTTTTCAGAGGTAAACTTCAAGTAAAATGAAACCGGTCAGGTTTTAATAAAAAATCGGTTAGTAGCTGAGTGGACCAACGCGGCGGATTCCCATCCGGGCGTCGTGGGTTCAATTCCTCTGCTAGCTAAGTCCTCCATCAAAGCACCAACAACATCTTCCGCTTATTACGGTGGCAGTAGGAGTTTTTCAAATATTGTCTGGTTATTCCTAATCCGGATATGTTTGTCTTTCTTCAAAAAAAAAAATATTTAAAAAATAAATAATTATAATGAAAAATAAAAATTAATAAAAAACAGTGGAATAAAGTTACAAGTTTTGTATTATTAAATGATTAAAATGGAGTTCCACTACGAATGAACAGTTTTAACATTAGAAATAATAATGAAATAATGAAAAAGATTTATGGGTGTCTTTTGATGCCTAATGTTGTAAGGAATCAGAAAACACCAATAAGTAAAAAAAAAATGACTTGTTATAGTATTGGACTAGCACAAACTGTTTGTAAATGTTTGTTACTGTTTGTAAATGGACATTGACCATAAATAAATAAACAAAACAGGAACAATATAATTACCTTCCGGTTAGGGTCCATAAAATAATAAAGACATTTACTATCAGACCCCCATAGCGATCCTCATACGATGTAACCACCATATGGATTGGCGATAAATCTTCAAACATACCAATACATTGTAAAAAGCTTTAACACAGTTTTATGGATACAGGCTGGCAACAATGTTCAAACCACCGAACAGATAATACCTAGAAGTGTGATCTATACTGATTTAAATTAAAACTGATATCAGTATATCTAAGACCTTTCGAAGCCTAGAAGCTAGACAGGCCGATAAAATTGATTATCTGTTCTAGCCAGAATTTTAATACTTCCAAATATTTGATCAATTTTATCAAAAGTGAGGGTGAATTGGAAATGCAAAAAGCACCCAACCTCAAAAATATGAAACGTGAAAAGGCGTTTGAAAATATGACGATAAAAAAAGCATTAATATGCGTTATCGGCATTTGTAAAGTAAATATCAGTGTTTTTTTTTCTTTATTGGCACTATTGTAAGTTGGTAATTTATAATCTATCAATGTTATTATTTAAAAATAATATATTTCTTAAGTTATCCTACATTTTATATTGTTTTAAAACATAAATTTAAGTAAAATATCTGCAAAATGCGTTAGAAAAAGAATTAAATGCTAAAAATCAATTGCATTTGGAGCTTGGATATTTTCAGCAGATAGAAATCTAATATTTATCTATAGGAAAACACGTAAAACTCGATTTTAGCAAATTGTGGGTTGGACGCTTTCTGCATAACTACGTCCAATTCAGCGAACTTCGGGCACACGGAACGCGCCCACAACGCATTTCCATTGATTTATTTCTTCAATGGTATGAACAATGTAGTTACTATAGTGGAAAAGGTTATATCTGTCATTCACACTAGAGATGGTCGAGGACCAGTTCCAGTTTTTTTCGTTTTCAAATCTCTACCGACTAGTACTTTTCGAAAAAATCTCCTTCGTGGAACTTTTCTGGCACCAGGAACCGGTTCCAAAAAGAACTGGATTATTAACCGGTTCCTTGCCGGTCCCCGGTAACTGGAACCGCAGGTTCACCCAATTCCGAAATCGACCATCTCTAATTCATTTTACGGAAAAGAAAAATTAAGGTTTGAAATTGTTTGTACAAGGTATTATAAATGATATTTTATAACATAAGTCTAACTAGCATAAAAAACTAATATTTTCTTTTCATGTTCAGAATCCTACTTTTTTAAACGTTCTTTATTTATAGTAAATACCACACAAGAGTCCCAACTGCTCCCAACCGTCTGTAGTCAGTGGGAATATAGCATCCCCAATTAGGGTGTGTTGTGAAGCTGAGGGTAAAGGAGAAGGGAAGAAAATAGACAAGAGGATGGTTGGGAAGTACCTGGTTATTCAGATCTGGTCACCAAACACGGCTAAAGCCATTTCAAGCAACGTTTCGTTCTGAATGGTGGTCTTTCTCCAGGGCGATACTTAGGGTATCTACCACTCTAGAACGTGCCACAAATATAATGTATAATGTTTAATTAGAATTAAGTGTGAAATAATTAATAATATTGATCAAATAAAAAAATTTTGCGCCCGCGGGGATTTAATGCGCGACCTCTAGATTTGTAGTGTATCGGACATATGAGCCTCCATCGGCCGCCTATTTTTAAGCCATCATCAATATAAATATGTTTAAATACTAAGTAAGAATAATATGTTTAAATGTAAATTCCTTGTTGTTCCGCGAGCGAAATACCGCCCGGGAAACACGTTATCGCCGCGCGGCTGAAAATCATCTGTCGCGGCGAGCGGAGTAATCGGGCCTTTTACGTCCCCCCTCCACAAACGGTCAGGAGATTACGCTTGCAAGCGAGCTCCGACCCTTCTCCAAAGACAGCCGAGCGATTATGGCGCTCTACCGGCCGTTTACCGAACGATTTACTAGGATGGCAGTATTTACGCCGTACCCCCTCTCTAGCGCCCGGAGGCTGGCCGTCTCGTTCAATGGACCGATCCGTCAGCCAATGAGCGCTAGGCAGAGATTCAGCGTATTTCAAAATCTTATTATTGCGTAATTATGGTTAGGTATTAATTTGTAAACTAGATTAGCGGGAATTCAGTCATCGGTACGATAAATAAAAGTACACAGATCTGACGGCTGAATTCCCTACTACATAATTGTATAAAATAAAAAGTTGTAATTATGTTAATTAAGTAGTTATAAGACAAAACATATACCACCACCCCTTATGTAACCCTCCTAATAAATTGTAACTTGTGAAAATTTGCGATTAATAAAAATGCTGGGAAGAAGTGGTTTATTGGAAGCGAAAGGTCATAAAGAGAGCTGATGCTGGTATATTTTGCCTTCCCGCTAGAAAAATGCTAGCGGGAGCTACGAGCTCTCAAAGAGGAGAACTCGCAAGAAACCGGGCGTTTTGAGCGCCCGAATCCCGGGTCCAGCGGATGCTGGGCCGGGGATATAAATACAGGGCCCAAACCGGTCCAAAGTAGAACACTCTCAGCATCTCTACCGACATCATCTCTCCTGACTCTACGCTTCTGACCGCTTCTTCCCGCCTGGACCCTACAACTTCGTTTGACTGCTTTTCCCTGGACCATCCGCCTTCTCCCGCCTTTGGAACTTCGACTTGCTGCAACCGACCCAGGCCCGCTTCGCTGATTGACTTGAAGAAACTGGCCCCTCAAAATTTATAGTCAATGTGCTGACAAAACGTCTGGTACAAAAGGCATAACTAATATTTTTACCCAAACCATTCAAATTTGCGATAAATCACTTTCTCCGGGATTTCAAGCCCTATACCATGAGGGAGAAAGAGTCAGTAACATAATATCGCAACACTTCTAAGTATGTAGTAAATAAAACATGATGGTGATATGTGCTATGCTTGAAGTTTCAAATAAGACCAAACAATGATTTTAAAACATCACTTTTTAATTGGGGTATTACAACAGTTTTAAATGTTTTTGACCGAACTTTCGAATTTTCACATATTTAATGATGTAAAGATATAAAATCAAGAAAAAAGCTTCCATCATTATTTAAGCAAACTTTCTTTTATTAGTGTTTTTGTGATATTTTGACTTTATAAATCATTTTAATGGTGTATTGATAATGTTTTGTTTAATGTGTTCAAATGTGTTTTAAAAAAATGTGCGAATTCCATGTGGGCGGTAACTAATAGGTTATCCAACATCCTTTAACATATCTTTGTCTCTTTTTATCGAGTCAGTATAAAGTCAACAATCCTGACTGCACTGTTTTGCAAAAGTGCCTCTCCATTTCTTCCAAGGTCTCAATGGATACTTGCGGTTTTTCTTTGAATATTAGCTGTTATGTTTGGATAAAAAATATTAAATAACAAGTTGGCTTCACGACCATCCGAAAAGTGGTACTTTTATGTTAGTAACTCATTGAAATACCTAATTTTGCAAAATTGTCGCTGAGCAATCTTTATAATAATCTTGAAAACCTTGTATTTTAAACCTTTATGTGACTGAAAGGGCACCCGGGTACCCTTTTCGGTTTTCAACATAGATTTTTTTAATGTTCCAGTAAGTCTAACCGGCTGAAACTTTCTGACTTCTTCACATTAATGAAAATGAACCGTTGGATATGTAGAGGGTGGTATGTTGGCAGAAAACGCATAAGTATCATTTACCACTTAATAATAATAAATAAATAATAATAATAATATTTGGACGATTTGTATAGCGCCGTTTTTGTGAAAAATCACCTCAAGGGCGCACTTCTGATGACTAAAAGAGTACCCGAGTACTACTTGTCATGTGTTTTGTATGGAATTTGAAGCTTGTACGTATTTATTAATCATTCAATTTTATTTTAAATGATATATATGATGTACCGTTGTGTTAAAAGTACATCACCTGTATCCTTAATACTATTTATAATCACTAATTAATTAAAAACCCCAAGAAAAGATGGTACGGGGTGAAATTCCTATCCACTTCCCCAAGTATTGAACTGAGTCAAAATATATTACGTCATAAAAGTGGTCCAGCAAACTTCAGCAAATGATATACTGTAGAAGAAACCTTCATATCAATTTTAAAAAGGTGTAGTTTTCTTCAGTCACATAAGGGTTAAATATAATATATCACCAAGAATGCAAGTTTAAAATTAACAAGACAAAATTTTTCGAAGATAATTTGGTAAATAGGCATTGAATTCCACTGAACTCGATAATTTTATACGGTTCCCAATAAAAAGTTAATACAACTACCTGGAATTCATTAAGAATCCGAATCCCATCGAATTTTTATGGGAAAATTAGCATTTTAATTGGTTTGGTGGGAGGCCATAGTGGAGGCTTTACAACGTAATAATGAACGAAGCCTCTTTACAGCCCATTAAAAAATAGCGTTAAGCTTAAAGATTATTTTAACCATTACAAAAGTCTGTATTTGTTGTGTTGTGTTGAAATAAGTTTTAGAATTTTGAAGTTGAAAATAACATCAGCTATTTTGATTTTGCTGGTTGAGGGAAAACTAAAATCATAAATTTACAAAAATCAAATTGCAGTTTTGCTACCCTAACATAAACACACTTTCTACTCATATCCATATCATAATTTACTATTCATATTTCTTTTATATCTTTGAATAATGGACCAAATAAAATTTTAATAAATAAGTGCCGGTTGTTTCAAACTTTCGTCATAGTCGACATGGTCACATTTGACGTCGTCACATTTATTATCGTCGTATGTGACATCTTCACGTTTGACATCGTCACCTTTGACATGGTCACATTTGACATTGTCACATTTGACATCGTCACATTTGACATTGTCACATTTGACATCGTTACATTTGAAATAGTCACTTTTGACGTCGGCACATTAGACATTGTCACATTTGACATCGTCACATTTGACATCGTTACATTTGAAATAGTCACTTTTGACATCGTCACATTTGACATCGTCACATTTCAATGTTAAGCGCCATTTTGTTTATCGACATTTGAAGGATGCCTCGCAAGACTCCTAACTGCTCCCAATCGCATGGAGTCAGTCAGTAGCATCCCCAATTGGGGTAAGTTGCGAAGTTGCGAAGTTGCGGGGAGTTGGAAGGATTAAGAGATGGGGAAGAGAAAGGTTGAGAAGCACCTGACTATTCAGATATGGTCACCAAATACGAAAGCCATTTCAACTAACGTTTCGATTCTGAACGGCGGTCTTTCACCAGGGCGATAATTCTACCGCTCTGCATGTATTGCATAAGTGAGTTATTTGTAGGTGCCAAACTGCTGCAAATATTGAAAATTCTCGTGTGTGTTACATTAAACACTAGCATAAAACAATATGACATCTGGTGAACGGTTTCACTTAAAACCCATTAATTTATATTGGCTAAATCAACATTTTACAATGGAATGAACGAATCGTTTATTAAAAAAAAAACAACTCTTGTTCACTTAATATTATCTTAAATGTCTATCTAACCCTCACAGCAATAATATATTAGGACGGATTGCTTTGCAAGACAGCGTAGTCAGGAATTTTGATTTTATAGGCGCACCTTTTTACATCGACAAAATGTCTTAGTTATTTGTACAACCACATTTTCGCAGTATTGTTATCAACAAAAATATAGGATATAACCTCATTTACCGTTGAGTTATTTCGCATAACAAAACGTAGTGGGCGGAGTCGCCGGAGACGTAAAACATGCTTACATACCTAAAAATGGTGCGATATTATGTGACCACTTGTCTTGTCTCTTTCTCTCTCACGGTTTACGGCGCGAAAACCAGGGGGAAAGTGATAAATCGTGAATTTGTAAAGGTTGGGTAAAAATATTTACCTCTTTCTTCATATATATTCTCACTCCAAGATTGTGAGAATAATTATATATCCAGGCCCCTTCATTAATGTTCAAGTATTAAATGGCAGCTGCCAGCGTTTGCTTGTCAAGCCGAACGTGTTCCAAATGTAATAATATTCAATATATATAATCATATTAACTAACATTGTTCTTATATTCACATATTAAAATAAGATTGAGAGCGGGAGAAGATATGTTTACGCGTTTAATCCTCTGTTTGAACTGTAAGTCCGTGCACAATGATACATTTTGCATTCATAATCACAACTCGATTAGTTAAACATTTAAACAAATTGAATTTTTACAATAGGCGATTCAAACAATGAAATATTTAAACTAACGATTAATAATATTTCATCTGTGGTATTGGATTTATCCGATACGTGAATACTAATATTATGATGCAATTAAAGTGCATTTTTAAATGCTGCAAGTATATCGGTAAGACGTACAAGGAAACTATTAAACATCTGCGAAAATTATGATGCATTGAATACATTGTAATGCATTTGCCATGGTTGGTCATTTCGAAAAGAAACAATACTGTGGGAAAAGGAAACACATCTACGCGTATGTAGTATAGTTGGCATGATCAAGTTGAATCTTTGGTGAATGTAAGTCCCTCTAAGATTGGACCGTGCAAAAGCTTGAGGATGCCTCCATTCAGGAGTCATAGTAGATGTTAGTGGCATCTTCAACGGCCATAGACCAATCCCAACACCGATTTCGGAGACCGAGCTTTTGCCGTAGCACGCCCCACAACTTGGAATAACCTCCCTTCACATCTGCGAAAGATCGACAGCTCAACTGAGTTCAGAGCAAAACTAGAGACTCACCTTTTTAAATTATCACACCCACAATAACGTCAATTTGCTTCGCTGGAGTTTTGATCACTCAGTCCGAGTGCTATACATAGTTTAAATATATAAATAGTTTACTATTACTTACTTCATTTTTTTTCTACCCTAGGTTCAACAGCACGGGCAACAATCATTTTATAAAAATATATATGTGTGTTAATGTAAATATATTAGTTGTAAGTCACTAGTTATAAGTTTTAGTTTTAATAGTATGTTAATTATGCTGTAAAGCGCCCTTGAGGTGATATTTCTGTCACGAAAACGGCGCTGTGTAAATCAGCCTATTATTATTATTATGTTGATAATAGTAGACGTTTGACGGCCTCCATGGTCGAGTGGTAAGACGCTCAACAACGAATCCAAAGGTCGCGGGTTCAAACCCGGCGTGCGCCAATAACTTTTATTTAATTAATATGTGTCATAGCAAATTTAATTCATAAAAAATAATAAAAAGTATATTTGCGGCACGTTCCAGAGTGGTAGATACTCAAATTATCGTCCTGGTGAAAGACCATGAGGCTAAAGGTAGCCTCACAACATACCCTATTTGGGGATGCCATAGTCTCACTGGCTCTAGACTGTTGGGAGCAGTTGAGACTCTCGTGCGGTATTCATATATAAAAAAAGTAAAGAGTTATAAGTTATTATTTTGATTAAAAAAGGGAGGCTTTTGATTAAAGTATATCTCCTTTTTTAATTTTATATTTAAAATGTAGTTTCTATAATATTTTAAATGATCTTTTTCAATAAAACCCTGGTTTCGTTTCAAAGTCTTTTTGGATTTTTTTTTCGGGAAAGAATGATAGGCAAGCCAATTTGGTAATTGTGGCATTGCAAAGCATGCCGGGTACTCGCTATTAGTACAGTATAAAAGCTAAAAAGCAAGGTTTCAGCAGGGCGTTTCTGAGAGTATCTACCTTTCCAGCAGTAAATATTAGAGATTCGTCAGTTTTCCTGCACCTTGTGACTCACCTTCATGGGTGTCGATTCTTTTAGAAGTTGCAGCCGGTTGCCTTTCGATCTTTATACAAATGCAAATGGTTACAAGTCAAGGATAAAGATCGAATTAATTCAGCCCACATAAAAATAATCATTTGCATGGGATTTCTTCACTATCGCATTCGGAAAAAAAACGCTATAGAGCAGTATACTGCGATACGTATTCCGAAATATAAGACTTCATATCTTAAGTTTTCGTCTCGGATTCTCATAAAAATCTATTTCAAAATTAAATAGTAATATCGTCGCCGGGAAGGCAAAAGGGCTGAAGCGTCATTTTGGGAAGTTTGCACCAGAGCACTTAAAGTTTTTTGATTGTTTTACAATAAAATTCATAAATCTTCAGTACCCAGTTGGATTTTGAAAAAAAAAGTTAACTCAGGCAATTCAATGTTCTCACTGAGTTACCTGAAGCGTCAAAAGGCTGAAAAGGTCCCAAACTTGTGCTGCTTGAGTCAAGCCTTCTCCCAAATGGTAAATATATTTTAGATGGCTGAAGGGCCACAAAAGTCGTCTGAATAAAACGAGAGTCAGAGCATTTGACGCAGAAAAAAGAACTGATATTACTGATACTGCATTTTTAACTCATTTTTGTGTTAAAGTGTCGCTTAAGACCTTTTGCCTTTGCAGCGAAGATATTTAGACTTTATCGTAATATCGCGTAAAAAAAATGTGTCATTTATCGTGGCGATTTTTTAAGATTAATATTGTTTCAATAATCCCCACTAACTAACTATCACGCCGTTTCCCACAGGGATGGGCAAAGCGGATTCACCTTACGACAAGTTCCGAGTAACATGATTAGTTTTTTTATCAGCCATGTATAAATCATCGTTTTAATTTGGTTATTTGTTTCCCATAATTTGTAAGCGAATTGTAAGGCTTTGTCCTAATTTGAACTTTCGTATTGCAGTGAAATAGTGATTTCTTAAATATAACTCACAAACTCTTTTTTTTTTAAGTGCACCAATTGAATAATATTCTTAGGCGCGTGAATTAATTTTGAAAAGCAAAACATTGTTGACATATATCCCCGTTTTTTTAAATTTTGTAGTGAATACCCCACAAGAGTCCCAACTGCTCCCAACCGTCTGGAGTCAGTGAGACTGTGGCATCCCCAATTGGAATATGTTGTGAGGCTGAAGGTAGTGGGGTAGGGAAGGAGATGGGGAAGAGAAAGAGGAAGATTGAGAAGTACCTGGCTATTCAGATCTGGTCAACAAACACGGCTGAAGTCCTTTCAAGTAACGTTTCAACTCTGAACGGCGGTCATTCACCAGGATGATACTTAAAGTAACTACCACTCTGGAACGTTCCGAAAATATACTTTCTTTTAATTTTATCTGAATTAAATATGTTATTACACATATTGATTCAATAATATGTATTTTCGCACGCCGGGTTTGAACTCGCGACCTTTGGATTCTTATTCGAGCGTCTTGGCTTCGCACAACAATAATATATCCTTTAATCTTCAAGTATTTATTAACTTACTTGCTAGTTGGGAACGGCTCATGCGCTAGCCTCGCGGTGTCTGGACGAAGCTATAGAAACCAACCACTTGTAAGGATTTCGCATTAAATAAATATTTTTTTGAAATCGTGTTCATATTTCTATCATGTTCGGATAAAGCCACGGGCCAACGGCCGAGGATTTGAAAATGAACACTTTAATAATTTTGATTGTTTGAACTAATCTTGGGTGACGTGTAGAATTTTTAACCCTAAAATGGTTACATTTGATTTTATAAACCCTACAGTTTTTAGTTGTATTAGGACAACATTTTGAGTTGTGTGGGTATGCATTACATTAAATCATTTTTAAATCTTAATTAATGTATTTAAGATTTTTAGATACTGAAGAAAACCCATATATAAATATCAAAATATACAATTAGTTGTCAATACCATTCCTTATATGTTATAACGTCATACATTAAATAATATTAAATATCGAAACTGTTAGATCCGAAGCTGCGACAAAACACCGAATGTGTTTTCAGCTTCAGATAAATTTGTAAAATTGTGGACAGTAAACGATATACTATACTACTTGATGGGAGTGTCTAATTATGGACGTAGAAAGATCATTTGGAATGAAGGGAAAATGGGAAACCATTCACTCACCGATGTAGTTGAAGTTCTTGATTATCCTTGCACAGTTATATTATTAACGTACACGAATCACAACAAAACATCACATCACATTTCATATTATATTACTTTAAGAACAACAAACCAATGACCAAGCGAGACACCAACAAACCAACACGAAACACGTTTTTTCATAAAACTCTTCTGTTTCGATTATAAATTGCTTTGAACACGATGTTGTTCCATACGGAATTCGATATTGCGAAATGGTTGGATAAAGTAGGAACTGGATGAAAAACATGAAGGTAAGAACCCATCAAATTACCCCTTTGAAATCCAACAGAAATAAAAGCACAATTTATTGGTTTACGGTAAGAGTACTTTTGAATACATAAAATAAATCTGTTAAAAATGTAGAATATAATTTATAAGCAATGTAAACATACCTGTTTGATTCACAATTAATTGAATTTACAGTACGGTAGTAAAAAGAAAAACATTTATTTGTAACTGCTTTTAAAAATATGTATAATGCTTTTTGTAAGCTATTTTCAGTGCTGTTGAAAATAATGATATCTAAGCACATGTTTTTTTAGTAAGGTTATTGATGCGACCGAATCTTGAACTTATTACATTGCGCTTTCCGGGTGTATGCTCTACCATATAGCTGTCTCACCAAGCCTTGGACTTGTCATATTTCTGAATCATGTATTTTGTTTTTAAATAGATTATTTTTGAGTTCAATATTTTCTGCAAGGGACATCCACCTTTATTTTGTCAGCGAAGTGTTGAAATATATCGATGGTTTAAACCGAACTAAATTTCTACTAGACGGTGACTGGAAAAAGAATAATATTCTAGGAATTTTATTAATTCGCTTTCCCATTACGTGTACCTACCTACACATGAACATAATATTTACAAATAAAATTATGAAATGACTAAAATATTGTGACGACGATTTCCACGAAAATTTGTAATAAATATTAATGGGTTCGTTGAAAATCTCATTACTGTTAACTTGTGTTAAGGGTCAGCCCCCAAAAATACATTTTTGGCTTTCTAGTGCAAGCAAAACTACAAATTAATTATCGGTCAATACTATATGGGTAGTTATAAAAGTGTCTAAGGTTTCCAATGAATACAAGTCTTAAACAGTAATTTAAAATGCTGTATGAAATGCACTAGAATCTGCACTTTTTACTGATATTTTATAGATTATAGTGATCATTATAAAAATGGTATTCACTGCAAACCTCAGACGTTTTTTGAACTACCCATTAAAAAAAAACAGATAAATCATCAATTTGTAGTATTGCTTGCATTATAATGCTACAATATGACGTTTAACGTCATTCTTGGGTGCTGACTCAAATATTTAGACATTCAAATCCATCAGTTTTTTTTCAAACATAATCTTATATAATTTACATTTTTAGTGTCATAAATATGCTATTCTTTATTGAAAACGTCCTCATTAATAAAATCTTTAGGTATTAGTAAAGTGAACATCTTAAAAATAAGTATGAACACATTTTACAGTAGTATTCTTCATTGGAATTCTTTTAAGCTCTTTCCTGTGCAGTATTTTTTTATAGATCGTTTTAAGACACATTCAAACATGTTTGTGTAAACTAATGTAAGTTCCTAATTCAATTCACAAACAAAGACGTTATTTTTTTTATAGCGATATATTTTTTAAAATAAGTCCTAACGGACCATTTTCCATTAACATTACAAAAAAATACAAAACATGAAATTGGAAAAAAAAACAACAGAAAAAGAAGAGCACATACATATTATTTTAATGAAGCAATAAAAATATATACATTTGAAAGAACATTCAAGTCAAAGGTTTTGGTAGAGTCGTAAAGAATGACAAAACTCATTTAGACTGGTACCAAAAATATCAGACCATGGCTTGAGTTAACAAGTCTCGACATTCTGGACAGTGAATAATGATACCCATAGTTAGTAGAGTGATGATTGAGAAACAGCAATTCATTGTTTGTCAGTCTATGGCAAGGAATGTTGAACTAGATGAGTTGCAACAAAGAAGGTGAGTCAATAATACAATGAAGAATTTTTTAATGTTTGTTCAATTTCATCATATCGCCTTAATCTCGCCCTAATCTCCATGCAATCCGTGTAAGAAACAATATTGTACGGATTTAAATATGAATAGTATAGAAAGGCGACCAAATAACACTGGCATATTCTAGATGAAGGCGAACTAAGTAAATACATAATACATGTGATAAAATTAAGCTAAGATAACAATCAGCAACTTGAAACATATTTAATGTGGGGTCACAACCCACCCGTGCGCTGCATTAACCTGTCATAAAAGCCGCATCCTGTGTAGGGTTACCGCGCAGGTATAGCTTTTGATATAACTTCTTCGCAATAACCCCGTCCGGCCAAAGTGGGGGAACCTAGTACTTGCCGACCCGCCCGCTCGCCTCTCGCCAGTTCGCTGCGAGCCGCCGCCGGTCGACGTTCGAACATAAAAAAACGCCCGCTTTCCAAGGATAATCAAAAGTGCCCCTTCACAATATTTGAAATAAATATTAAAAAAAAACAGAAATTCGAAGTAGGTACTTTCGTGCCTGATTGTGTTGTTCGTTCCAACGTGTTAATTTAAATAAATTATTGAGTGGTTGGTATTTTTTCAGTGAGTTTTTAGTGAATGAGGATTATATCGACGAATGCTTACAGGTGGGTTATTTTATGGTATTTGATTGTGTTTTTTTTAAGTCGTGGAGCGGCCATATTTTCGAGAACAAAACTTTTAGAATGTCGAGACACGTTTCAAACGAAAGGTGATACGTTGTTTCCTTGTTTGCCATTTTAAAGGTCCTGTTTGAAAGGCATTCGAATATATATTATTACATTATTAACTCTTTACATAATTGATTATGTTCTTTGGTCAGGTTGAAAGTCCTTCAAGCTATCGAAAGTGTTAAAAGAAGATTATTTTCACTATTTATAAGGACTTTTATAATATTATATTGGAATCTAAAAAAAAATTAACAAATGATTGTAAATAAGATAATATTGTTTTTAATGGTTTTTATTTAAACTTTACTTTTAAAGAATTTGGTAGTCTCGAATTGTGTTGTGCTTTCGATTTCTAGGGTTATTGCTAGGGTTCAATCCCTGTCGAATGCAAATACATAATTCAATAACTTATTTATATAAAATGACTTTATAACTTTATGTGTCGACGTTGTTTATGCCGACGTGATTCAATGAGTTATATATAGATATTTAAATATATTGTTGCTTAATGAGTAAATAAATTCTTAGCAGCTGTTCATATATGTATTTACATACCTTTCCACCAGAAAAAAATAAAACATCTGTAAGTCTTAATCAGTTTTTTTCCAACAGTGAGCTCTGGCGTCATGAAATGTACGCAGCCATTTTTGCGTGAAATTTCTACACCGAAGGTGCTATTTTCAGCTCGTTATATCTTTTTCATAATGAGCGATGGGGTTTTAAAAATTTAAAAAATCCGTCTATCAACTAGAAAAAACGCTGCATTAAACTGTTATTTTCAATCGAAAAAAAAAGATGTAGCTAATCGGCGAAACCGGGTAGTAACTAGTCAATCATAAAACTATATTACAAAGTAATTTATATTCTAGCTTGTATTTATTATGTTCTTAAAAAGGGCAGCCATAATTGCACAGCGTAGGACACTCTAATTCTTTGCCATATGAATTATAAATACGAAAGTTAAATTCGATGTAATTGAACTGTTTATTCAAGGTGAAATTGACAAAAAATATCGGTTGATCAGAAATTGTCTGGCTTTTTTTACCTGAACACTTCACAAGGGTCCCACCTGTCCGGAGCCAGTATGGCATCCTCAATCGAAGTATGTTGCGAGTCAGAAGGGAGTGGAGCAAGGAAGGGAGGTTGGGAAGTACCTGTCTATTCAGATCTGGTCAGCAAATACAGTTAAAGCCATTTTAAGCAACGTTTCGATTATGAATGAATTTTCTATCGCCAGGGCGATACTGAGAGTATCTACCATTCCAACTTTCGAGAATGAGGCAATTGTTGTAGAAAAACTTCCTCATCAAAGACTAACTATAAATTACCAGAGAGAAAGCTAAAATACAAAGAAGAGATCTGAAAATATAAAGCAACGAAATCTCTCGAACGGTGAGTTGTAATTTTCGTAGATTTTCCTAGCTGGAATTTAAAAGTTGACGCAAATCTTTTTTTATTCGTCACGTCACTTTTATCATGAACGGGAACTTTTATATAAATATTGAAATGTTACCAGATTTTATATTTTTCATATCTCAAATAATAAACAGAAAAAAATCTGTTTCTTTGACTCTTCTCAAAAACTTTCGAACAGTGAGGTCTGGCGTCATGAAATTCTAACTGCATTTTCTGTCTGGAATTTACAGTTTAACGCAGCCTTTTACCATGAGCGAAAGTCCTTTGAAGTATTGATTGAAATCATAAAAAATAAGACTAGATTGTTAGACCAGTCCTGAAATGTTAAGACGGTCGACGGTATTATGGGTAGAACACTCGAATAGCAGTCGGACGAATCGAGTCGAGATCGACTCACTGCATTTTCAACATGATTTATGCTATGTGAAAAGGATTGTAGTATAAATCTTTAAATGCTCTAACTCTTGTTACTTATACCAATAGAACGGCGCTATGCGCCTTACTTCGTTACCTCATGTGGGTGGAAAAATGCTTTTACGTGAGTATTGAATTTAAATTCACGAGTTTACGTAGGGAAAAAAATATGTTTCTAAAAACCCTACAAAAGCAAGTCAAGTTATATATAGAACTTAAGGTATGTTACCTTCCTGTCTGCCCACAATTTACAATAATTACAATAACACTCTCCCTAGACAATACGTTTTGAATTACTCAGTGGGCCAATTCGTGATTAATTGTTCACAGATTAGTTTATAGGTTAAAAGCATACGTGGGCTTGTTACGTCTGCGAAATATGCGTTGGGACATATTACCAGAGTCATTGTTTGACTCCAACACGATAATGTCTATAGAAAAGGACGTAAGACACCTACGACCATACAAAATAGGAACTTCCCAAGTGAGATGTCTCCAAATACGAAAAGATTACGAGGACAGACTTGTCTGTTCTTGTTGTATATGTTTTTTTATAGTAAATATCGCACAAGAGTCCCAACTGCTCACAAGACGGTTGTGAACCAATGAGACTATGGCATCCCCAATCGGGAAATAATTTATTTATTTAATTATATACGCCCTCATGGGCTTTTACATAACATATGATATAAAACAAAAAATAATAGTGACATAAAAATAACCAGCACCCAAAAACATAATTAAGTTGATAGAAATATTATAATGCAAATTAACACTAGTATTTTTGAAAGAGGTATGCTATTATGCTATTGCCTTCTTGTAACTAGATTCAGTGCAGTTGAATATATCTACTATTTCAGCGAAAGAATTACCCACTGTGTAATCTAGGTACAAGCGAGTATTTAAATGACTCAGTCCTGATATTATTGTTACATTTAAAAAGAATTTTGTATCGAGTGGATCTGTTAGGTTATGTGGGGTTAAAAGCAGTGGGGAGGGCAAGGAGATGCGGAAGGAAATATCTGGCTATTCAAATCTGGTCACAAACACAGCCAAATCCAATTTCAATCAAGCAACGTTTCGATTCCGAATGGTGGTATTTCACCAGAACGATACAGAGTATCGACCACTCTGGAACGTGCCGCAAATATACTTTATATTATTTTAAATGAATTAAATGTGTTATGACACATATTAATCAAATAATATTTATTTGCGCACGCCGGGTTTGAACCCGCAACCTCCGGATTCGTAGCCGAGGATTTTAACCGATCGACCACGGATGTCTTCTGGTCATAACAACGTCGAGCGAGAATGCTGTGTTTGTTCTATCGGCATTTCAATGGAAAGTGCTCAGAATGACTTGGATAATTGATTCTTTCGGCATTGGTGCACACGCCGATCGCGTGCAAATTTACACAATTTCCATTTGTCGCATGAGAACGGGTCGTTCGTAAGATCAGCTCAGTTGTGGTATTACTGATCGGCTATTGTGTTTCCTCCCTCCTTGAATAAGAGTCTCTTCAAACGAAGCTTCACTCTTCCCTTATTCTTTAAAGACTCTCTGAATAATCTCATCAAAATTTACCACCACAGTTTTAGTATTGCTGTTTTATTCGCGGAATATCAATAATAGATACACTTGTTAGTGCCGCCATGATATTTATTATCATAGTTGTTAAATAATACTTTTGACAACTCTTACATCACGGGTCTCTTCTTAAAGACCCTGCACCCAATGACGTTACATATATATATAGACACGTTGTAGCGCTCTCAGAGTGGCAAGCAATAATTACGCTAGTTGGTGTGATCGGTGTTTAAGCCGATTAAGTACTAAACGGTCAGGCGTCGCTTGAGGTCCTTTCAACATTACAAACAAGTATGGAACGCGGTCCGAACTTCGTATCTGTTTTGTTCATGCACATATATTCTATAAATGTCTATCTTTGTCATACATTACCGATATTTGAATGATGAATTTACTGGTAACGTGTGTGTTTTGCTTGCCACATTTTGTGTTAATATTCTAAGACAATAACGTGTCTATAAATGTGTAACGTCATTGCCTGCACCTAAAATCCCCAAAGATGTCTCAGGCCTTTATAGTAATTGCTTTCCTCAAGGCCTTTTGTATGGAGTTTATGTTGAAAAAAAACTATTATCAAATGAAAATACTTATAACACCTTATTGCATCCTCATACGTGACATTTGGTCTCATGTTTGTATTGAAAAAATATAATAAATTAAAACAGTTTGATCAGAACAAAAAAACAGTCTTCAAATTACTGAAATATGTGCGATATGTGAAAACTTAACGATCATTCGCGATGACTACCTAAAAATCATTGATAATGCCCCAAACTGTAAAGTCAGCGAACCGTTCGTTCTTCTATGCAAATCTGCAAGAACATTCGAATGATTCTGGTTAATTTATTTATGCATCGCAAAAAAAATCATGCGGGTACATAAACAGCAAACAAGCTTGTACCCACACTGTACAAATGGCAGATGTCAAATAAAAGATGTCCACGTAAAGCGAAAATATTTTTTGTACCTCGCTACAAATTATATTTAATTGTCTAAAAATAATAACGGGCGAAATTTTTATTAAAACGTTAATTAATTTAACACCGATTAACCATGTTTTATAAAATAACGTTTAAATACACCTGCCTATTGTATGGGTGTTGAAAAAAAGTGTTTCTCCTCGTTAGAGACAAAAAGCTGCATAAAAACCAAATACATTGTTATTGTTTAGAAATCAAACGGGATACAAATGTCAATTCATCAGAGTTGTAATGAGATGGTAATAAGTTTTTTTTTATCACTTTGTGGTTTGACATTTAATGAAAATGAAATAATAGCTTTGTACAGACCACAGATTTTATTTTAATTTTTATGACCGATCAGTTTCGCATGGTCATCATCAGGGTACAAAATTAATCTTAACAAAAAATACATACTGTGGGGTTATATATACTCATACATACAGAGGGAGAAAACAATATAAAAATAAATAAGATATCATACCTTCAATAAAAGTACCGGTGCTCATATTCTCCACAAAAATGGCCATGGTAACAGATTAAATAATTTAGAAACACTAGAAATAAATAAAAAAAAAACCATTAAAATTAATAGTAGTGTAATACTCTTAATAATCAGTTAAATTTGTCCAGTAGTCTAATACTAAGTATGTTTCCAGTAAACTCATAAAAATTCTCATTTTCTTTTATTACGTCTTCAGTTGACGTTTCACCTTTTTCATTTTATATTATCTGTCTCTTTCTCTTTGTCCCATTGTTATAATTTAAATTTATTCTTTTGTTTTCTTATTGTTCTCTTATTTTATTTTATGTCGTGTTCTCCCTCTGTATGTACGAGTGTATATAACCACACACAATGTATTTTTTGTTTAGTTCAATTTTGTACCCTGATGATATTTAAGCTAGTCGAAACCAGACGGTTATAAAAAATAAAATAAAATCTGTCGTTTATACAAAATTATCATTTTATTTTCATGATGTTATTTTTTCTTATTAACTTACCAACTAACGCCATCTATCACATGGGTATGCAAAGAAAATGAGCAACCATTTTTTTTTTGGTGCACCCCTATGAAATTACAAACTTATAGACACGTTGTAGAGCTATCTAAGTGGCAAGCAAGATATACGGTAATTGCCGTACGTTGCTTGAGGTCGTATACTCGTACTATATCTAAACAAATTGCATAAATAAGTGCCGAAATGCCCTCGTTTTTGATGAAAAAATATTTACATTAACTGCACACACTAATAAAAGTCAAGGAATAACATAAAGTACAAGAAAGTTGCTTATTATTTTCAATATAACGGTTATTTCTACTGTTTCTCGAAGATTAAGCACCATTAGAGAGAGTGGGATGGTAGACGTGGCAACTCATAGATATAAAAAGGACAACCTAAACGGCTTTGATGTAGCGCCACCCGGTCCTAAG
The DNA here is from genome assembly GCA_022651775.1 of Drusus annulatus. Classification (NCBI taxonomy): domain Eukaryota; kingdom Metazoa; phylum Arthropoda; class Insecta; order Trichoptera; family Limnephilidae; genus Drusus; species Drusus annulatus. The sequence continues at coordinate 54,797 of JAGWCC010000137.1, forward strand.
TCTATTTCGTCCATACACACATATTCTTAGAATGTCTATCTTTGTCATATATGACCGATGTTTGAATTTACTGGGAACGTACGTGTGTTTGTTACTTAACACATTGTGTGTAAATATTCTAAGAAAATAACGTGTCCAAATGTTTGAAATATCGTTGGTGCACCCTTCTTTCGCCATTCAAACTCTCTGCTGATATTCTTCAGGCTCTTGACGTGCCTCGAGTCGAGCATTTGATTCACTTGATCGTCCCATGTCTTCCTTGCGCATTCGTTTTTCTTTCCTTGTGTTTCATTCATCTGCTCTACACGTCTAAACCATTTATTACTAAGACATAGCTTACACCGGCCTTACATTCTTTTGTATTACCTCATTCGTAATACTGTTTAACCGGAAACCTGCCTCGGGGAATTTATTTATATTCGATTAGTTGAGAAATCATCAGTGAATGAAGAAACCTGGCAATTACGCGGTTGTTATGTTTTAGCGAGTGTGTTCCAACTCATCCTCAAATCCACAGACAAAGCATTTGGGTAGATGCTTTAGCTTGTTTTTTTCTCTGGTTGCCGGGCATTGTTTTGTTCTGACGTCACGCTCCGCCTAGTGAGGCGGGAGGCGGCCAGGTTTCTGCTCGGAATATTTAATGGCTCGGAATTCCCAATTCAAATATTTAAACTCGCTCCGGGTTCGAATCTTTCAAAAACAGAACGTGGAACGAGAAACATTCAAACTTTTGCTTTCGTTTGAGATTTAAGTACCTACCTCCATTGGTATATTAATTGTATATACAGATTTTATTTTACTTTCGCGAGAATGTTTTTTCTGCTGTTTTATAGGTACGTACGTAGGTGTACGATAATTAAATATAAATATTTTCCTTTGTGAGTGCGTACGTACAAACGAGTGTGAACTTTTCAAATTAGGCACTGATGCTAATCGAAATTATCAAGTTAAGTAAATAATAAAATAATGTATTTTAACAGACATTGTACTGTATTTGAAATAGGTGGATTAAAGCAACCAATATATTTTTTTGGGATTAATGCTTTGCGCTATTTTAACATAAGTATGTTGATGTAGTTATATAGTCCAGAGTGGTAGATACTCTAAGTATCGCCCTGATGAAAGACCTCCATTCAGAATCGAAACGTTGCTTGATTAAAATGGCTTTAGCCGTTTGTGACCAGATCTGAAGAGCCCGGTACTCCCCAACCTTTATCTTCTCCATCTCCTTCCCCTCCCCACTACCTTCAGCCTCACAACATACTCCGATTGGGGATGCCATAGTCTCACTAGCTCTAGACGGTGGGGACTCTTATGCGGTTTCACTATTAAAAAAAATATTTTTGTAAATTTATTTAATTTCGTTTTTTCTATTGGGGTTACTTTTTTAATGTGAATTTGAATAGAGCCAGTGAGACTATGGCATCCCCAGTTATTGTATGTCGTCGCAACTGTTTCCATCATTTTCTGACAGTTTGGACTCTTCACATTAAAATGAAAATTCCAAAATAATAAATTTCCATAGTTATGCTGTTACAAAAAACTTTTTTATTCTGAACGATCATCTTTAAACCTTGAACAGGGCGTTACTGAAAGTAGGTATTTTGCCTCGTATAAAATCACCTTAATAATATGAAAGTTTTCATAATATGTTTAGATTTCTATATCCGCTTTGAGCTTGAAGCGAGCGCAACGCATTCAGTTGACCTTTGAACGCATTCAAAATGTCACAACATTAAATAATTTGCTAAATATTGCCTAGTTATGGCACAACCTTAATAGAAATTTTCGATTCGCTGTCTGTTTTCAAATTTAAGAAAGTTAGACCTTTCTATTGGTATAAATATATTTTATCTTTATAGTATTATAAAGAAACCTCACATATGATATTATAGTGGTAAACCGTGAAAAATCATGGGATATAAATTTAATTGAAATGTAATCTGACACAGCGATCAAAACCTAAAGATCTGACAATTAAATGTGACACAGTTGTTTTCGCAAAAAATATAACAGCGCCTAATTAATAGCTTGTCTAAATTAGAAAACTTTTAAAAATATTCGTATGTTTCATTCACAGTTCCAAATTTGAAAAGTTCACACTCGTACGAACATACTAACAAAGGAAATAATTTATAGTTTATAACTACAACAATATGATTGTATTGGTAAGATAACACTGTAAAAACATTTCCCATACTTAAGTGTTTTCCACTTAGTTGAGGTACCAACTCAAACCGGTTAGTGGGCGAATGGTTCAAAGCATCGGATTCCCCAGTCCTCCATCTTTGCACAAGCAACATTTTTCCGCTTATAACGATGTAAGCAGGAGTTTAAATATTGTCAGGTTATTCGTAACCCAGTAATGTTTGCCTGTTAAGAAAAAAAAAAAAAGCTGCAATTTAGACGTAGTGGAGTAAAACACCAAATTTCGTGATTTTGGAGCTTAAGTTACCTGTTCGAGTGCTGGTTTTTTTTAGTTGTTTCCAGCTGCAGCCTCCAGGGAGATTTGCTCAGAAGAATGGTAATCTTCGATAGGAGAGAGCATAATATGATCGAGATATTGGAATTTTATTATTTTTAAATCTGTACAAACTTTGGCCATTCTATGAAGAACTTCTAAATTGACAATACATATCGTCGCCGGAAAGGCAAAAGGGCTGAAGCGCTATTTTGGGAAGTTTAAAAAAGAGCACTTTAAAGTTTTTTTTGTTAAAATTTGTATGAAATTCATAAGTCTTCAGTACCTGGTTGGTTTTGATAAAAAAAAGTTAACTCATGTAACTCAATGCTCTCACTGAGTTACTTGAGGTGACGAAAAGCTAAAAAAAAGGTCCCAAACTTTTGTCGCTTGAGTCAAGCCTTCTTCCAAATGGTAAATATATTTCAGATAGCTGCAGGGCCACACAAGTCTTCAGAATCAAACGAGAGTCGGAGCATCCAATGCAGAAGTAAAAACTGATAATAACTGCATATTTAACTCATTTTTGACCAAAGTGTGGCTTAAGCCTTTTTTGCCTTTTAGCGATAATATGATTATTGGAATTTTCTGATTTTAATACTCGTATATGGTACAAACTTTGATCATTCTATGAATAACTACTAAATTGACAAGGAAATGCCCATATATCTCTGTCCCAGTTAATGTTTGGTTTAATGTTAATTATTTTCTGTCGTATATAGCATAGTACATGAGCTACTTCTATGCATGTAAATTTCAACATATTTATAAGCAACCTAACTTACTTTTTAAAATAACGATTTTAAAAATTTTGCCATCGAGCAAAGCGAATGAGATTTTCATGTTTTACCATGCGTTGATTTTAAGATGTTCGTGATTCAGTACATACTCGTACATATGAAAGCACACTTAAGCGTAGGTCTACTAACACTCCTTCGTACTGCAGGCTTACTGTAGAAAAGGCTCTTTGATTTTCAGCTATTTTTTTTTTTTTTTTACATGAATACCGCACAAGAGTCTCAACTGCTCCCAACCGTCTAGAGCCAGTGAGACTATGGCATCCCTAAATTGGGTATGTTGTGAGGCTGAAGGTAGTAGGGAGGGGAAGGAGATCGGGAAGAGGAAGGTTGGGAAGTACCTGGCTATTCAGATCTGGTCACCAAACACGGCTTAAGCCATTTCAAGCAACGTTTCGATTCTGAATGGTGGTCTTTCACCAGGGCGATACTTAGAGTATCTACCACTCTGGATATATATAGCTATATTTTATCCTTGCTATATTTTCTGTACAGTGGAGCTATTCCAGTTTACTAAGGTTTTTACTAGCAGATCTACAAAAAATTGTTACGACTACCATTCTCGGAGTAAAATAATATAATATAAAACAATATATAAAACCACAATGGAAATTAATATATAAAGTGGTTCGTTGCGTAATCAATATTTTAACCTGAAGAAAATGTGTTTTTAAACGTATGAATATTACCGCTTATATTAAGATTGTTTTTCTGATAAAATGCAAGCACATGATTTGTATTTTATTATTCTATCGCAACAAATAATTTTATCGAGACCTGTTTTTTATTCCTCGATTAGTCTACCTTATTTCTTGTTTGCTTTTATATGAAAACATTTCTTAACAGAACATATTTAAAAAACTTAATCATTTCGCAATAAAACATAAATTAAAAGTTAAGCCTGTCGTTATCAGAACATATTTAAAATAATATTTTTTAGTCATATTTAGAACAAATTTGAATAAATTAGCGTTTCACACTTAGAGTATACTAGAGGTAGCCCAAGCCAAAGCAGTGAAGTCAGTTTTGGACTTGTTTTTGATGATTTTAACATGACTCGGCGCAAATGGGCGTGGCTAAGACTAAGGCTGCGGTATTTATACATCCATTCATAACAAAAATATAGCTTCTAACCTAAAAAACCATTTAGTTGTGTCAAGTTTAGTGGCAAAATAAAAAATGTGGGCGGAGTCCCGCCGTTAACCAGCGAAAATAGCCAGCTTAAGATCATTACGACAGTATATAGAAGCGGTCCAAGAAATTTGCTGTCTCTTTCTCTCTCATGGTGTACGATGTGAAAACTCGGAAAAAGTGATTTATTACAATTTCGGATGGGTTGGGTGAAACAAATTAGCTATCCCTCCATATATTGTTACTTCAAGGTTTCACATTATGAAAATTTTGAAAAAATTTACGTTTCTTTAATAAAACATAGTATGTTTTGTACATTTAAAAATATTCAATAAATATAAATAGAATAAGTTTACTTAATTTTTATAGAAAATAATAAGTTTGAATAATTTTTCGTTTCGTATTCAGAACATTTTTGAAAATAAAACATAATATATTTGAATGGTTAAAAGTTTATTTAATAAGCACTTAAATTTTCAATCATATTTTTAAACATGTCAATCATAACACAATAATATGATGCGACATCCGTGATTAAATACATTAAAATTAAAACAGTGAAAAAATGTCCAATTTTACATTGATACAAATGTTCTCAAACAACACGCACTTAGGCTTGTATGTATTGGTGCATATTTATACACTTCAGACTGTGATATCCTTTCCAAACGTCACTGAGAAACAGCATTTTGTCATGCTTATGCCTACTTATTATTTTAAGCGAAAAAGGGACAAGTGTATACGTTGCTCGAATTTAACATTCAAAAAGTTTCTTAGTTTGTTTTTTTGTTGTATTTAAAATGAACTCTTTTTTTTCTTTTAAACTTACAATATGTTCATTTATTAAAATATTAACATACAAAATACATTTGGTATATTAATCCCAAGGAGTTAAAACAAACTCATTCTGGGAAGGGCAACATTATAAAACAAAAAGAAATTATATTTTTTTAAAGACTTACAAATTCCAAATAGGAAGCACAAAAGAAGAGGCAACAAGCGAAAAAATACATCAAAAAGAGACTCATAGGAGTAGAGACTTACCAGATAAACATCACAAATACAACAAGAAAGACATTCACACACGCAGAGGTCTCACAGATAGGATACATATCTGTCCTATCTGTGAGATTTATAAAATTTTCGAGAAAATATCATTCAAGTTTTTTTGCCAATATTTTTTTGTTCGCAACTGGGAGTTTTAATTCATTGGGTAATGCGTTATAATGTGTAAATGCTATGTATTGTAAGGAGTTAATTCCAAATTTAGTAGTGTGAGTAGATGACGATAAGTGTCTTTGATTTTGTGATCGTGTTTTGTGCTGGTGTATGTCTGCATTAAAAGTTGGTTTATTGTTAGTGCGTGATGAAAATTCATTGGAAACTTTTTTTAAAGTCGAATAAGAAATTTGAAACATGCCGTATACAAGCAGTTCATCTGCGTAAGGACTGTGTTCGGGTCAACTCTGGTCACGATACCTCTTGATTAAGCTAGAAAAAACTACAAATGGTGAGTCGCAGAAGATTGCCGTGTAAACAATATTTTTTCTATCTGAGAAGACTTGAGGTCATTATTTTAAGTGTTTTTTCATACTCTTGTTGATTTCCGCATGTAAATATTTAAATAGTTATAAATCGGCTGTTTGGCATTGTACTTTGTAAAGATAGGTACAAGGTTTTTCAAACGAGATAAAAATAATTATTCACTTGTTTACTATCGAAAGTGTATTTAAAAAAAATCGTTACATCTCAACATTTAAACCTGGTGTTCAGAGGTAATGAATAACATATGATGTAATGAAAATGAATCAATATGTTTGTAAAGGACCACATATTTAATTTTAATTTTTATGACTGATTTCGCTTAGCCTAAGCATAATCAGGGTATAAAATTAAACTAATCAAAAATACATAGTGTGCGCTTATATACAAAGTATAAAATAAAATAACAGAACAATGAGAAAACAATAGAATATTATTTAAATTATAAAAAAGGAAAAACGATAAAGAGACAGGTAATATGAATTGAACGAGACAAAACGTCGACTTAAAAAGTCATTAAAGAATCATATTATTATTCTTCTTCTTCTTGTGACCTCTCCTATCGGAGGTTGGCTATCATCAGCAAAATATTCACCCTGCAGGTGACAGCTCGGTACGCTTTGGAGTACATTACAAATGTTTTGTTCGTATAATAATTTTTAAACGATTTACCCAAAAAGCCAGAAGTAGTATGGATTTAAATCAGTATTCGAATGCGTACTTTTTGAAACTATAACAAAGAGAAAAACAGAGAGAAAGAGACAGAAAATATGAATTGAAAGAGACAAAATGACAACCAATAAGGTGATTAAAGAACAATGATAAATTTTAGGAGTTTACAGAAAATATACCTAATATTAGACTACTGGATTATATATTATTATTATGCGCAGTAACTTTTTTATTTGTCTTCACCTGTTTAATACGTTTCTATTTTTTCAAAATGCAACCTAAAAAATTACAACACAGCTAAAAGGAAATAAATACTCATAAATTGGAGCGAGTCAAATTTTATGCCGAAATTCGTCAATTTAGGATGCCGTAAAACATACTGATAAAATTTATCGTCGCCGGATTGCATTTCATTTTCACACGAATCCCATTGCACCGGCAACACCACCTAGCAAAAAGGCCCGCATAAAACCACCATCTCCCGAATAAAGGTCGCACAAACGCCGCACCCCTTTTGATCGGTTTCGAACCGGATCTTTCGGGCGGTGCATCATTCCAAGATGGAGGTCGTCCGAAACTCCGTTATGTCTGCGAATTAAATTCTTTGCAGTTTTTTTCTTGGTCGCTCCAGTCTGCCGCAGTCAGAATTAAGAAACGGCTACGGAATCTTCTTTCAAGTTCAACAGATTTCACGGGTAAAATGATCCAAAACAAATTGAAAATTAACCTTTCACCAACTTGATCTCATATTTTATTGTTAATTACTAACATGTCCGGTGATTACCATTTAAAACATAATTACATTATTGTTTGTATGTGTCGTTTGTGCACAGTACACACTTTGAATCTCTCAACGGGAACATGGGCGTAATATTATGTAGATTTATAGATTTCTACGTATTTTCTAAATCTCTTTTTGCTTCTACCTTAGTCTTCTGGCGTCCTGCTAAGAACATATCGTTGCTAGAAAGGTAAAAGCCACACTTTGGACAAAAATGAGTTAAGTATACAGTTTTTATCAGTTTTCTTTTCTGCACCGAATACTCTGACTCTCGTTTGATTCTGAAGACTTTTTTTTTTAAGCTACAGAAGTTTGGGTCTTTTTTAGGTTTTTGCCTCTTTATGTAACTTAGTGAGAGCATTGAATTACCTGAATCAACTTTTTTTCTCAAAATCCAATCAGGTACTGCAGACTTACGAATTTCATTGTGAAACAAACAAAAAACTTTAAAGTGCTCTGGTGTAAACTTCCCAAAATGGCGCTTCAGCTCTTTTGCCTTACCGGCGAAGATGTCTCCCTCAAATATCTCAAGTTCAACTGACTATATACGACTCTCTCTGAAATTATTTTTTAATTCTAACTGTTCCTGACACCCGTGCTACGTGTCCAGCATTGTCCCGGAAAAAAACTGAATACCACACATGTTAACCACGCAAATCAAGTTGCTAAAAGCAGTTGCGTTTAAAACACAATGTCGTTTCCATGAAAATTGTTTTTTTCGGAAATATCGAATTTAGTTTAATATATTCATAAGGTCCTGATGAAGGATTTGTCCGAACTGAAACAAGTTGACAAAAATATATTTAGTAAAGTAGTGTTGTAAAGAACAATTTTTTATTTAAAATAACTATGTCTAACCACAAAGTGTTTGAAGCCTGTGTAAAATATGAGATAGATAAAAATGACAGTATTTAAACAGGTTTCGGTAGCACAATTGGTAGATGCGTTACTTTTGAATAGAGAAGAGGTCCCAAGCTCGAGTCTAATTTTCTTCATCATTAACTTTTCTGTGTCTTTTTCTATTTTCACATTCTTTGAAAATTGATAATATTATTTCACTAATCAATATCACAATGAAGCGTAAAGTTTTAGTAAGTACATTTTATTTGAAAAATGTATCAAATAGTTTGAATATAAAGTAGTTATCTTGCGGAAATAACATTGTAAATTTTAATAATAAATATAAACTCTAGGTAACCTTACAAAAAAAAAACCATAGATTTAGACTTTTCATTTATAACACTATATCTATGAAAATTAATTTTAATAATTCGCTCCTCTTAAATTCCGTCCAAGGATCAAGTCCATTATTTTTTCACACAAAAAAAAGAAATATCCAATCTCATTCGGCTAATAAATCACTACATTCATCAACAATATTTTATTGATGGCAAACATTTTGAATGGCAACATTTGAAATGTGCGTTGATTAGTTGGAGAGCTTCCATTAATAAAATTCGCGGATCATGATTGGTCGCCCGGGGCAAGATGGAACCCATCGCTATTTGATAGCGCATAATTAAGAATTTTCAAACTAGTTTCATCTAACAAGTGTTATAAATTATAACGCATACTTGAACGTTTTCTCGCTGGTGAAGGCTGTATATTCACATGGCTATATTTTCATATTATGAATTATAAGGTCCATTCATAATTGTATGGCGTATTAGTAAAGCTTTTTATGGTTGAAAATCATTAGCCGATCTTTGGAAGGCATGCCGCTTAATGCATTTTATTCATTAGTAATTAATGCTATTTTCTTAAGTTTTGTTTTTCGGTTTACGCGACCAATATTTAAATTCAAATTCCTTATACCATTTGGTCGTGTTTTGAAAACAACACGATTTTTATAAATTGTATTACTACCAGATTCAACATACGAAATTGGTTTGCTTATCGAACGAGTGAAAAATATGGGAAAAACAAAATAATAAAAAGTATGTTTCAGTAGGCTGAATGCTGTAGAAATGAGATCCCTGAGGCGTGTGTGCGGTAAAACCACGTATAAGTGTATTACAAATGTGGATATCCGGAAATAATGCAAGGCTGATGTAAGCTTAATGAATAGAATCAAGAAAGGGACGCTTAGATGGCTTGGGCAAGTATAACGAATTAACAAAGAAAGGAGTGCGAAAAGAATATATGATGCGAAAGTTAATAGAAGAAGAAGTCGGGGACGCCCGAAAAAGACATGGCACGATCAGGTGAATCAAATACTTGAATCGGCCCATGTGAAGAGCCGGAATGACAGAAGAGTATGTATGAGACGGTATATCAGTGTGAATGAAGTAAGGAGTGTGCCAAGACAGAGTTGTATGGCGGTACGTCCTCTCTTTCTACCCCTGCGGGGAAACGGCGTGATGGTTAGTTAGTTGGTTAGTTATGTTTCAGAGCTGTACAGCGCATGGTAGAAGTGATATTGTGACTGAAAATAGTTTGCGTTAAGAAAACAGAAAAGCATCGCAAATTTCATGATGGCATAGCTCACCATTCGACGGTTTTTCTTGTCTTAGACAAAAAATTAGCTGTTCTCAATAATATTCTACTAAAACACGATGCTGACTGTATTAAATTTCTGGGAATTTAAAATTTTTACAAAAGGTTTCAGAAAATCTGAATTGCAAAACTTAATGATTAACTTGAGGTCTGTACTACGCTATAAAATTTAACGTTTTATTAGCTAACAATAAACAATAAATCACTAAAAATATACCTACCTGGTATTATTTTCTGACTCATCGAATAACATTCAAGAAAATTCAACAGCAGATTTCCGAGAACAAATGTGCATAATATTTTAAAGAAAGAGAATATTCGCGAATATTTTTTTCTCTTTCTTACTCAGAAATAGTTTAATGAAATTTACTCAAAAACGAGCAATTTTTTTTTTGTTTTAGACAGAATGTCCGTAAATCTGTGTTTGTTTTTAACGGATATCGCTCTTCTGAGTCATGTTTTCGGCACAGTCGTGTTTCAACAAACACCTTCAACGAGTGGCATCTGATATTTTGCCAAGATACTGAGAAAACCAGAAGGTTTCCTGCGCACTTAAAGGTTAAACGATGATTTCATGCCATTACCGAACAATATAACTATTGTAAAGTTTTATGGTCAAGGTCGGCTGGTTTTACTTAAAACCACGGTTCAACGCAATCGTAATGTTTTTTTTATCTAACCTGTTAAACGCCGCTGTATCATATATGAGACGGCTTACCACACAGTGACTGTCGCAAATATGATTCTTAACGTTTTAAGCGGATAAAGCCAATTTTTTAAATCTTATGTGATACCGCCCACTAGTCCCATCTGCAAGGAGTCAGGAGAACTATTACACCAGCATGTTTTGGTAAGCGGGGAGGGGAAGATAAAGATGGAGCGCGGGAAGGGGGGAATTTTCCGCAGTACCTACATATATATATATATATATTCAAGTATATATATATATATATATATATATATATATATATATATATATATATTAAAATATATATGTGTGTGTGTGTGTATCTATATATATATATATATATATATATATATATATATATATATATATATATATATATATATATATATATATAAATACATAAATACTGTAACCAGCGTTGGGAAAAACTTCAATGTTTTGTGAATGCTTCACGAACTGCTAGTTCTGTAAAATGAACCATTCGCAGTGAACAATTCAATTGAAGTCGAATTCGCAAAAAAAAGAGATTTAAATTTATCCGGTTATTTGTTCAGTTCTTTTTGGAACCGGTTCTTTGATATTTTTTCGAAAAGTACTAGCAAATCGGCAAAAAATTTAAAAGTTCCTCGTCAAAATAAAAAAAATTACTAGTCGGTACAGATTTGAAAACGAAAAGACCTCGCAGAAAACACGTTCCTTTAGATTGAAGTACTTTGATGTCGAACTTCAACTGAACTACTTGAATTGAAGCACTTTTTTATAGGCTTTGAAATTCAACTTCGCAACTGAACTGCTGCAAATTAAAGTAGTTCTTTGTAAACTAGCTTCCAATGAAGTATTTGAACAATGAAATGAAATGAATGAAATTTGAACTACCGCAAAATGAAATAGTTCACACGGAGCAGCCACAACGCTAAAATGAACTACCGTTTTCAATTAAAGTATTTGTTCAATGAACAATAAATGAAGTAGCAACTGCTGCCAAAAGAAGTAGTTCTTTGAAGTAATTCTTTCGGAGCGGTCACAACGCTAACTGTAACCATTTTAACTAACGTTTTTATTGAGAGAATCTTCTACCCGGGAAAGAGATGCGAACACACAGGTGTAAAAAAAATACTGTGTGGTAGAGCGGTAAAGCTGCATGGCTCTAGATTCAGAATTCACATTCACCCGGTGGGAGAAAATCAATAAATCAACAGAGGATATTTCAGATCAAATACAAACATTCCCAGGTTACAAAACACATGATAAATATATATTTTAAAATCTTCTACTAACATCATTAAAAGCGGAAATGTTACTTGTGCAACAACGATGAAGGACTTATCTAACACAAGTTTAAGCCCGCGATACCTGGGTTGTGGGAAGCTTTTGTTTATTTGACTACTAATCCGTTATAACGTTAAAGTAAATAAGTTACAGTAAATTTAAGGAAGTGTTCAATCTGTAACAAACTACGTTCAACCACGATCTAAACTTCACAGCGTGAATATGCAAATTCATTGTATTTGCTATTTTTATCTTCTTAATATCATTTAAAATCATTGCGCAATTTTTCTATTTGAACTAGATAGACATTCCGATGTTTTTGTCAATAGTTACCTAAATATCGATAAAAATCTAATGTACGAGTATATGATTATATTGATTATATACGTTCATTATTCTAACACGTAATATTCACTCAAGCCGCGTTTTATTCGGAAATATTTTGGCGTCTAAGCATTTCCTAGTTTATAAATTATATTTGAGATTGTCTATTTCCGGTCATTGCTATAAATGAATGTAACTGTACAGAGATTAACTTTGCAAAATCATATTGTATTATTGTAGGGTATATTTTTGGCTTTGTTTGGGCTGTTTTTACAGGTAACAAAGCAAGTGCCCCTGAGAAACACTTTTCTATTTTTTTCCCCTACCTAACATAATAACTGAATGGTAAATGTAAACTTGAATCATAATTCAAGTACTCAGTAACTAAATTTCAATAACTAAGTGTACATTTGAGATCCCTGAGACGCATGTGCGGTAAAACCACGTGTGACCGTATTTAAAATGCGGATATCCGGAAAGAATGTAAGGCTGATGTAAGCGTAATGAATAGGATCAAGAAAAGGACGCTTAGATGGCTTGGGCATGTAGAGTAAATGAACAAAGAAAAAAGTGTGAAAAGAATATATGATACAAAAGTGAATGGAAAAAGAACTCGAGTAAATCAAATACTTGAATCGGGTCATGTAAAGAGTCAGAATAACAGAAGAGTATGTATGAGACGATGTATGAATGTGAACGAAGCAAGGAGTGTGTGCCAAAACAGAGTTGTATGGCGGTCCGACCTCTCTGCCTACCCCTGCGGAGAAACGACGTAATGGTTAGTTAGTTAGTTAGTTAAGTCTAAATTTCACAAAAAAAAGATAATTTTTTTCGACAGTGCCTTGAAATTTTTGAAATAAATGAAATTATAATTTAGAATTTTTCACCTTAATTAATTTATCGACGTTTATCGGGGACCATTAAAATGAAAACAAAAAACAAAACGGCGCTTATAGTTGAATTGTGACGATGTCAAATGTGACGAAAAATTGAAAGAACTCAACCTAAATCAAATTTATAAAGTGATTTTCTTCAATGCAAGCGTGTGTAAAACGAATTTATTCAAAGCAAGTAACATTTTTTGTAGGATCAAATCAGTGACGTCACCCATTTACATATTTTATAATGATAAATTCAGCTTATTCCAAAAAGTTACAAACGTTCTTCGTGCAAAATAACGTAAGTACGTTTTACAATGTAGCGAGGAATTTAATTTTCTATGTAAAAACAGCATTAGCACCAAAATTAACAGAGAAAGCAGCTACCAAGAAAAAGTTCCAGAAAAACTTCTTTGTGTATAGGGTTTTTACATCTGGGTATAATTCGTTGCTGTGATGCAATGCAAAGCTAGTCAGAAGTATTTTAATAGATCTAATTGGTAAAAGTCTTGAAATTAGTGTAGGAAATTATGTTTTGTTTACTTTTCTTTGATTTCGGATGTTAAATTGTTGAGTCGGATTCATTAATTAGTATTGTACCTAATCGGTTCTGTGTGTGTTTGGAAAGTTCGATTCATCATCGTTATAGAAAAAGCTGAGAAGAGACAGGTGTAATTTGGATCAAGTTTTCTTTATTATTATTTTTTTTGTAACAAGCTTCATTGTAATTTTGATATTTAAATAATACCATCTTTAATGAATTTGAAGATAGTAAAAAAATTGGGTTGTGATCGAGACTCAAATTCAGGACCTCTCCTTTTTCGGGAGCAGTGCATTAACCAACTCTGCCATCCCCACCAACTCATTTATCGTCATTTTTAACAATTTCACACTCCTTTAAGACAATTAACATTCATATTTCAATTATAATTTTTCCGATATTTAGCACCCATCTTTATAATTGTTAGCAAAGTTCTATACGAACACAATTTTAAACATAGATAACATCATGGATTGAAAAATTTTTTTACGAAGGATCTGTAGTACACATATTATGTTCAAATAACTATTTTTATCAAAAGTTTCAGTGTACATGCAAATAATAGAAAATAATTTAAGTTTTGTTTATTTCCTCTTTTCAGTTAAGCCAAACCTACATTACTTTTGAAACTCGAACAAAAAAACATGTGTTTGAGAAGAAAAAATATTAAAAAAAGGCAATCCTTCCGGAGGATTTGTTTTGGCTTTTTTTAAATTTGTTCGGACACTTACGTCATTCCGGATGAGACTATGAAAGGGGCATGTTTACATTGGTGGTTATGTCCGTATGGAAGTATACCGATATATTTAATCAATACGAGAATTTCAGAATCTCGATGTAATTAGGAAACCGTCATTTATTTTGGGGCTCCCAGGGCTTACCGGATGGTTTTATTTTGAAATTTTCCTGTACGGACTGCCCAGGCTTTTAAAAATTAATTTTACTAAGGCTATTCTAAAAAAACTTCACATTTAGTAATACAATTTAGTTCAGTAGCATAAGTACGTAATTATATGTATATTTAAGAAACTACATAGATTTCTTTATCGATGACAGGGTGTTGGGCGGCCGAGTGGCCGAGTGGCCGAGTGGGTGGGGTTACTTTCCTACGGTTCCAAATAATAAAGGTCAAGGATTCTATCCCGAAACAGACATATGAACGATAGCTCAATGCCGTTACACTTATCATGCTAAAAAGGAAGCAAGGCAATGCTTAATATTTTATTTTATACGTCAATTTTGTATTCTTAACTTCACTGTTACTTGTATGTAGATTTTCTCATTTAGTTAATTGAGTTAATTTTTATTGTAAGTTATAATATCAATATAGTGTCGCAGTGCACAATCCTTTAGCGAAGACCGAAATAAATAAATAAAACTCGTATATATTGTAATTTTATATTTATTTCCAATTAACATTTCAGGATAAAGTAATGCTCGTTTTAGCTGATGCATTAACTACATAATAAAATGCGAAATCAACGCATGTCGTTCTCATGCTCGTTTTACCTGATGCATTAACTACACAATAAAATGCGAAATCAACGACATGTGATAAGTACTAATCTTGCTGCTAGCCCGTTTTCTGGGTAGTAGTAATCAGATAGAAGGTAATGTGATATGAATAAAGAGTGAACATGATCCCTAGAAGACTTGAGATAATTTAATTATTCACCAATGGAAGTTTATTTACAAGAAATGAATATTAGAACGAGTGTAACATTTTCAATTTTTTTAAATATTTTTTTTATATGAATACTGCACAAGAGTCTCAACTGCTCCCAACCGTCTAGAGCCAGTGAGACTATGGCATCCCCAATATGGGTATGTTGTGAGACTGAAGGTAGTGGGGAGGGGAAGGAGATTGGAAAGAGACAGGTTGGGAAGTACCTGGCTATTTAGATCTGGTCACCAAACACGGCTAAAGCCATTTCAAGCAACGTTTCGATTCTGAATGGTGGTCTTTCACCAGGGCGATACTTAAAGTATCTACCACTCTGAAACGTGCTGCAAATATACTTTTTATTATTTTTATATGAATTAAATGTGTTATGACACATATTAATTGAATAAAACTTATTGGCGCACGCCGGGTTTGAACCTGCAACCTTTGGATTCGTAGTCGAGCGTCTTACCACTCGACCATGGATGCCGTCATTTTTGCTACTGATGTTAATTGGAATCATCAAATTGTAAAATTAATCTTTTTAAATCCATACCTACCTATACTCTATTTTGGCGGACATTATTCTATATTTGAAATGGGTGGATTAAAGCAACAATTTTTTTCTCTCGAAAAGTCAAGTTTCATCTCATTGAATTTGACGGCCTCCCTGGCCGTGTGGTAAGACGCTTGGCACGAATCAAGAGGTCGCTAGATCAAACCCGGCGAGCAAAAAAATAAATTAATATGTGTCTTGGCACATTTTAACACGTATACAATTATATATCTAGTATATTTGCGACACGTTCCACAGTTGTAGATATTCTAAGTATCGCCCTGGTGAAAGACCACCTTTCAGAATTGAAACGTCGGTTGAAATGGCTTTAGCCGTGTTTGGTGACCAGATCTGAATAGCCAGGTAAAAACTTCCTAAGCTTCCTCTTCCCTACTCCTTCCCCTCCTCACTATTTTAAACCTCACAACATTCCCCAATTTGTGATGCTATAGTCTCACTGGCTCTAGACGGTTGGGAGCAGTTGGGACTCTTGTGCGGTATTCACTATAATATATAATTTTTTTTAAAGTAAAAAAGGCCCAGACACTGACTTATTAAAACAAAGTAAATATCACCCTGGTGAAAGACCACCATTCGGAATCGAAACGTTGCTTGATTGTTGCCAGGTACTTCCCAACTTTCCTCTTTCCCTATCTCCTTCCCCTCCACACTACCTTCAGCCTCACAACATACCCCGATTGGGGATGCCATAGTCTCACTGGCTCCAGGTGGTTTGCAGCAGTTGAGACTCTGGTGCGGTATTCTCAATAAAAATTAAACAAAATCTTTTACGTTTTGCTCATGGCGTATTTCGCGATGATTTTTTTTCTTTTCACTTCTGTTTCGCAGCCTCCTTCGCCACTTACAAACGAGCCTAGGTGTATGAATTCGTCCATGGTTTCTATGCCTGTGAGAGCATTCGTTCTTACAAAGGTTTTTGCCCTGTCGATCACCATAAACGTTTACATGCACTTTTGTTTTAGATTAATTGTATTGATCAGTAGGCCTGGATTGTGGGTTTCTTCCCTTACGTTACATTACCTGTATGTGAAGTTACCATATCTGAATAGCCAGGTGTTTCCTGGCTCTCCTCTTATTCTTTTTAATCAGTGCTCAGAATCTAACCTAACCTAACACTTTTCTAGCGCATGCATACCTGTGTGTCGGTCTTACGTTCCTCATTTTTGAAATGCTGTAAATATCGCCTTGTTTAGGAAATTTAAAACAAACTTATTCCTCTGCCATGATGGTGCAGAAACAAACTAACTACTTTAATAAAAATCTATCGACCTTATCGCATTTTTTTCTGTTGCCTATTCAAATAAAAGCCCAAAACGTGATTTTTGTGTAGGAAGACAAATTGAAAAAACATTTGCATCTGCCACCATTCCGTCCAAATAAATGTCAAAAATTATTTCTCAGACTTTTCCGTCATGAATCACAGAGCTCCAATTTGTTTTTATCACAGTTATGATTGGCTTTAAAGTTTTGAAATATTATGTACGTCTAACGAAACCACTACGAGCTATTTTTAAAAGAACAGCGTCCTCGCAAATGAATAAATTGATAATAATTGGTAACCTTATGCGTCAAATTACTAGGATGGACAAACGATCGTTCTTCTTGTTTACCTGTTATTTTAATACGCAGCCGGTTTGATGGACCGCACAGCTGAATAATTACGATATATTGTTATGAATATTTTCATGTTGGTATTAAACACTCACGTGATAAGTGTGCTTTTATTGAAGTTGAAATAATAGAGTACCTACGTTCGTATTTTATTATGAATTTTATATAATTATCGTGTCTTTTTCATTGAGCGGGATGTTTTGAACTCTGTATCACGATACTAAGCCCACACTAATACTATCAACATATCAGTGTGAGTGAGTTAGTTAGTTGAATGAGTGGATAATACGATGATAATATAAACATATAACAAACAAAAAAGTGACCAGATCTAAAAAACATCCCAACATTCCTCCTCCCCATTGGTTTGTTCTTTTTTTAAGGAAATTTACTCTGCCACAGATAACAAACTTGCATTAATTATCTGTGGCAGAGTAAATTTCCTTAAAAAAAGAACAAACCAATGGGGAGGAGGAATGTTGGGATGTTTTCTAGCTTTTTAAATCTGGTCACTTTTTTGTTTGTTATATGAATACCGCACTAGCGTCCTAACTGCTACCAACTGTTCGGAACCAGGGGTACTATGGAATCCCCGATTGGGGTATTTTGTGAGACTGAAAGAAGTTTGGAGGGGAAGGAGATGAAAAAGAGGTAGGTGAGTAAGAACCTAGCTATTTCAAGCAAAGTTTAAATTCTGAATGGTGGTCTTTCGTCAGGGCGATACTACGAGTATCCACCACTCGGAACGTGCCGCAAATTTACTAATATTATGTAATATTGATTATAAGTAAAGTAGTGCGTTTTAATCGAATACAATTTACATGCGTACGCCAGGATTCGAAGCCGCGACCTCCGGATTGGTGGCCAAGGATATTAACCACTCGGCCACGGAGTTAGGCACTAAACACGGCTGACGCCATTTTCAGTGACGTTTTGATTCTGAATAGTACTATTTCACCAGGTTAGAGTATCTGCCACTCTAGAACTTCAGTTAAAAATACTTTGAATTATTTTGCCAAATAATTTTATATTATTTGATTGCACGAAATTTAAATGTGCCAATTACACAATCAAAGTATGGCCGGATTTAATTAAAATATCAATTTCTTGTAAGTTTGTTTTAATGATTATTTTTAAATGTCGTAAATATTTGATTCCACGTGATTCTGGTATCTTATTCACTTCCAGCATCAATAAATGGCCTTGCGTATTTCCTTTGGCCTTTGCACAAACTTTTGAGTATTGCGCCGGAGATAAATATAGATAATGGTACTATACAGCTTCCGATATAAGATTTTCCAACTATACGTATTTATAGAGAAATTGCTCAATTAATTTATCGTAGAATGGGGTGAGTTAATTCCTCTTCACAACTGTGAAAAATACTCAAACATTTTTAGAATGTACGAGTAGTTTTTACTCACGATTTCTGTTGTTTTTGTATAAGTATTAAAAAAATATTCATAATGAAGGGGTTATTAACTAAAATTAAGTTAAATCAAATATTAATACATATTACATATTTAAAAAAAAACATGTTTTAACCTTTTTTTGACCACGACAGAGTTCCTATTGTTTGGAGCCATTAACACTATGGCAATGTAGATAATGCTATACTGGGATTACTATTCAGATCGAGTTACCAAACATTAAAAAAGCAATTTAAAACGACGTTTCTATTACGTCCGGTTAGGTTATGTAAGGTTGTTTTGAGTTAGGTTAAGTTATTCAGATTAAGTTAAGTATATTTCAGATCAATATATTTATCTCTGCAGTCGGTGGTATCACTAGTGTTGTTTTGTAAATACAAACATTTATGAAAACAAGAAACAGCCTGTAAGTTAGGTTGATAATTATGAAGATATTGAGATATTCAGAGTGATAAATACTCTAAGTATCTCCCTGATGAAAGACCATCATTCAGAATCGAAACGTTGTTTGAAATTTCTCTAGCCGTGTTTGGTGACCAGATTTGAATAGCCAGGTACTTCCCAACCTTCCTCTTCCCTACCTCCTTCCCCTACCCATTACCTTAAGCCTCACAACATACCCGAACTGAGGATGTCATAGTCTCACTGGCTCTAGACGGTAAGGAGCAGTTGGGACTCTTGTGCGGTATTCACTGTAAAAAACAAAAAGAAAATATCAAATAGAAAAAGCCAGAAAATATAAAGAAGCATTTCGCGACCGAGACTTGAACTCGGAACCTCTACTCTATTCGGGAGTAACCTGATTCTGTTTACTTTCTGGCCTTTTCTGATTCATGTTTTGGTTGAAGATTATCGATATAATTTTAATAATTAATATCAAAAATCAAAAGCATAAAGCTTTTAACGAAAATTCTCATTTAAATAAGTTGGGTCAAGTTGATTAAATTATGTTAAATAAGTTAAGTGATGTCATAACTTTAAAAATATGTTTGTATACACCTGGCAGGAATCCACAATCCCCGCTTTACTAACAAATTAATAATATTTCGCTGCAATAATTGGTAACAATAATTGTGGTTTAACAATAATTCTAATTCAATAAGTTAGGTTAAATTGATTAAATTTATGTTAAATACGTTAAGTGATGTCATAACTTTAAAAATATGTTTGAATTCACCTAGCAGGAATCCACAATTTCCACTTTACTAAGAAATTAATAATATTTCGCTGCAATAATTGGTTTTACGGGTGCACTACAGCCTTCGCTGTCTTTGTAATCGATTCGTGGAGTTATTGCAATAATCTAAATTAACCGTCTCTTCGACCTTGATCCAAATGGTAAACTCGTTTCAAAATGTACTATTAATTCCTACGCGTTTCGTCATCGCCAATACATATGTGCGTTTGCTTGTGACACACAATAGAGTCAGCGGAACTACAGTGTTGAAAGTATACAGAAAAAAAACGTAGGCATTCAAACCTGCAATGAATTATTATTTCTTGATTTACAACAACCAAGTACACCTTTGATGAAAATGAAAAACCTTATTCGACTGTGTTAGAATTGTTTCCGCATTTTTAAATACACGGTACCTAATTAGAGTGCGTATTTATTTGTTACTATAAAATAATCGAATACCTACTTAATTATGAGTTTGTTAGTTTAATGATTACAATATGTATTTTATATGGTTCTTACAGGCTATTTTGAATATATTGATTGATCTAATTTTGATGGTTTCCGGCAGTTCATTATAACATTTCATCCTTTTTAATAAAGTAAACTGTTTTGTGAAAAACAGTTTTTTTTTGTTTATTTTTACATTAACTCCACACAGGAGGCCTTGACGGAAACAATTTCCCTCAGGGCCTATGTTATCTTTGGGGACGCTGTTTGTTGGGTCTTTTTCAGGAAAATATTTAATGAACCTGGGTCATCAAGAGACCAAATCGTTTTACAGCCGAGCTGTAAGTCGTAATAGCCACCCGTTCTCATTTATTGGTGTACAAATGCTGGGCGCGCGTTCGACGAGTTTCCCGGCTATGAACCGGTGCCGAAGGGATCAATGACCCAAATTCCTCGGAGCATCTTCCATTGCAATACCGGTAGAACAATAACAGCATTCCCACCTGGAGAATATATCAAACATCAATCGTTTCTGCACAGAGTCAAGGGTTTTTCTATTGCTCGTTACTTATTTGTCCTAATTTTGTATAAATTTCACAACAACTCATTATAAAAATTCTTAAAGTTAGTTCATTATTATTTTAAGTTTCCATAATATTGATAAATATATACCTAAACCTGAATTCCTAAATAACACAATATAAATATTACTAAATTAAGAGATAAATTTTTCTGAATACCACTCACTTTTAAGTTTTAAAATCCACCAGTCTCATAGAAATCCCTCCTTCATCAAAGAAAATAGAAAGTTAACTACCAATTTGTGTTTATTTGCCTTTATAAAGGGTTTTTTTAATCCGAAACCAGTCAGCTTTAAAAATGAAAGTGATGGTTTTGAAACAAAGGTATTTAAAAAGAAATACCTATCTAGCGAGATGTACAACAAAGTAACATTATTTTATTTTATATCGATTTTAATGATTACTTATAAAGGAGCGAATTTAAGTTACTTTTTATGGCTTAATAGGTAGGATCATAGATTATAAGATTTCTATTATTTATGGGTAAGGTAGATACCTATTTTTAAAGGTAATATTACAAACTCTTCCTTATTATTTAGGGGGATGCCTCAAACATAATCCAGCCTACCCAACAAAGAGTTTAGAACCCGCCTCGTTTTAATGTCGTCTATCATGTGCTTACTTTTTATTTCTTTCACAACAGGTTCAGGAATGTGTCTGCTGCATTCCTGATCACTTGTCTGGGTATTTTCACATGGCACCATCACAATAGTGCTTAATCCAATGTCATGATTTATTACGGGTGAGTGGACCAAAATACAGAATGCATAGGAAATGCGGGGTTCCACAAGGCTCGTGGGATAGACCGGCTGTGATTATTATTTTTAATCTACCCAAGATTATAATCATCTTTTTAGATTTATACATGCTACCATGCACTTCTGTGAAAGATTAGATACAAAGAATAGAGCGTCAGAAATTATAGTTCTTCCCTTAAGGTTTAGATTCCTCTGTCTACATTCCCCTCTTGCCCTCATTTTTAGTAACGAAATAAATTGGTACTAATCTACTAATATGGATTTTTATAGAGCTTTTACAGTTCTCAGATAGTATCTTTCTAAAGTCAACTAACCCTCACGCAGCTTTTACAATTATTCTGAGCTATCACATACTCGTTGTTACTCTCACGTTTATACATTTTCTCATATATATTAGGTGTTCACCTTTGCTTCCGCCACTTTTCCCCGAAATTCAAGGCTTTATTGTTTAAACTGGTTATGCTTTTATGATTCAAAGTATTTTCCATCGTAGGCCACTACTTCTGCCATCTTTCGGGCAGCATACGAACCCCGCGTTGAAAAAACTGGTCATCTTTGGAAGTCATCTTCGAGTCGAGCGATTTTTTTACTTCTCCGTAAGACCAGAGGTCGTGTGCCATTGGTCAAAACAAGTGATAGTCAGAGGGAGCAGAAACTTAAAACCTCCCGCAAATGTAAACCGACATTTTAAATTGAGAATAACTTTATGATGCAAACACAAATCGGCTAACGTTTCTATGGGGTTACGTTGACAGATGTCTAAATTTATTGTATGATGTCTGTGATCTATCTATTTCGATCACTACTTACCGCTAAAGCTATTTATAGGAAAATGGTGGAAGCAAACTTGTACACCTAATAGTATTTTGTGTTCATGTGCCATGGTCCTCATCCATCCGCTCTACAAGTAACCACCATATATATATATATGGCTATAACTTTTTTTTTGCATTTAACAATTATTGAAAATGTCTTCGTTAGAAAAACGCAGGAAAGACTTTGATTTAATTTTCATTTACAAAATCATTAATTGTTTTATTGACTCACCTTCTCCGTTGAAACTTATCCAGCTCAACATTCCTTGCCGTAGACTCAGAAACAATGAATTGCTGTTCCTCAATCATCACAATAATAATTATGGGTATAATTTTCCAATGTCCAGAATGTCAAGACTTGTTAACTCAAGTCATGGTTTTGAAATTTTTGGTAGCAGTCTAAATGATTTTTGTCATTCTTTACGATTCTACCAAAACTTTGACTAGACCATGGCTTGAATGTTCTCTCTTATGTTTATTGTGCCTTATTTTTGTCATCGCTTCATTTTTTTTAATGTATATGCTATTCCTTCTCTGTTGTTCTTTTCTCTTTTTTATATGTATTTTTTCGTGTTTTATATGTATTTTTTGTAATTGCACTTTAGTCCGTTAATTTATAAATAAATAAATGTAGTATACTTTCGTCATCCTCTGCTTTCTTAAATTACTGCCAATGTAAATTATACAGATGATTAAAAACTACCCACTAAATTCATATAAATAAACAATATTTTTCAGCAAAACCACGTTATAATTGTAAAGCATGTAATTCCCTTTGACAATAATTAACTTCTAAATAACGAAGAAGAACAATAATCATCTTTTGATAGATTCAGGAGATCTATCAAACTTCTCGAAGGCAACACAGATTTTGAAAGATCACGGGTTTGGCTTTGCATTGTGCTCGTCTAGAACACATGATTTGCGAATCCTTCTAACTCGGGGCACAAAACATAAAATATACCGTGGGTTGTATCTGAAATCTGAACGCACAATGACGAAACCTTCCTAGGTCTCAAGTCCGTGTTCTGGAAATATAGCTACATCGCTCATTTTTTGTGAGGCAGCCCAACTGTGTATCTTTTTGGCAATTTTTCACCATAACATGAGAAAAGGCAGTCAGGAGAATATGAAGGAAAATGAAATCATGGGTGTCCCAGGAAGACATGGCACGGTCAAGGGAATCAAATAAACGATCCAGCTCACATTTTTTTAAGGATGCTCGAGAGCGAGCAGTTGAGTTCTTTGGCTCTAAATTGAGTAGTCACGTGCTCGAAAATCGGCCCGAGCAAATAAATTTGATTGATTTGTTTGTAATGTTCCATATGAAATTAATGATAAAATCGCCCTGGTGGTAGACCATTATTATGAATCAAAACGTTGCTTTAAATACCTTTAGCCGTGTTTTGTGATCAGATCTGAGTAAATCGTACAACACTACCTTTCTCTTTCCATTTTTTTCCCTATTGGGGATGCCATAGTCCTACTTACTCTGGGTAGTTGGGACGCTTGCGTTATCAACTAAAAAAAATAAAAATATATGTATATATTAGTTAGCGTACTAGATAATTAACGCGCCGGCCTGTCACCCATCTCTCTTTCACACATCGGAGTCATGAATGCAATGCAATTCGTAAAATATGAACGGAATCACGCACCCCTTACGCTGTTGGCGTTATGGTTGAAATTGACACTCAACACCGGCCGCCTGTTTAGATTTATGCGACAAAAAACATCTCCACTTCATGTTTTTTTTATACAGGAGTATCGCACATGAGTCCCAACCGTCTGGAGCCAGTGAGACTATGGCATTCCTAATTAAGGTATGTTGCAAGGTTGGAGGTAGTAGGGAGGGAAAGGAGATGGAGAAGAGAAGGTTTAGAAGTACCAAACACGGCTAAAGCCATTTCAAGCAACGTTTCTAATCTGAATGGTGGTTTTTCACCAAAGCGAAACTATTATGTTTACTAGGAATTTTTTGCTAGAGATTATTTTTCTAAGCCTCGGAGTGTTCTAATTTCAGTATTTAATGAAAGCATCTATATTATTTCTAAGCCGTCAATTTTTCAAACCACGAACATTTTATTTTGCATCGCATCGCCTTGTATGTTAAATCTACAAAAACATATAACTATGCACATATTATTTTTAAAAAAGGCAAAGAATGCAAGGCTGATGTGAACGTAATGAATAGGATCAAGAAAGGGACGCTTAGACGGTTTTGGCATGTAGAGCGAATGAACAAAAAGAGGAGTGTGAAAAGAATAAATGATGCGAAAGTAGTAAGAAGAAGTCGAGGACGCCCGAGAAAGACAAGGCACGATCAAGTAAATCAAATACTCGAATCGGTTCGTGTGAAGAGTGAGAATAACAGAAGAGTATGTATGAATGTGAATGAAGCAAGGAGTGTGTGCCAAGACAGAGTTGTATGGCGGTCCGTCCTCTCTGCCTACCCCTTCGGAGAAACGGCGTAGTGGTTAGCTAGTTAGTTAGAAAACAACAATAACTCGCGGATATGAAACATTTAGCACGGAGGTTTCGAAACTTCACCCCGTCCAGCGGCGGGCGGCGGGGTCAGCGGGGGCACCAGACCGGTTATTCTCCAGGTTTTGACTTTGCTATTGCGTTCTGCCTCGGCACCACCGCAGCCCGCGGGACTCTGCGACCAGCCATCAGAACGAAAACACACCGCGCCGAATCGGGAATAATGACCAACGAGATCGATCTTTTCATTCCTGTGAGATGGAGTTACTGCCTTATAGTCGAAACCACCGAACGGGTATTACCTAGATGTGTGATTTTTTTTTTTTTTTTTTTACGTGAATACGGCACAAGAGTCTCAACTGCTCCCAACATTCTAGAGCCAGTGCGACTATGGCATCCTTAATCGGGGTATGTTGTGAGGCTGAAGGTAGTGGGGAGAGTAATGAGATGGGGAAGGGGAAGGTTGGGAAGTACCTGGCTATTTAGATCTGGTCACCAAACACGGCCAAAGCCGTTTCAAGCAACGTTTCAATTCTGAATGGTGGTCTTTCACCAGGGCGATACTTAAGAGTATCTACCACTCTGGAACATGACGCAAATATACTATATTTTATTTTATATCAATTAAATGTGTTATGACACATATTAATTAAATAAAATTTATTTGCGCACGCCGGGTTCGAACGCGCGACCTCTGGATTCGTAGTCGAGCGTCTTACCACTCGACCACGCAGGCAGGCAGGTCCATACATATTCGAAATAATTTTCATATCGCCCCTTTAGTAAGAATATACGAGTATATAGAGAGAGGTAAATATTTTTACACAACCTATACAAACTAGCTATAAATCACTTTCTCCGGGTTTTTACGTCGTATGCCATGAGAGAGAAAGAGACAAGAAAAGTCGTCACGTAACATTGCAACACTTCTAAGTGTGTAAGAATGTTGTCCGTCCGCGCTTACCTCACATCATCGAGTCGTATAACTTTCGTCAACGGATTTTGAGGTTATTTCCTATATTTGTGTTAATTAAAAAAACTCGCAGTGGTTATAAATATAAATCAAACATGATGGTGATATGTGCTATACGTGAATGTTTAAATAAGACCAAACGAAGATTATTAAACATCACTTTTCAGAGGTATTTCAACAGTTTTAAATATTTTTGGCCAATCTTTAGAATTTTCGCATTTTTAGTGATATAAAGACGTAAAATCAACAAAAAGCTTCCACCATTATTTAGGCCAACCTTCTGTTATTAGTGTTTGTGTGATATTTTGACTGTATTAATCAATTTAATGGTGTATTGATATCGTTTTGTTTAATGTGTTCAAATATGTTTATTGAAAATGTCGGAATTCCATGTGAGCGGTAACTAATGGCCCATCCAACATCCTTTAACGTGTCTTTGTCTCTTTCTATAGAGTCAGTATAAAGTCAACCGTCCTGACTACACTATATCGCAAAGGTACCTATCCATGTCCTTCAATGTTTGGACCATCTTAAAACTGCTCTGTTTGAAATCTATCTTGCTGAAATTAATAGTTTTACTTACCAGTGTAGATTACCTGTTTATATTATTGTGAACAATTCATAACAAAATACTTTTAAATTACTTAGGAAATAGATCAATAAATAACTTTATATTCTGATTTATTTTTAAAAATATTTGTTAAATAAAATTTGATAGGAAAAAGCACATAGATGATAAATATTCGAAAAGATTAGAGTAAAATAAACCTTGAATGCTTCTGGAAACCTTTTTTTCATCAGATGTATAGATATTTAAGTTCTACCGTTGATTTCAATGTTATATCATGTATGCAAGTCTCTTAAAAACGTGAAATTTTATTTTAATACTTTTTTTGTTCCAGGTTTAAGTGACATACAACAAAGGGCAGGAGGTCCGCAGAAGGACTTGCGAACTAGAGCTGGACAACCCAGGCCGATAGGAAGCTTGTAAGTACCTAAATAATTCTCAATAATATTTCTCCTTTTAAAAACAACGTTCACGTTTTATTTATTAAATGATACTTATTACGACATGGCTTTTGTTGCCTCCCTCGTATGATATGGATTTATTCACGACCTAGAATCATTCTTCCTCCTACCTCACAGCATCTTCAAAGATGATACAGAAACCCTACGGTGCGGGTGTATTGCGTGGATTTTATTTTATGTGTAAAAAACACCTTTAATTCCCTACAAATATCTATTTTTTAGAGCATCTGTGTGCTTTAATTTAAATATGGAACGCATTCACATAAAATAGGAAATATTACAGGTTGTTTGTTACACGTAAAAAATCACGTGATGTAACTTGACTTGCTAAGATAAAATATGAGTTGATTTAATCCACCCATTTTAAATACAGAATTATGTTTAAGTACTTTATAAGGTAGGTAGGGATTTGAAAAGATTATTTCTAATTTGATAATTTCAATTCACTCGTACGGTCTTACGTACTGACAAAAAAAAATTATAGTTGATATTCATATATCGTTGTTGGAAAGGCAAAAGGGTTTAAGCGACACTTTGGTCAAAACTGAGTTAAATACATAGACACAAAATACAAGAAACGTCATATTCCTACAAATCTTACGAAAAATGTAGCACCACTAATGTTGCACCACTAAATGCTTCACCAGCTTATGAAAAGGATAGCCATTCAAAGAATATGTGTGTGCGGAAGAGATAGCTATATAAAGCGTGTTTTGAAGGTATGTCTCGTTGACTTGGTTTAGTGCAACCATGCGCGTTGTCTCAGTAACGTATCTACATTATTTAATTCATCTAAGGTTAAATATGCAGTTTGATTCCGAAGACTTTTTGGCCCTTAAGTCATCTAAAATATATTTACCATTTGTAAGAATGCTCGGCTCAAGCGACGCAAGTTTGGGACTTTTTTTTACCCTTTTGTCGATTCGGGTAACTCAGTGAGAGCATTGGCTTACCTGAGTTAACTTAAAACAATAAAAAAAATCCTTTAAGGATCAGCACCCAAAAATAGATACTTTTTGGCTTTCTAGTACAAACAATACTACAAATGATTCATATGTTAATTCTATACGGGTAGTTAGAAAAATGTCTGAGGTTTCCAGTAAATACAACTATTATACATTAATCTTTTAAAATCATACTAGAATTAAAGGTAAAACGTTTAAAAACGCCTTTTCTGGTTTCAAAACTGCACCATTTATCGACATTTTAGTATGTTTTTCATTGAACTTAAAGGATTACAGTTGTAAAATTGAATTCACTTGAAACCTCAGACATTTTTTTGACCACCCATAGAACATTTTCAGACACATCATTTGTAGGATTGCTTGTATTAGAATGCTAGAAAGTAACGTTTAGTGTCATTTTTGAGTGCTGACCCTTAAAGTGCTCTGGTGTAAACTTCCCAAAATGGCGCTTCAGTCCATTTACCTTTCCGGCAACGATATTGTCTCAAGGTAAAATTGCATTGAATTTGATTGAGTATATTCCAATATTATATATTAATGACGGCCTCCATGGTCGAGTGGTAAGACGCTCGACTACGAATCCAAAGGTCGCGGGTTCAAACCCGGCGTGCGTCAATAACTTTTATTTAATTAATATGTGTCATAACACATTTAATTCATTTAAAAATAATAAAAAATATATATTTGCGGCACGTTCCAGAGTGGTAGATACTCATAGTATCGCCCTGGTGAAAGACCACCATTCAGAATCGAAACGTTGCTTGAAATGGCTTTAGCCGTGTTTGGTGACCAGATCTGAATAGCCAGGTACTTCCCAACCTTCCTCTTCCCAATCTCATTCCCCTCCCCACTACCTTCAACCTCACAACATACCCTATTTGGGGTTGCCATAGTCTCACTGGCTCTAGACGGTTGGGAGCAGTTGAGGCTCTTGTCCGGTATTTACGTTAAAAAAAAAAAAAAAAAAAATTAGGTAATTTATTATTCTTTGTAATTATTTATATTAAAGTACCTACATTTTGTAACTTTCTACTAAACACAGTTTTTTTTTTCGTTGGAGAATTACTGTGTTCATCTCCCGTACCATTATTTTATTTTTTATATTCCAACACGGGATGCACATAACCACTTTCGTCAAGGTTTCCATGAAATCATGTCTGTTTTTCTGACGTGTAATTGCTACACTACCATTAAAAGAACATCACAATTCAAGAATAAAAGTTCAGCGGGGTTCTCGTAATATGCGTGTTAAATAACCCATTAAGGTTATCATTAGTTAGTTTGGTAATCAAACCACGTTACTAATCATTGATTTTCTTCGAAGTTGTTAACATTTTTTTGGATTAACATTTTTTTTCTGAACCATTCGTAGAACTCTGATGTGTGCCATGTTTCTGTTCGGAACTTAAATCTATTTGAACATAGGGAGTGATGTCGTCAGACCGTGTTCATTTTTGTTTTGAATTTTTACATTGTAAGCATAATTATTTTTAAAGGTCAAATTTGATAAATAATAATAATAATTATTTTATTTTATTTTTATATATGAATACCGCACAAGAGTCTCAACTGCTACCAACCGTCTAGAGCCAGTGAGACTATGGCATCCCGAAATAGGGTACGTTGTGAGGCTGAAGGTAGTGGGGAGGGGAAGGAGATAGGGAAGAGGATGGTTGGGAAGTACCTGGCTATTCAGATCTGGTCACCAAACACGGCTTAAGCCATTTTAAGCAACGTTTCAATTGTGAATGGTGGTCTTTCACCAGGGCGATACTTAGAGTATCTACAACTCTGGAATATTTATTAAAACATTTTGGAAGAGAAATACATTCAATTAAGGATTTTCTTGGGTTAAAATGTTATTTATTTTTTTCGAAATTATTTAAATTTCAGTTACATATTTTCTATACAGTCTCATTAATACACATGGAACATTTCTGATGAATCAAAATCTATTGAAACCTCTGAAACCTTAATATCTCATGATGGAAATGACCTCGCAGGCTAACAAAAAGTTAGCCTGCAAGGTTAGAGTTCATTGTTCTTAAGTTTTTTTCTGAAACAAAAATCAGCTTTATGCTTAAAATTTCACTTTTAGAATGAATTTAGAAAATGTTAAACACATAGTTGCGACATATTTGCATTAAATCCAATTTGAATTGCAGCTGGCTGAACAAGCATCCACGATGGCTTTACTACACCCACGTCTCTTCTTATCCTCAGGCTGTGTTCACTTGCTTATTCAAATATGACTATGCTAACGAAAATGGTTTGTATTCGTCATGCGGTATGCAAACAGCCATCGAGTTTTGTCATTTTTATTTCAAATATGTGCTAATGAATATTTGCATGTAAAATTTTAGTTATCAAAACTCGTAAGATCTGTAAAATTGCGGTACAGGATGCATGCATCATTCACATTTGATTGATTTCATGTTATCCTCGTGTAGTATATTAATTGATGACACGGTGCACAAACATGTACACACATATATGCACCGTGTCATCACGTGCACATATTTATTAGTGATATGTGAAAATCATACCGCAAAGCTTACTTTAAGTTGATAATTATTTAAATGTAGATAAAGAAAAATAATCAACCGTAAATAATTTCTTTCTCAGTACATACTACGAGTGTTAACTTTTCAAATTTGGAACTGATGTTAATTGAAATTATCAAATTTAAAAAAATTATCTTTCTAATCCCTACCTACCTAATAACATACCTTCCCATAATGTATTTTGGCGGGCATTATTCCATATTTGAAATGTAAATATTATTTTTTCGTCAAGTTACATTCCGTTATTTTTCGCAGGTTACAACTAGTTTATGATAATTAAGAATTACATTTTAACTTCAAATTTTTTATTTTGATTGGTGTTATCATTAATATCAAGAAAAATACGCTTAGATGGTTTGGGCATGTAGAGCGAATGAACGAAAAAAGGAGTATGAAAAGAATATATGATGCGAAAGTGAATGGAAGAAGAAGTCGAGGACGCCCGAGAAAGACATGGCACGATCAAGTAAATCAAATACTTGAGTCGGGTCATGTGAAGAGTCAGAATAACAGAAGAGTATGTATGAGACGGTGTATGAATGCGAATGAAGCAAGGAGTGTGTGTCAAGACAGAGTTATATGGCGGTCCGTCCTCTCTGCCTGCCCCTGCGGAGAAACAGCGTGATGGTTAGTTAGTATGTTATCATTAAATTTAAATAATATTGTTTCGAGATGTTCGGCTGGTCATTGATATTTGATTCAAACTATTTTTTTTTGAAAATTACACATTTCGTATTGATATTAAAATTAATATTTAAGATGAAAAAAAATGACGTCCTTCGTGGTAGATCGTTAAAATCTTTGGCTCTGTGCCCAGATATCGCAGGATGAAATTGGGAAATGGCAAAAAAAATGATAAAAATTCTACTATGTAGTATAAGTCTTACACTACTTCAATATATTCTATATCGTTCTAGTAAGACTAAATTCGGAGTGAAAACATTACTTTAAATGGATTTAGCTATGTTTAGTTACCAGATTTGAGCACTTTCTTCTCTCTCGTTTCTAGCAGCCCCTCTTAAAATTACTGCAGTGAATTGTGGACCCTATAGTTCCACCAGTTTCGAGAAGTTGATACCCTTGTTTGGTACCACATCAAAAGTAATATAGAAATTGTAGTAGCCTTTCTGGACCACCTAGGATTTTTTTATACCATAGGTAGAAGAGGTCACCCGAGTACGAAGCAAGTTCAAATCTACCCAACTGCAAGCGTACCAATCTATACCATTCTAATACCAGTCATTACCTACTTTTAAACCTTTCTATGAAATGTCGAATACCTTCGAGCGTAGAATTCTTACTGTCTAGGCAGGTAAATTGAGGTCAGAATTATTAGTAAGATGCTGGAGGCTAAGTATCAGGTATTATATTGCATGACTATGTCTTTTACAATCTGTGGATTGCACGCAGGCCATAACGACACGTTGATTCTTGTATCTAGTGTCTTATATGTGATTTATGCTCGTGGTGGTTGAACTGGTGTCTATAAATGCTGTTCAATTTAATTTAATTTCAAACCACCATAAACCCATAAGCCTACGAGAACAGACGTAGCACTCAAGGAAATCCCGAGAACAAAGGTTCGAAATTATTGTCCTCTAGGAAATACCTACTTTATGAGTCACCTTACTCTCTCAACTCTGCAGGGTTCTGAATCAGCCACTGCAGTCGGAGGACCAAGAATTTCATCTCAAGTTTTTACTTTCAAGGGCCTATTGCCTTTTGCCATGGGCTGTGTTGCATACCTGAATGCCCACATCATATTTTTGTGAATAATGCCGTTGGTTATTATCCCACTTCGTCACAGTTACAGAAAATTATTTTTAATATTTTTTTCTTGTAGAATAACCAAACGTCGTACGGCGTAGGTCTCATTTTTGCAATAGGTATTTTCATTTTACACTGTTCGTATATCTACTCATAATTTAGGTGTAGTTACTGTTTTTAACCCAAAAGCACTTTAAAAATCTAAAAAATAACTACCAATCGCAGATAAAGTAAGTAGGGTATATCAAAAACTCATGGCCTTATGGTCGGTTTCATTGGATAAAAATTATCCAATTTTGCAAAAGAATGGGGAACGGAAGTTACTGGCTGGCTTTAGAAAAAGGTTTTTCAACAATATTTATTATTATTGAATATTTAAATAAGTTCAATAATCTAAAACACAAATATGAAATAGGAACAAGCCAGAAACTAAAAAGAACAATGGTCATGACCGAGATACGAACCTCCAATACTCTAATCTATCCAAGAGTAACACTCTGCCAATCGAGCCATCAAGACCTTATTAGGAAGCGGTATTTTTAAACGATCTCATACTTACATTGAAAATTATTTGATATTTCAATTTCTTTCGATTTTAGGCTGCCATCTTCTGTCTCGGTCATGACCACTGTTCTTTTTAGTTTCTGGCTTTTTTCTGTTTCATATTTGTGTTTTAGGTTATTGGTATAATTCAGTTAAATCCAATTTCAATGTTTATTTATTAAAGAGTGCTTTATCAATCTCGGTTCACACACCTGTTTATTCCAAGTTGTAAAACCTTATAATATGTTCCAGAAGCGCCTTCGAATCTCCGAACTTAGCATCTGTAGTGCACTTTGGTTTCTTCAACATTTATAAGGCCGATGACGTTACTGATCTAATGATTTGTTGAACAGTGCGGGACCACCACGTAGAGCACAGCAAATATGAAACGATGACTTAATGATAGTAAGCGAAAGGCTGAAATTACAACTCAGGAATGAGACAAGTATTTCGTAATGACAACAAAGGGAAGCTTATGTATGCCTAGCAGAAGGTTGATTTTATCGATGTGAGAAGAACGGAATCCCACGACCTGTGAATCATACCAAGCAAAGAATTAAGGAATTTGACACTCACGTACGAAAGGCTGTACCTAACAGGAAGTGAGCCACGACTTCCTGTAACAAGCGTTGCCTTAAACAGATGGAAGGTGCTAACAGACACATTTAATTACGAATGATTATTTAATCATAAGTCATTTTGTCATTTTAGGTTACTTTTGTCGTGGGTATTGTTTGTAGTTTCGAGATCTAAAATGGATAAATTTAGAAAACACACAGCGGAAGTTATTTAATTTGTACAATAAATCCACAGTCTCCAAATTCCTATGTTATCTTTGAGGAATGCAAAGAGTTTGGTAAGTTATTATGGTTTGTACAAGTAGGTACCTTTATTTTAGTAATTTCTTTGCAATTATAAAATAGTGACGAGAATTTTTACATATTATGCGAAGTGTAACTTTATTGATATAATAATTTATTTTTTGCGTTTTGTGTGACTACCATTACGGTCAAATGTTGAAAACTTATTTTTTTGCTGTCTTTTAGTAGCTTCGTGAACATCGCTAAAGCTGTCGCTTACAATATTTATATATAAGCCTATTACAAAAAGGAACACTTATCGCTTGGCAAGTATTTAAGTGATTTATTAAATTACGTTTTCATTACGAAACTTTGTCAACAGAGTCTTTAGCGCCTACGTGGGTCCAAATAATTGAAATTGAGGCAGTACCTTTAATGACTTTGTTTGTTGTTAGAACTCCTAAACGTTAAATGGGTATTTATTTGATGCAGGTAACTGTAAACAGATTATTAAAAGTCTTTAATTTTAAACTCAAGCGTTTACAATCAGTTTTATTTATGCGTAAGGTATCTTATTACCTTAGAACGTTGAAATATTCATTTTATAACAAAAAAAAGGATGATATGTATTTTTTATTCCCGGAAAAGAAACGCTTTTCCTAGCATTTTTACTACCTTTTACACGAATGAACTCTGGGCCAATTTAAAGATAACCATAAAAAAGGCTTCGGTTTCTGAATAATAACGCCTACCGCATGATTTTTGGTTTCCAATATATTCTCCGAGGGGCGAGTTCCTGGATTTGGAGCCTTAATAAGAACCAGGGTGGCTGGAATGAGGGAAAGGATTAACAATTCCGGAAGTGTCCTTAGCATGGAATTCCGTCAGATTTCAGATTCTAGCATAGAAGCTCGTTGGAAAAAGATATTGCTCCTTCTATTTTAAATGCGACAGATTAATGAACGTGCTTAACCAATGTTTGGTTTCTTCATTATTATTTATTTTCAGAGCTTATGTCGGTTCTTAAATACAAATAACCATAAAAAAATAAAAATAAAACAAACAAATAAGCCTTTTATTTTAAATTCAATTATCTTTATTCGGGATTGCAGTAACCTCCTTATATTCCGGAATAAGTATATTTTAAAGATATTTATTTTTTATTCCACATTTTCAACTGCTCATCTCAATATGATGCCTTATTTTACTGTTTCAGATTAACAGATTTCCGCTCTAAAATGAGGTTATATTATTAAAGATCTGATGTCAAACGACATCATTTCCAAAAAAAGAAAAAAAAAGTAAGACATGAAATTGCTTTCCTGTGAAATAAACGGAAACGTTAAGAACTTCGGGGGCAAAATACACGTAGTTTATACAATTATCTTTACACTTCTCCTAAATTATCACACCTTTGATTTTGAACATACAGAATTAAAATCAACATCAATTCAATGTCTTAAATTATCATACTAATATTTAGGTTACTAAATTATACATAATAACTGGCACATTTTCCTACGCACGAATTAATTCAAACGGCCTTGAACAATTGAGTAGGGACTGAATTAAAAAATGTTTTTCTAATTTCAAATTGATTGATTCCGTTTTGTGGTTTAGACGTCTTGCAACAAGGCCTTTGCATTTCAACAAAACACATTGTTAATACGTCGAACTGATTATAGTAATTATGATCGGCTACCAATAGACGCACTTTCCACTAAGCCATTAAGTGATTTAAAATTTCATAGAAATTGCGTGAGTGAACATTGGTTAATCGTAATTCATTTATTACTTGCGACTTTTGTAATAAGGTTTGTTTCCCCGTAAGGCAAATAGCAATACATTCCAATTGATTTAAAACAGGCATTGTGAAAGTACAAGTGCAATATTCTTCGTCGTATGTTTTCTCATTGGTATGATCCCTGAAGATTAAAACTCCGATTTTTGTCAATTTTTTACTCTTGCCTTATCCTTGGTACAACTGGTTGAGTAAAGAGAATTCTAGACATAGGTAACTAAACTAGAGTTAAGGCAAACAATACATACTGAGCGTTGTGTGTATTCTGTATCGGTATACGCTCCACTGGCGATGAACTTGCGATACGTCATAAAGAAAGAGCACCTGTCTTGTTTACGCCTACTTATTGTGACTAGTGGAATAGGGACAGCAAGATAGTGTTTACAATGATTCTTATAGAATATCAAAAGCGCACTTACAACGTGTCCTATTCATTTAGTCCGACCGGGTGCCGTTGAAAATAGTATGAAAATCTGTATTGTAGAAACAATAATTAGCATCCTTCATATTATATGACGTGCTCGAGAGTGTCCCAAATCGGGGAATACTAAGAATTACTGGATACCTTGTATTTTTTTTAATACCCCTTTGAATTCAGTTCAGTTTCAGTTCAGTTCTGTATTATATATATATATATATAACAGCCAATTTATAACAGGATTTATTTGTTATATTAAAGAGTGAGTGGAGTTCAGTACA
Source organism: Drusus annulatus (assembly GCA_022651775.1). Lineage (NCBI taxonomy): Eukaryota > Metazoa > Arthropoda > Insecta > Trichoptera > Limnephilidae > Drusus > Drusus annulatus. The sequence goes on from JAGWCC010000137.1 coordinate 91,064, forward strand.
GAGACGTAATTTAGTTTATTTTAATATACAAGAATAAATGAACACAAGACTTGGAAGGGTTTTCCCTTATAACTTTGAACTTTAAAACAATATTTAATGAACACGGTTATAAAACAAACTGAAAGGCCGATGGCGCACAACCCAATCGAACTCTTACAGGTATATTTATACTTAGGACTCAAATACCACACTGAAGGGGAAAAACGCGCAATCAGTATTAGGTCTTGAGACTAGGTTCTGGCTATATATATATATAACTTGTAGTATTTTAATAGCAATGAAATAAAACAAAATTCTTGTTAAAATAGTTTCATAAAACTGGCTTCAACACGCGTTGGCTTCGATCTCCGAAGTGTGAAATAATTATTAACTGTTTTATTTTTGTTGTTGTTTTAAACAGAACACGCTGTATGTAAGTTATGCATCTGTGTGGGTACATGATGTGCTTGCTTCAACTCTAGTTGGAATTCAACTCTTCAGGTATCTGACCCTTTTTCTCATGAAGGCAGAACTTTGGCACCATAGATAACCGAGTATTGGGGTGGTAGGGTCATGTTGGTAGTCCTATTAACTCTTTCAGTGAGTTTGTCCAAATTGAGTAGTTTCCTGGCTCGTTTATTCGATAAGGTTTTCTACAATAGTTTATAGTTTGTTATAAATTGTAGTTTATTTTGGTAGTGGTATAAACTTTGTTGCCACAAAAGGTGGAAAGACATAAAGAGTAAGGAAAATACTGAGAATTTGAATGTTCAATAAAACACTCGTGGGTTAACAGTACGAAAAATTCAAAAGAAATCTGACCTGTTCTAAAATTAGTCAACGAAACAAGGTTTTTTCTCTAAGGCAAATTTACATACGAGCTTATTTACCTTTGCAAGCAACTCTAGCTGATTAGTAGAAAAGCGAAACTTTTATAAACTCAGCTTTAAAAAAGTTATTGAATTGAGTCAGTCCTTTTGCTATGAATGTCTGATTATAGGCAGGTTTTCCTGTTCGCTTGTTGTGGTTCTCAGATTTCAAAACCTGTCGGCCTAGAGCAGCCTAATATGAAATGGGAGATTTTCGCTTTCGTAGAATCGCCACGAGGTAAAATAATCATATTCATTAAAAGGGATGATTCATTAGCATTGTAATAAAAAACTTACCTTATTAAAATATAAGTATTTTGATTATGAACCAGATAACTTTAATGCATCATTAATTAATGCAGATCAAACACAACATAATGTTATTTCATTTTAATCTTTGATCAAATCTGACGTAACTTCGTCTAGTACTCAGAAAACCGTTTAATTTTATTGGCGTTTTTTCCCTTTCGTTTATTTTCTTCATCAAGCATTGTGTTTCCAGGAAATGTGTTGTTGAAATGATTAATGTACACAGCATTTCCATCTGGTTTTCTCTGTTCAAACGCAATCACTTGTCAATACTTGTGGAGATCATAAATTAAGTCGTGCACGTATTCATTAGATAAAATGTTATGATCGCTCTTTCTATACCGGAAAAATCACGGGAATCTGAAACACTCGCAGAATATTTGAAATGATCACAAAATCTCAAAGTCCAATATGTATTTGTGGTATAAGAAACTTCGCTAAGGCAATCCATTGCAAAATAATGCAAAATCATGTGTTTTTGGTTAGAAATTTTGATCGTCTAGAAATATTATAAATACTCTAAATACTGCGAGTAGAACACATCTTGGCCTATACTTTCCTTAAGGTTTTTTTTTTTCATTTTTCTCTATAACTCATATAATTCTTGATTTAATAATAATAACTTATATACTAGTTGATTTTTAATTTTTTTCATTTGATTTTTTGTTACATACATTTTTTGAAAAAAAAAAAAAAAGATTACAAAAAACAAAGAACATTAAGTAAAAAGAAGAAAAAAACGTATCATAAAGAATAAAGAAAAGAAATAATAAAATAAGAAGAAGAAAAAAACAATGTAGACATAACAAAAAATCCCACAAAAAAAGCCAATACGTTTTTAAGTATTTTTATAAGCTTAGAAAAAAATAAGTTTCAGGTCTGTAAAAATGCTTTGAAGTGTAAAATCTTCTACTTACTCTTACTGTAAAACACTAAAATATTAAAAAAATAATTTTATATTATTTTTTATTTTTATATTTTCGCAGAAATAAATATTATATTTGTCGATGTTCGATTAGATCGCTTTAAATATAGTTTATTCAACATAATTCGGGCTGCTTCCATCTAAACATACCCGACCAAATCCCATTGCTAATAACGGAATGCGCAAGCGCAGATCTATACCCATCTCCGTGCCACACAATTAAAAACAAAAAATCACTCATAAAACGACAGAATTTCGTATGGTTTTCAGCGTACTGATTTCGTTATTATATAACGTGTGAACAGAAGAGACAATAGATCACTACGACACAATTATGCCCTAATGTTAAGACCTAACGAAGACACTAAATAATGCAGAATGGGAGAAAACAGTTAATTCTCTTCTTCTCAGCGTCTGTTTATCGTAACTAAAGTTTAATTCGAGCCAATCAAATACTAGATTCCTTCTTTGATAGCAACCTTGCAAAAGGCATTACGCTGTCATAATTATTTTGGAACAATGTCATTGTGGTTTTGCAATTATATCTCTCTTTTAGCAATCAAATTGGTTAAATAATAATTATACAAAAAAATAAATGTGGTTAGCGACATTTCTTTATTTAAGCTTTAATACTATTTCCGGGGAGCATAACGACGAAGTGAGTCAAGGAACTTGAGTCGGGTGTTGTCTCGAGTATGAATAACACGTATGTACGAGTATAAGTGTGAATGTGGATGAATCTGTCTGGTTATCACCAGAGCGATACTGAAAATATCTTGGAGAAACAATGTATGGAGAAAGAGCTAATTATTTTTACCCAACTTATACAAACTTGCGATAAATCACTATCTTTGAGATTTTACGTCGTACACCATGAGAGAGAAAGAGACAGGAAAAATAATACTCCGCTTCTATGTACTGTCACAATGATCTTGGGCTCCTGGGTCACCGCGGTACTCCGCCCACATTTTTTTAATATGCCACTAAGCTCGACACAACTAAACGGGTTTTTTAGGTTGGTCTATATTTTTGTTGATATCAATACTGTGAAAAAGTGGCTATACGAATAAACAAAAACATTATGTCGATATGTAATATAAATGGATTTGTAAATACCCTAGCCTTAGTCTTAGCCACGCCCAGGTCCGCCGAGTCAGGTAAAAATCATCAAAAACTGACTACACTGCCTTGGGTAGATACCACTCTATGTACTCTAAGGAAAATATCTAGTATCTACCACTCTGTAAATGTGAAAACAATGTAAATAGTATAAGTGTCGGAGTGAACGTTCAGTCGAATACAGTACGCATACAGATGCATTGCTTGCGTAGAGCATGTTTAAAACTTGTTGTTCTACTTTAGAAAAGAAAATTCCTCCGGCGTCTCCGACTTCTTCTTCATTCACTCTACATGCCCAAACCATCTAAGCGTCCCTTTCTTGATTTCGTCCTATTCATTACGCTAACATCATTCTTTCTGGATATCCACTTTTTAACACGATCATACATGGTTTTACCGCACATACGCCTCAGGGATCTCATTATATATTCCTGATGCAACAAAATTGGAGTAGGTAATTTCTTTTGATATTATTCCTTCATATTTCAAACCTTTTTTTATTATACCATATGGTGTTCATTGAGCAATGTTTTTCCCTTTGCCGTGATCAAAAGATCCAATCTTTGGGCGTAGCAAGTGTTTCACAAATACGGTTTAATCTCATACAGCCTCCGCTTTCACCGCGGGCTTTGCAACAGCCGCAGCCAGTTGATCTGTCGTACTTCTCGCTACCGCCATACTGGGTATATTTAGATAACTCTTGCGTCAGGTTGTGAGCATGCCCATTTGCATTTATAATCCAGTCGCCAACTCGCTATAACTTTAATATAGCCCTTAATTAAAACGACATCAGTGCAGCTTCAATCGTGTCGCATGTCTTGTTCAACAATCACTTGTGATGGAAGGATTCTTACTTTCATCATTATGATTATGATTATGAAAATATGATTTTACACAAACTGGAAACTGTCTTCGCCCGACTTTCAAAACTCATTTTTCTAACTAAAAATTAAATGATTTTTTTTTTTTTTAAGTAAGACAAACATTCCCGGGTTACGAATAACCTGACAATATTTGAAAAACTCCTACTGCCATCATAAAAAGCGGAAGATGTTGCTTGTGCAATGATGAAGGACTTAGTCAGCAGAAGAATTGAACGCACGACGCCCGGGTGGGAATCCGATGCGTTCTCCACTCAGCTACCGACCGGTCAAATTAAATTATAACTTTGTGTAAGACCACAGATTTTGGCCGGTTTCGCTTAGCCTAAGCATCATCAGGGTACAAAATTAAACTAAACAAAAAATGACCAAAAAATACATAGTGGGTGGTTATATATATTTAAATAAAACAGATAAACTTTGTTTACAACCACTTTTATTATTCAATATTAAATCGTCTGGTTTTGGAAGCACCTTTCCATCATCAGGACAATATTAAAATTTTATTTTTTAATTTTATTATTTTATTTTAATATTGTCCTGATGGAAACTGGTTGACATAATATTGAATAATAAAAGTGGTTATAAACAATGTTTATCTGTTTATTTATAAATATGGCAAGTAAATGCGTTTTACAAATAGGTTATATATATTTTTATTATATGTTGTGCTCTGCCTCTGTATGTATGAGTATACCACACACTATGTATTTTTTAAAGGACCGATTATCTACTCGTATATCGTCGCCGGAAAGGTGAAAGGGCTTAAGTCATACTTAGGTCAAGAATGAGTAAAATATGCAGTTTTGATCAGGTTTTCTTTCTGTTTCGAATGCTCTGACTTTTGTTTGATTTTGAAGACTTTTGTGGCCCTTCAGCTATCTAAAATATATATACCATTTGGGAAAATGCTCGACTCAAGCGACACAAGTTTGGGGCTTTTTTTAGCGTTTTGTCGCTTCAGGTAACCCAGTGAGAGCATTGAGTTACATGAGTCGACTTTTTTTCCAAAATCCAAGCAGGTACTGAAGACTTGTGAATTTTATTGTAAAACAACAACAAAAAAATAAAGTGCTTTGGTGTAAACTTCTCAAAATAGCACTTTCTTGCTTTTTCCTTTCCGGCGACGATATAGATAATCGGTCCTTCACGGATGTGGTCGTTTAATAAATAGAACAGTATGGTGGTCAGTAATCTTACAGACGTTTGCGGCTCCTCGGACATAAACTTTAATTTAAAATAAAAATATTCCCACGCGAAAAAAAAACGAAAAGAATTGGAAGAAGACACGTGGCTACAAAAATTACATTTCATGGTCGATATTATTTCACACCTTAATGCTTTGAATATATTAATACAAGGGATAGAAAACATCACATATACATTATTGGAAGAAGTAGAAACTTTGAAAATAAGTTACAAGTTCTCATCGAAAATATAGATAGAGGTAAATTACTTAATTTCAAGAATTTAAGACAGTATCGTGACGAAAAAGGCAGTTGTTTTGATGCAATTTATTTCCGCGGCGTATTAGGAAAAATTAAGAACAGTTTTGGTGAACGTTTTCAACAATCCAGAGCAAATAAGGCTGCACTAGCTTTCATCGTACGTCCTTTTAAAATAAATCTCAACGAACTTGACTTAACACCTTTCGACACAGATGCTGGTTCACTCCTGATGCAGTTAATAGATTTAAAAAGCAAGGAACTGTGGAGCAACAAATTCACAGATCTGACCAGTCGCTTGGAATAACTCGAAAGAGTGAAATCTTATTTAATTTCTCAGCACAAGTGGACAGCTATAAAACAACTACCTGAAAAGATCAATAATATTTGATACATGGAATAGTTTGCCTGACAAATATGACGCGTTAAAAAAACTAGCTTTTGGTATTCTCACACTATTTGGCTCTGCATATGTATGCGAACAAATATTTTCAACTTTGAACCAAACAAATAAACTTATAAGCAGAATAACGGATTAAAATTTACAATCATGTATTCAATTAAAAATAATTAGCTATTTGCTAGATATAGTAAATCTATCAAAAGCGATGCATAGACACTGTTCTAATTCAATTTTTAAATAAAACCCTCCGAACTTTTTTTCCCTAAAAATCCATGTCCTAAACACACGTACGAGTATATTACATATATGTGGCTCTCTGGTACCTTTGTTATCCTGTTTCCATGAAAATTTGACTCTTCTCACTCGAAAAGCTGCCGACCCCTGTCCTAGGTGTTTTAAACGGGTGTATTGTTGTCGTGTTACGTCTAAATTACATGACTTAAGCAGTGGTCACTAGGTGGTCTCGGGGTTTGTGGTTTGGTTTGAAAGTGAAGCTGGTGGTCAGCCCAAGTGGCCACCGAAATGGTCGTACTTATTGTAACACGCGTCTGGTCTGGCATGATGTCTGAGGATAGTGAGCTAGTTATATTTGAATGGCTGTATTATTAGTGTATCATAAATTATGTAACGCTACACCTGGTGATCTAATTTTTTTTCTAGCAACAGACTACCGACCAAATATATACCCACACGTAGGTAGACGTAACTAAAATACGTTTAATTCATTTATACACACTGTAAAAAAAAATCTTTTTGTGCCATCACTGTAACTGTTTTTTCGAGGTAGTAGCCATTTATTTGCGTATTTTCAATAACTTATAGAAATATGGAGAGAAGGAAATGATAGAAAAAAAGAACCGTTATTAATTTTCAGGTAATTATGGATTTAAATTCATGGATTACACTACAAACAAATGATTCATAAAAGCTGATACTAAACCCACCCACTGTTCAGAAAAAACCTTATAACATTTAACGCGGAATAAACCAGGAACAAAGTGGCGGGCCGTTCCAAGGGATTGTAGAGAAGAAATATTCGGATACCGTCTTGTTCATAAGTCCGGGAGTTGCCATTTGTAAAATATTACCATCACAAAAAGTTTTTCTTACTAAAATCACTCTTTTATGGCAATTTTTTATTCGTATATCTGATTCATTGGACTAGATTTGAATAACACCCATAATAACTTATTGATTGTTCTGTTAAATGTGATTTTATTAGTGATTTATTATGTGTCTGACACAGTCGTGTTGCAACAGACATAGTTGAGTCTGTGTATGGGTCATTATTTGATTCACTCGGTGTGATTAACCCACTCAGGTGCAAAACTATGACAATTTACCTGGTTTCTTTAAATTTGTTTAATACCAGGAAATATTGACATTATAAATCATTAAAATAACCACTGACTTTATAACTGCATATCCACTATCTGGAAACAATCAACAGGCAATGTATCTAAATATAAACATTTAAAAAATGTCATCGTTAATCAAAATTAACACTACATCAAACCCGACTAGACAAAAAACATTAATTAATCACCAATCAGAAACGAAATGTTTGCTTGGAAATGTTTTGGCTGTGGTTAGGTTAGGTTAGGTTAGGTTGTGACCAGATTTGTACATCCAGATACTTTACAAAATACATCTAGCCATTCTACACCCCTTCCTAAACATCTTCCGCTTCTCAACAGTCCCCACAATCGGGGATGACAAAGTCCCATAGTCTTCGGCCAGAGTAAATCTTTTGCGGTATGACATTCAAAAAGGGGGTGAAGAGGAAGTACTATTCAGAAACATTTTGTTAAGTATAGCTTAGGTTAGGTTAGGCTATTTTGTTAAGTTGAGTTAGAAATATTAAACACAATGTACACAGTATTAATACCACACCATAGCGTTCGAAATAAACTCCAGTTATTTTTATTCTATACCTAAACTGTTCAAAATAATTCAGTATAATTCTTAAGCACCATATAAATGTTGCAGTATTAGACAAATGCTGCAAACTGAGGCTTGTGTATGACGAATACGGCATCGGGTCCCGTCAAAGTCAGCAAGCCATATACGAGGAACATTACACATTATCATTGGCATTCAATCATTATCGCAACTCCCGATTTGTAATTTTCAATTATGAATCGAGTGAGGGCATCCGCATTCAATGACATCATAATCATTTTATTTTTTCGCTTAAAATCTGCAGAGCTTTTAATTCCTCAACAAAGGTACAAATATAATGTTGTACATCTTTTTTGTTTAAAACTTTCCCGGCTTCTCTTTTCATCCACTTGCGCGTTACGCATTCACCTGATACTCTTTTCTCTGGTCTACACATCCAAAATATCTTAGTGTATCTTTTTATCGTGTTCTTAATACATCGGTCAAGTGTTTTTTTTTGATCTCCTCAATCGTTATATTTTCGTTTCGCATTACCACATTGTTCAGTCAAATTTCGTATTTTATCTTGACGTTTCATACTTATGTTTTCAAATATAGTCATTCCGTTATCCTGGGAGCCCTAAAATGTTTGAGGGTTTCCCAATTAATCCGAGATTTGAAAGTCCACATCTTTTTTAAAGAAAAATTAAGACAGACAAACATTTCCGGGTAAAGATATACCTGAAAATATTTGAAAACCTACTTCTACCGTCATAAGCGGAAGATGTTGCTTGTGCAATGATGGATGGCTTAGTCAGCAGAGGATTTGAACCCACGACAGCCGGGTGGGAATCCAACGCGTTTGTCCACTCAGCTACCCATCATTTTTGCTTCATTCGCACTTTTAAATTACGATTTTTATATGCACATCTGTTACCTGTTCATGTGGTTTATTTTAGCAATATTTAAACCTAAATTTTGCGTTTTTGTTGCACGATTGGACTTGAATTAATATTATTGCCGTATGTTTATTTGTTACTTTATTTTTTCATCTTTATAAGGAGGACTGTGGGAGTAATTTTAAGAACATGACCCACTTAAAGTGAAATATCACAAAACTGCGCTATGTAAATGCAATTTAATTATTATTATTAAAGATTCTATGCAGGGATCTTACTCATAAAAAACGCGTTCTCGTTCTATTTTATAAATGTTTCAAAACAAAACTTATAAAACCTAAAAAAATCCTCGGGAAGGATTAGCTCCCAGCAGTCCATCCAAAATAAACAAAACATGTATTTCTAAAATATACACTATTCATATCGTAACCGGAAAGGCAAAGGGGCTGAAGCGCCAATTTGGAAAGTTTACACCAGAGCACTTTAAAGTTTTTTGTTTGTTTTACAATAAAATTCTTCAGTAGGTACCTGGTTGGATTTTGAAAAAAAAGTCAACTCAGGTAACCCAATGGTCTCTCTGAGTCACCTGAAGCAACAAAAAGCAAAAAAAGTCCCAAACTTTTGACGTCAAGCCTTCTCCCAAATGGTAAATATATTTTAGATGGCTGAAAATCCACACAAGTCTTTAAAAAAACTATGAATGCTGCATATTGAACTCATTTTTGACCAGGGTGTCGCTTAAGCGTTTTTACCTTTCAAATGACGAAATAATAAATCACTTTTTTTAAAGCAGGGTGCCTGATTGCAAAGGTATTTTTCCAATTTATCAAAAAAGTTAATAAATGAATGCCTCACTGGTGTGCATCAGGATTGGTATTGTAATGCCATCGTGGACTGCTCGCCTACTTCGTTTGACAATATTAACTTATCCACTTGCTCCAAGGATTACCTGTTAATTGTCATACCACACATTGCTTTCGTATCCTCGCTTTCAAATACTGACCTATGTGTTGTACCAATTATTTTATTGATTGTATTAGTCTCTTTTCAGACATAGAATGATCTTATACACTATTATAAACACCAACCCTCCCTTATAGGGCCTCGACAATCTAATTGATCGCTAAATCAATACATGGGAAAACCTAGTGATGTCACAATAATCAATTGTAAATTATACGATAAACCTGTCTAAGGACGAATGGGTTAAGTGTGTGATTTACCATTGACTGTTTGGCGGTCGATATCCTACGAAAGAAACAAACGTTACGCGTTTCCTGTTCCCTTGACAAATTAATGTAGTTCTTTGCATAAAATAGTAATTAAAAATGATTTGTCTTAATTTTAAAGTAAATTGAGTCGAATAAGTATACGAGGTCGGTTCAAAAGAAAAGGTGAATTTTCGCGGGCTGTGTACAATCGATTTTTTGTTTTTTGTTGTTGTTATGTTGGTACACATATGTTTATCATATGTTAGCATTATCAGTCATTTTTCATTAGTGGTTTGTTTTTGACAACTGGAAAGGTTGGTCACGTTTTTGTGTGTTCTTCGATTTTTTACTTAAAAAAAAAATGGATCAAAGAATAAAATCCGTGATTTGTTTTTCCACAACTCCAGGACGCTAATTGTCATTAACATCTTCTCGGCCTTCTGTAGAGCGCTTGTACCACTTATAAACACTTTTTTAGACAAAGTAGACTCGCCGAATGCCACAGTCAACATTTTGAGTGCGTCGGAACACTTTATTCCATTTTTAACGCAAAATTTAATACATATTCTTTGATCTATTTTTTTCAAAGTAAAAAAACGAAGAACACACAAAAACGTGACTAACCTTTCCAGTTGTCAAAAACAAACCACTTATCCAAAATGGCTGATAATGCTAACATATGTTAAAAATATGTGTACCAACATAACAATGACAAAAAAATCGATAATTCAATGTACACAGCTCGCGAATGGGGGCATTTTGGGCATGGGATGACGTCACATAGTTTGACCGTGATGGCAGGTCGGACGGTTATCTGTGACTTCAGAGCCGAGCCGGACCATTTAGATATGTTGTTTTTTTTGAGTTTTATAAATCGATTTATCAATTTACTGTGTATATATATATATATATATATATATATATATATATATATATATATATATATATATATATATATATATATATATATATATATATATATATATATATATATATATATACAAACAGCCGCAATAAAACGAGAGACGCAACAAAGTGATTTTGCAGCATAACAATGTTCGACCTAACAAGACATACTTGGAAACGTTGAAATGGGAAGTCCTACCCCTCTCGCCGTATTCTCCAGACGTTGCTCCTTCTGACTATCACTTGTTTCGATCAATGGCACACGACCTGACTGAGCAGCACTTCCGGTCCCACAAAGATGTAAAAAATTGAATCGATTCGTGGATCGCTTCAAAAGATGACCATTTTTTTCAACGCGGGATTCGTACGCTGCCCCAAAGATGGGAGAAAGTAGCGGCCAGCGATGGACAATACTTTGAATCATAAACGTAAAACCGGTTTTTTTCATTAAAGCCTCAAATTTCGGAAGAACGGCTGAAGCAAAGTTGTACTATATTTATTCACCTGCTATATTTTCTAAAGTCATGATCTTTTCGCTGACTTTTGTCATTGATAACCATATTGACGACCTCTGTGGTCTAAGACGCTGGACTACGAATACAAAGGTCGCGGGTTCAAATCCGGCGTGCGCAAAAACTTTCATTTAATCAACATGTGTCATAACACATATTGAATACTATAAAACAATATGAAGTATATTTGCGGCGCGTTCCAGAGTGATACTCTAAGTATCGCTCTGGTGAAAGACCATCATTCTGAATCAAAACATTGCTTGAAATGGTTTAAGCCGTGTTTGGTGACCAGATCTGAATAGCCAGGTATTCCCAACCTTCCTCCGCCTATTTCCTTCCCCTCCCACTACCTTCAGCCTCACAACATACCCCGATTAAGGATGCCATAGTTCTACTGGATCCAGATGTTTTGGAGCAGTTGGGACTCTTGTGCGGTATTCGTTATGTTAAAAAAAACCTAAGTGTGTATTTATTAATGCCTACTTATACGGATATTTTTTTTAAATACAAACAAGTTATTTCTACATTACCAATCATAAAATTTAAAGCATAATTCGTTAGTGAAAGCCATTTTAGTTTTCCTAAAACTAATTACAAACCTAATATTAACATTAAAAGCCATGTAATTAAAACGTAGGTAAGCCTGACCTACAAATTTGTTAACATTCAACCTTAACTGTCGAATACCTGATACCTTGAAACCTTCCTACGTAGTAAAAGGTTATCGGAACGTAATATCGGCAGGTAAAAATATGAATCTATTGATTTCTAAAGTTTTTCTCTAACTGCATTATCTTGGCAGTATTATGAAAGTAGTTTAACCTTGACTGTGTGTATGAATGCTAATACTTTGATTGTATATTTAGTGTATTGTGTAAGCACTGCCTAGTTGGTATAAAGAGAAGTATAATTAAAGTGTCATTAATTACTGTTGTTAGGTGGAAGGTTGGGAGAAATCTTAGCTTTATGTGTAAGTGTGGGTGCTAATATAATAACTTCCTTTTCGTGATTTAATGAGACTTATTTTTTGGACCGAACCGGTTTCAGCCTATTACGGTTATCTTCAGACTGGTACAAACATTACTAAAACTACGATGTTTATACATTTTTCGGTGTCAGGGGTGGAAAACAATGAGTTTACCTAAATGCTATTGATATGTATTTTCAAATAATGACTTTATATACTCTAGAGTTTGATCTTTTAAAATTTATTTTAATAAAACTTTTTTTTTACTCATCTTAAGTTAGATCACATAATGTGGGTGTTTTCGTGTAAAATGTTTAATATATACAGTTATTACAAACATATTTTCCTAATAACATTTTGGAAATTTAAGAATATTCAATTATAAGATGAGGCACAAATATACTCACATGAATGGTTATGGCAAAAAAATTGTTTCTTATTTTTTATTTGAATTTAATTCAGGAATATAGTCTACTAAAGTAATATTGTTTGGAGATTTTTTGTAAAGTTAGACGAATCGTTTATCAGAGATTCTGTATGCTTGATTTTTTTTTTGCTGGCAAACCTAATTAGTTACCTATCTAAAAACATATATATTAGGTGGATTAAATTGTATTTAAGAAAAGATTGTCCTTTTGGTTTTATAATTCCTAAATTGAAGGTTGTTACTTTTGAAAATCAACAAGGCGTCATAACTCACGACTTCCGTAGCTGAGCGATTCCTCAGCTGTGAACCCATAGGTCACGGGTTCAAATAACGGGGTGCACAATTAAATCTTATTTAAATAAATAAAAATATTCACATTCAAAATATAAGTTTTTTTAAAGAATGACACAAACTTTCCCGGGCTCTCTAGCATAGAAACTGAACCCACGACTATTGGGTAGGAATTCGACGCGTTTGTCCACTCAGCCACTAACCGGTCATATAAAAAAAAAATATTTTTCATGTCTGCGGCACACTCCAAATTGAAAGATACACTAAGTATAGTACTGGTAAAAGACCACCATTCAGAATCGAAACGTTGCTTGAAATGGCTAAAAATGCAATTGTCTCCATTAGTCATAAAAATACTAAGAAGTACTTCCGTTCACCCCAAAAAGAATTGAAATATGTATTTTAAATGTCATCCTTTTGAGGTAGCAATTATTTTAAGTACCTACCCTCAACCCTTTCTAATCTGAAGTTATAAAACTAACATACACTCAGATACCGGAAACAAGTGATAACAATAAAATATGAAAAGGTCTCATTGGGACACACTTTACATTAAATATCAGGTATTCAAATCATCCCTAAAAATGTCTGCAATGTTAATAGAAAGCTTAAAAAGGTTGATATCCTTACCTTTTTATCAGTCGTTACACTTAAAACATATTCTTATTTGGTATTATTGAAATATTTTGTGTTCATCATCTGAAAAACTCCCTTTTAATTTTTCATAATTAAAATTCAACATTTTTATTATTAGTTCTGCTAATGAATCTTTTCCACGTGACCTAATCACAGTTTTATAATGTCCTTGGACACCGAAAAAGCTATCACACTAAAAATAACAACTAAAAACTAGCAGAACTTCATAATGAAAATGTTAAATTAGGTTTTTTTATTTAATTTTATACATCTATAATTGGATTCTTGTATTAATTAAGGGTCAACATCCAAGAATGACGCTAAATGCTACGTTGTAGTATTCTAATGCAAGCAAAACTTCGAATGATTTATCTACAAACCTTATGTGGAGAGTTTGAAAAATGTCTGAGGTTTCTAATGAATAATTTTTTAAGACTGTATTCCAATAAATTCTACGAAAAACATACCAAAATGTCTGTAAAAGGTGCATTTTGAAAACCAGAAACATTTTTGAACGTTATACTTAAAATTCCAGTGTTCATTTCATAAGGAATTTTAAAGATCACTGTTTAGGAATTGTATTCACTGGAAACCTTGGACATTTTTTTAACTACCAGTATAGAATTAATTAAATTATTTGTCAAATAATATTATATGTTTCTTAATAGTTTGAAGCAATCTCGACAGCTAACGTTATTGAAAAACTTAACTTAATTTGGCATTTCTACAAAATAAAATACTATACCAAAATGTCAGTTTAGAATTGTTTTTGGTATGAGTATTATATTATCAATAAAATGTTGATAGTTTTATGACACGTTTACCTAGAAGTGGTTCGTTTTTGGATAGGTTTTAGAAATTGTCAAGTTCTTCTTAGAAAGTTGTAAGACAACCATCATTTAATACCTCTGCAGGAACATGATACAGAAATGTAATCAACACCTTTCCGTGGCAGGTGAGTGAATGCAATATCCGCTATCAGCAGAGGTCATTGAGCAAAATCGAAAGACGAGAGAAATTTACTGCACTTAGATTTCCACCCAAGGGCTTATTTGACTGTCAGTCAATGTTGACACATTGAGACGTTGTTAATAGTTCTATATGATTATATGATTTTATTAAATAATTAGTAATTAAGTAAGTAAAATTTTAATAATTTTATATTTCAAAGCTCCATAGCTATTACTAATCCTGCTTATGCTCATTTATGATTTTTAAATCACTGTTCTTACCAACACCGTTGAAAGCCTAGCATTAAGGACAATATACTCGTACATCATCTTATATGAATAAATATAAAAATTAAAAATAAATAGATAAATTAATGCTAAGTGATGGAATTATGAATGTAAAGAAGTGTGATATTTGATGGAGAAAATACCAAAACATTAAGTTATGCACTATGTTTTCTTTTAATATTGGAATTAACTTTAAAGCATTAATGCTTATTTATTATCAAATATTTAAAAAATATCAATAATCTAAAACACAAATATGAAACAGAAAAAACCAGAAGCTGAAAAGAACAATGGTCACGACCGAGACTCGAAATAAAACTAAAAAGAAATCGGAAGAAAGTGAAATGTTAAATAGTTTTCAATAGAAGTATAAGATCGTTTAAAAATGCCGTTTTCTAATAAGGTCTTGGTGGCTCAATCGGCAAAGTGTTACTCCCGGATAAAGTAGAGATTTCGAGTTCGAGTCTCGGTCATGACACTAATGACCATTGTTCTTTTTAGTTTCCGGCTTTTTTCTGTTTCATATTTGTGTTTCGTTTTATAAAGAAGATAATAATAATTATTGTTTTTACCTTTAATGAAAAGCAGTTTGCAATAGTAACTAAAAACATATTGTAAACATATAAGATTGCTTAAAAGTGTACAGTGATTCACAAATTTGATCAAGAGATCGATACAATATAATTTATAAAAATATATATACTCGTACACAGTAATTTAAAATTTGCACAGACTATTATGCGTATTTACTTCATATATAAAACTTATTTTTGTTTAAATTAATTGATTACCAACCTTTATCTTCCCGTCTTCTTCCCTTCCTACTTCCTTAAGCGTTACAACCCAATTGGGGATGCTTTAGTCCCACTGGCACAGGGCACTTGGAACTTTTATGCGGGCTTTTTTCCAGTTAGCAAAGATAGGGATATAATAGCTCACACGTAAAAAATAACACTTAATCCAAAAGAATAACCCCTTTTCGTAAGTTGTACGGTCTTTTCAACATACCCCCTTGCTGAAGTGCCAATAAATTAAAGAAACATCTCTCAGAACTGCATTCAAAACCATTCTCAATAACCTACGGTCACTTTCGATTTTCAAAGAGAAAGATTGTTGTGAGATTATCCGAACAGAATTTAAGTGCATTGTGTGGAGTCCTTTCACTATTAGTGAATCAGAAGCCAGGGTTGAATGATTTTCGATTCGGCATAAATCTAATCTTGTATCGTTAATCAATTAATAGAAATTTAAATATGCTCATCTTCTTCGTGATGTCCATTCGCCGATGACCTTAATACGAGGGAGTCGTGCTGTGTATGCATAGAATCCTACGAGCGTCTTCCACGATTCTAGCTAACAAACTAACTATTACAGAGTGGTAGATACTAGATACTCTAAGTATCACCCTGGCGAATAACCACCATTCAGAATTCCAACGTTGTTTGAAATGACTTTGGCCATGACTTTTGGTGACCAGATATGAAAAGCCAGGTGCTTTCTGACCTTCCCAATATCCTTCCCCTTCCCACTAACTTAAGCCTCACAACATACCCCTATTGAGAATGCCATAGTTCCACTGGCTCCAGACGGCTGTTTTTGACGGTTGCGGCCATATAAAATAATATATAGTATATTTGCGGAACGTTCCAGAGTGGTAGATACTCTAAGTATCGCCCTGGTGAGTGACAACTATTCAGAATGCAACGTTGCTCGAAATGGATTTAGCCGTGTTTGGTGACCAGATCTGAATGGCCAGGTGCTTCTCGACCTTCCTCTTTTTCACATCATTCCCCTTCAAATTAACTTCAGAATCACACCATACCCCAATTAGGGAAGCCTTAATTCCACTGGCTCCAGACTGTTGGATTAAACTTCCCAAACCTTCCTTTAAGCCAAACCCTTCTCTTTCCACTCCGTTTAGCTTTACAACATACCCCAAACAATGATGTTATAGTTCCACTGACTTCGAGTAATTGGAACTAATGGACGATATTCACATTTAAAAAAAAATGTATTTGACCATTAAATTTATATTCCACTAGTGTAGTCTTGATATACTCGTACACGTCAAAAGGGACATAGTGAGTAAATCGTGAAGTAGCCTAATCGGGATAAAATTTCAAACTTTATTACGTATGAGCGATAATTACCTGTATTGTTTTTGCATACATTAGTGCCCCACACGGCCATCTAACGAATCATGTACAGAAGACGGCTTAGCGTATTAATACTATCAGACTCCTTAAACTTTAATTGGCGTTATCGTACACAGTTGTATACGCTTTGATTTGAGACGCCCGAGACTCTAGACAGCTGTAAATTTGAGATTTACGAAACGACACACAACGAGCACCTTTATCATCCGTTAAATTCGCAATTTAAAGGTCATAATAACGAATATTATACTGTTTTAAACAGAATTGTGTTATCAGAATTTCCTTTTCCATTTACACCAGTCAACGTTCTCATTACACTATCAATACTTGTCTTCTAATGATCAAAGTAATATTCGTTGAACAATTCTTTGAAACAAAGTCGTGATTCAAAATAAGAGTGTTGCCATACTAAACTAGCCACATTCTTCAACTAAACCGGCGTGCTATAACTATGTGTAGGTACTACGTTCTATGTATTACGTAGGCACCTACTTTATAACGCTAAATAATATTGGGAATAAGAATAAAGCCGCACCTTTGTTAGATATGTTTAAAAAGCTGTTTAATAGCAACAGCAATTGTTGTAATTTTTCCATTTTAGAATAAGTAACAATAATGTAAGCGTATTTATATAGTACACATACTTATTGTTGTAAAATTATAAACGATCAAATATCAAACATAGCAATAAAGTACCCACAGCCTCACAATATACCCCAATTGGAGATGCCATATCTCACTGACTCCAGACGGTTGGGATCAGTTGTGACCACTCCGTGCGAACTACTACAAAGAACTACTTCATTTTGTGGCAGTTCATACTTCATTCATTTTTCATTGCACAAATACTTCGATTGAAGTTAGACTACAAAGCTACAAAGAAACTACTTTATTTTGCGGCAGTTCAGTTGAACTTCAAAGCCTACAAAGAAGTACTTCAATTGAAGTTCGACTTCAAAGACTACAAAGAACCACTCCATTTTGCGGTAGCGCACACTTCAGTTTAAGGTCGACTACAAAGATTTGGTTGAAGAACTTGCTCTTCTCTAGTGTTGGAATTTTTGTCGATTTGCTAGTACTTTTCGATTTCAAATCTCTACTAACTAGTACTATTTTTTGGTTAGGATTAGTGTTCACTGCGAAGGGTTCATTTCAAAGAACTTGCAGTTCACGAACCATTAAAAAAACTTTGAAGTTTTTCCCGACGCTAGTTGAGACTCTTCTGCGGTATTCACCATAAAAAATCCTTTTATTATAAAAAGTTGAAATTGTCGCTTTTGTAAGACTTCATTGGGTTGATAAAAGACTGACATTGAGAATCGAAACGTTGCTTAAGATGGCTTTAGCCGTGTTTGGTGACTAGATCTGAATATCCAAGTACTTCCCAACCTTCTTCTTATCCATATCCTTTCTCCCCCTACTATGTTCAGCATCACAACACACCCTAATTGGGGATGCCATAGTCTCACTGACTCCAGACGGTTGGATACAGTAGAAACTCTTTTGCGGTATTCACTATAGTTTTACAATTTGTCTTTGACACCCTTAAAGTATATATAATGGTATCAATCCAAGGCAGTGTAGCCAGTTTTTGATGATTTTTACCTGACTCGGCGGACCTGGGCGTGGCTAAGATCAAGGCTAGGGCATCCATTCATATCACATATCGACATAATGTTTTTGTTTATTCGTATAACCACTTTTTCACAGTATTGATATCAGCTAAAATATAGCATCTAACCTTAAAAACCGTTTAGTTGTGTCAAGTTTAGTGGCATGATAAAAAATGTGGGCGGAGTCCCGCGGTGACCCAGAAGCCTAAGATCATTATGACAGTACGTAGAAGCGGAGTATTATATTTGCTGTCTCTTTCTCTCTCGTAGTGTACGACGTGAAAACCCGGAGAAAGTGATTTATCGCAAGTTTGTATCGGTTGGGTAAAAAATAATTAGCTCTCTCTCCATACATTGTTTCTCCAATTTGACACCAGTGTTTTTACTGCTAAGCCATGGAGGTTAAATATTGTACACGCCTCCAGAAGGAAACAGCTATCTATCATACCGAACAAAATACACAATGATGTGGGTTAAACCGCGTTGTATTAGCAAAATTTGAACTCATTACAAATACTTTCCATTAGACTGATTGGCTCGTTGGAGAAACAAAGTCTGCCGAGAGGAAGTTTATCCAATCCAATACATCAACGTCTTATTTAATTTGGTCCGCCATCAATCTGCTCAGCATCACCAAACTTCTCTTCTCACACATTCTTCTCTGGGCGACTTTCCATTAATTTCTCTCGTCAAATGATATTTTACTACTTATATTTCAATGGATGTTAAAACGCAGTTATTACTCTCTACTGAGAAGATGAACTGAAACAAGTGTGAAGTGGGCGTGTCATTGCCCGAAGAAAGATTCATCAGTTTTCTTTAAAAATAGATGTGTATTACACTTCTAGGGATTTTCTATTCAGTGTGTAGATAAAATCAAAAAACTCCAATCAACCACAGAAAAAATCAAATCTTCCTATTTTTCATCAAGTGTTGGATTGGCTAAAAAAAAGATAATGACATTTTGTTTAAATGAATGGGTTAGCTATTGAAGATTCACATGTAAAAGTACCAGGAAAAGAGACAATTTAAGGTTTACTCATCCTGCATTCTTTTGTACCTTTGATGGAGAAGATATACACATTTTGAGCAACTCATTGAGGTTAATAATGAAATAAAGGTGAATGCAGAATATTTTTTAACACCAAAACACTATGTTCCTTGTTTATAGGCTCATTTGGTATTTTTTTTCGGAATTTGTTTGAAAACATGTTTTTCAATGAGACCTGGGCCCCTGGCTTAAGTACATCGATACAAGTTTTAACAACAGAATCGGTTATCTATCAACATTCCCGAGCACGACTGTAGATCGCCAACGAAAAAACAGCAGTCTACATTGACTATATTAGCTCAATGTAGTCAAGGCCCCTAGCACAAGCACTTCGATAAAGGTTTTATCGAAAATGTCGGTAATTTGTCATCGTCCCGAGCACAACTGCAGATCACCAATAAACTAACAACATAACTGTTGTTTGTTCGTTGGCGTTTACTCGGGAGTAGTACTGTATCAAAATATATCTAGCTGTTAGAAATAACAGCTAGATGCCGCCAACGTCTAACCCTATTAACGAAAATTTGAGCCAACAGTTAGATATTATTATTGAAAATATCAGTACCTACGAATATTATTCGACGCAAAAAAATCTCCACACTAGCTATTGTATTAGCGTTAACGTCAAGTAAACAAAAAGGTGTGAGAGTTAAAGCATCGTAAAAGACATTTTGCGTATCTTTTCATACTTTCTTACTAGACGTTTTCGTGGAATATCCTATCCGAAACGCGCGATACGTAGCTCCAAGAGTCAAGCGAATAAAATAATGGCTAGATAAAATAACGACGGCACCTAAAATGTAACTGCTATGTTAAATAATTCTCCGAATGTCACCAAAATATCCAACAGCTAGATATATTATAACGACGCATCGTATTGTCATGTACCCATTATTTTAGTCTTTAAAAAAGGTGTAAATAGTCTGTACTTCGTGCACAATATTTTGCGTAGTTTGGAATAATCTTTTGGTTACATTTCTTCTTACTAGACGTCTTTGTGTATTTTCCTATCCGAAACGGCCGATACGTAGCGCCTAGAATCAAGCGACGAAAATAACGACAAGTAAACTAATATATTACGTTATAACTATGAAATATCTCCCAATTTCTTCAATGAACTGTTATTTTTCAACAAGGGATTATTTTTAATATAACCGATAGACTCGTTATTCATTATTTTTGCTAGTTGGTTTTGTGTCAATCTGCTACTCGTTTAGTTTGGCGCGTTTTTACTTGTCGCGCATACATTCGATGTATTTTTGTGAGTTGAAGAATACGATTAATGGTGTAATTGTCTAATGTTTATGTTTTGTTTCACGGCCCAAGTGCAAATACCTTGTAAGCAAATAAATTAAGTTTTAGTAGACAATACGACGCAATATATTATTTGACTTTTTTACTATTGCATTTGCAATACTAGTGCATATAATTCAACATCTAGACTTAATAATAATAGTAAATGTATAACTTTGTAGCGCCGTTTTCGTGGGAAAATCACCTCAAGGAAGCTTTGTGTATTTATATGTAATTTAGAAAATATAGTATTATATTGATAGTCTACCAAAAAATAGTCAACGTCGGCGTTATTTTCAACGGTTATTTTTAACAGTTAACAATCACCAACGATAACGGCGTTAGGGTTTTTTCTAAATATGGGTAACGCCTAGTACTACTCGGGAGTAAAAAAATATCTTTGATACTCGTAGGTCGCCCTTTTGATATATATTTTTAACAGTCCAGTAATAATTCAATTTTCATTATCAATAGCCATAGTCCCACTGGCTCCGAGCAATTGGGACGCTTGTGTGGTATTCACAAAAAGGTGAATATATATATATATATATCAATCAAAATACAGATAAATCTTCTTCAACTTAAATAAAACATTTAAATTTCAAAGTAAAATTTATTTTTTTAATAAAAACATATAACTTTGATTTCCATTAATTAGTCCTCTTCATTTAATAATGCATTGTTCTGACGATTCACCAATAGTCTCTGGTTTGTCAGGAATACCATAATTAACACGGGCTTGAAAACTTTTCCACTCCGAAAACACATAGATTTAGTCAAAACATTTAACTCCAAATCAGAATCAAACCCGAATCCTTCCATTTCTAACCTCGGCTGCTGGACCCCAGCACCCACCCCCCTCCTCTCCGTCCAAATTCCACCTTATACCCTCCCCAACATTGGTGAGTGGGCTTAAATAAAATATTGCCTTAAGCACAAAAACACAGTCTACAGAATGTCACTATAAGCATTTGTATACGCAAAAAAAGCATACAGTAGCAACATGCAGCCCGCTCACCGCTCACCGGGTAGAAAAGATTATCTCATTTAAAAAATGTTCTCTGGCCATGTTTAAAATTTCTACTCTACGATATCTGATAGTATTAATACGCCAAGCCGTCTTCTGTACATGATTCGTCAGATCGCCGTGTGGGGCACTAATGTATGCAAAAACAATACTGGTAATTATCGCTCATACGTAAAAAAGTTTGAAATTTTATTCCGTTTACGCTACTTCACGATTTAATCACTATGTCCCTTTTGACGTGTGCGTCAAGACTAAACTAGTATTAATTATTCCTCTAGTAATAACACTTCTTAATTAGCTTCACACTTGCTTCTAATAATGGATGACCACTTTTTTCGCAGGCGGTTTTTTGTTAATAAAAGAATGTACAAATTACGTGGTTACCTTTTACTTTGAACTCGGAACCCGTGGGTGATTGAACTTGAAACCGTCTGACTAGAAATCTTTCGCTTGTCCATTTCTTTGACAGGTAGAAAAATATAAATAATTAATGCAGCCGTGTTAGTGACCACTCAACTTGCTTATTTGCTCAAATGTATCGACATTTTATCTGTGCTCAAAGCGTGTAGTTTTACAGTGATGCTAACAAGTATGGACACTCAACTCATGGTCAATTATAAACCAATTGTTTACCTACTATAAAGCAAATTATTACGAATAACCTAACATTTTTAAGTAATTATGCTGTGTTATTTTGCATGGCTTAGATTTAATGATATGTACTGTAGACATAGTTATTCTTCTGCAATTATTAGCATTACTGGATGACCGACCAAAAATAATATTATTGAATTAGAATTACCTTTAAAGCTTTTATGCTTATTGTATTTGGTATATTAATTATTGAAATAATATCAATAATTTTAAACGTAAATATGAAACAAAAAAGCCAGAAAATAAAAGTATAACGGTCGCGACCGAGACTCAAACTCGGAACCTCTACTTTATACAGTAAAGACACTGTCTAAAAGGGAACCTGACCAAAATGAAAATATTTCAAAGATATTCTTCGAACTATGGAAGTTTTCCCTGATATTAAAGAATATATTTTACAATTAAGGGGCTTAAAAGCAAAGGCACAATCTATATTCATGAAAGAAAAGTGTATAAAACCTTTTATCAACTTTTCAATAACCAATTTAGGTTAAAAAAGATTGCTGCTTTTACTTCTATACCCCTACTTTGAAGAATTAGAAAAAATCAGAAAAACCCTTTTCACAAAGTTTTATAATAAATAACTAGAAATAGTTTCCAAATGTATAGACATGTCTGTAATTATTCTAGATTGACAGCTTTTTGCTAATAAATCTTTGCTGAGCGCAATCCTCATCTCTCAGATGCACTTTCCTACTGTCAAACTGTAATTGACTGCTCGACAGTTTAGGTAATTGATCGAAAGTGAAGGTTCGACCTTAAGGCGGATCAAAGTAACAGCTGTCATTAGTGAGGTTTGTTTATTGAATACGTGATATGGATACGGCCTAACGCAGTTACCAGATTGAATTTCATTCATTTGCGTGATATTTGATGAATTGCTGTTCCTCAATCATCACTCTACTAATTATGGGTATCATTCTCCTCTGTCCAGAATGTCGAGACTTGTTGACTCAAGCCATGGTCTTGAAATTGTTGGTAGCAGTCTAAATGATTTTGGTCATTCTTTACGACTCTGCCAAAACTTTGACTTGACCTTGGCTTTGACTTGAATGTTCCTTCTAATGTATATTTTGTTCTATTTATAATATTATGTGTTTGCTGTTTTTTCTTTGTTGCTCTTTTTTCTTGTAATTGTCCGCTTGTTTATATATAAATAAATAAGATTTATTAATTGACCTACAGGTTACTCCCGTCTTTTGGCAGATTGTGATCTTATTCAATTCCGAACGTTACAATAAGAATCTCATAATAAATCTTACACAAATTTAATAATGATTTCCGATGAGATTCTTACGAATTTCTCCAACACGAATTTACATAATTATTATACTAGTCAAAAATTAGAAATCAAAAAATCTGACGACCTCTGTAACAAAACGGTAATCATCTTGACTCTGAGTCCAGAGGTTGAGGGCAGTAACGGTAATAGTGATTTTCAAGAAAGATGTGACTGATGAACAAGGCAGTATGGAAAGGAGGTTCGGTGGCACAGTCGGTAACGCATCCGCCCGACAAGCAGTAGGTTCCGAGTTCGATTACCGGTCGTACCCAAATCTTTTTTTCTTTTCTGGATGGTTTTGTTATTCACAATTGTCTGGGTATAATTAATACTGTTTTAAAAAAGTATAAGTTTTTCAATGAATTAGTATGAAATAATACGAATTAAAAATTACGATTGGTAGATACTCTCAGTATCGTCTTGGTGAAAGATCCGCATTCAGAATCGAAACGTTGCTTAAAATGGCTTTAGCCGTGTTTGGTGACCAGATACTTTCCAACCTTCCTCATGCCCATATTCTTCCCTTTACAACTCCCTTCAGCCTCACAACATACTCTAATTGGGGATACCTTAGTCCCACTGACTCCGGACAGTTGGATCGTTGGTTTAGCTTTGAGAAAGTACATCCCAACCTTCGTATTCCCCCTCTCCTTCCTCCTAGTGAAATACTAAACAGAATTAAGGTTGTTCACCCCTAGTTCTGATGTTATAACTAATGTTACTACTGGCAAAAGTTAACCCTTGGAGTTATACCCTTGGAGTAAAAATATATATGGAGAGGGAGAGCCAAATATTTTTACCCAACCTATACAAATTTACGATAAATCACTTTCTCCGGGTTTTTACGTCTTAAATCGTGAGAAAGAAAGAGACAAGACAATTTTTTTTTTTTTTTTACACGAATACCGCACAAGAGTCTCAACTGCTCCCAACCGTCTAGAGCCAATGAGACTATGGCATCCCCAAATTGGGTATGTTGTGAGGCTGAAGGTAGTGGGGAGGGGAAGGAGATCGGGAAGAGGAAGGTTGGGAAGTACCTGGCTATTCAGATCTGGTCACCAAACACGGCTTAAGCCATTTCAAGCAACGTTTCGATTCTGAATGGTGGTCTTTCACCAGGGCGATACTTAGAGTATCTACCACTCTGGAACGTGCCGCAAATATACTTGTTATTATTTTTATATGAATTAAATGTGTTATGACACATATTAATTAAATAAAAGTTATTGGCGCACGCCGGGTTTGAACCCGCGACCTTTGGATTCGTAGTCGAGCGTCTTACCACTCGACCATGGAGGCCGTCATATAATACCGCAGTTGTCATATAATACTCAGTTGTCATATAATACCGCACAATTTTAGTTATGTATGGTAAGCATGTTTTACGTCTCCCGCGTCTCCGGCGACTCCGCCCACCGCGTTTTGTTATGCGAAATAACTCTACGGTTTTTGAGGTTACAACCTATATTTTTGTCGATAACAATACTGTGAAAAGGTGGTTATACAAATAAACAAAACATTATGTTGCCATGTGCTATGAATGTATGTAAAAAGGTGTGTTCATGAAAACCCTAGCCCCGCCCGAGTCAGGAAATAATCAACAATCCTGACTACACTGTTTCGCAAAGCTATCCCTCCTGTATATTATTGCTCTGAGATTATACCACTCTGAGGATGCCCGTATAAAGGCGAAATTAGTCCAGTCAGTAAATACATAAGTGGAACAAGCCTAAGGAGAATAGAATAGATTTAAAGAATGCGAAGATCGACACTTTCGCCAATAATTTTATTTTTATTATTAGCGTCTAGTTAGATTCCATCACACGGTATTTGATTAATCCAAACGAGAAAATTAATGGTTATCGCCAATTATTATTGTATGTTATTGCTCACAATTAAAAAATTCTTAAAGACTGCAATCGTTGGCTTTGTTAGAAAATGGAAAGGTGATTAAATGCGAGTATTTTATTATACAGCGTGTTCGTAAAACCACTTTCTGTTCACTCGATATCCGCATACAGGCTGAATGATATTTTTTTCACACAATCTACAGGTATACGAAACGACTCTTGCCGAAATGTTGCCAGGGTAAATTTATTCATACGAATATGCTTGGAGTAACAATGTATGGAGAGGGAGCTAATTATTTTTACCCAACCTATACAAACTTGCGATAAATCTACCACTCTGGAATGTGCCGCTAATATACCGTATATTATTTTATTTGAATTAAATGTGCTATGACACAACATGAATAAAAATTATTTGCGCACGCGGGGATGGAGCCCGCGACCTCTGGATTTTTAGTCGAGCATCTTACCACTCGACCACGGAGGCTGTCATTTATTCGCAATCGTAAGGTCGATTATTTGTAACACGTTAATGTGTCTTACTTAAATAAAACTTTAGTTAGGTATCAAAGTTAAACATTTACTGTTAATCTTGGATTTTTTTTTTGGTTAAAATTTTGGATCTAATTTTTTCTCAAACATCGTTTTCTCACACTTTCGGTAAGCTGTTGATGCAAGATACTCAGAGACCACCTTGTCTCGCCGCGGCCTTGTCGCCAGCTGCAGATGGTCACAGCATCCGAGCCCGTCCCGTCATTGTGCCCGGAATGTGCATTAGAAACCGCTGCACATTGTACAACAATCTCCCGGCTGCATTAGACTACCAGTCGACCTTACCATTACCTAGAGTTATTCTTATGACCAATTACTGCATTTGTGGCTAAACACTTACAGATGTAGTGGACAGGTCCGGACTACACCATGGGACGCTGTATGCTTTTTGATACGGTCATTCTGTATTCCGATATATGGACGAGTGCCATCTCTTGACATAAGTTAAAGCTTTTTTCGTTTTTTATAATAAATGTATATATCGTATTGTAGAAATTTCTAACAGTGCCAGGGAATATTTTTTCCCTCTTCCTGTGTTAACTGTGGTCAGAGGTGCATTAATGGGGAAATAATCTTTCTAAAGAAATGAAAAAATAACTTTGTATAAGACCACGAATATTATTTAGTTTTTTTGACCGATTGGTTTTGCTTATTCTAAGCATCATCAGGGTACAAAATTGAACTAAACAAAAATATGTTGTGTGCGGTTATATATATTCACACAGAGGGAGAACACAATATAAAATAAAATAAGAGAACAGTGAGAAAATAAAGAATAAAATTTAAATTATAACAAAGAAACAGAGAGAAAGGGACAGAAAATGTGAATTGAAAGAGACAAAACGTCAACTGAGAAGGTTATTAGAGAGTAAAATTATCTTTTCTATCCGGTGATCGGGCTGCCTTTTGCTACTATGGGGCTTTTTGTGTATACGAGTATGCCATATGCAAGTACTCTAAGTGGAATTTTGTAGATTGTGTTTTGTGTGCTTGTAGCAAACCTTTACTGTGGTTTCAAGAACAAAAAACCTTAAAAAAAATATAACTTTTGAAAGTGTTGAAAGGAGTAGCAGTAGTCATAAAATGGGACCGAGTCAGAAGCTCGATAATCCGAGATATGTTCGGAATTGAACCCTGCAACTCTTCATAAAACAGTCGCAAATAAGGTGGCTTGAACATATACTAAGAATGCTAGAAAATTCATTTCCCCATAAAATGCTGGCATCAATTCCAAAGGGGAGGCATCCAGTTGGTCGCTCTTGGCAATGTTGAGAAAAGCAGAGGCTGTGCGAGAAAAGGCTAGGCTTAGAATGGACGGAGGCCTCTAAAATAACACAGTAAATGAACGCCTAAAAGGCACATTGTCAAGACCATGGTTTCCAGAGTCGACTGGAACACGGGGAAGAAAATGATGATGGCGATTCCACAATGTAATGTTTTTGAATTAGTAAAAGTTTGTTTTGTGGCTCAGATTTTCTAAAAAGCAGTAGACTCTAAATATTTTAGTACAGGTGTAATGAGAGACTAAACCTTCAAGGTGTTCGCGGCTATTTGTTGTATTGGTGCTAAATTTACCATAACGCCCACGGTAAGAGATATTACCGAAAAAACGGTCTACGGTCGTAGGATGAATCTTGCTCGAAAGAGGACATCTTTTGCAATGTTTTTTATAGTGAATACCGCATAAAACTGCTCCCAACCGTCTAGAGAGAGTGAGACTATGGCATCCCCAGTTGGGTATGCTGTGAGGCTGAAGGCAGTAAAGAGGAGAAGGAGATGGGGAAGAGGAAGTACCTGGCTATTCAGATCCGGTCACCAAACACGGCTAAAGCCATTTTAAACAACGTTCCGATTCTGAATGTTGGTCTTTCACCAGGGCGATACTTAGAGTATCTACCACTCTAGAACGTGCCGCAAATATACTTTTTAC
Organism: Drusus annulatus; assembly: GCA_022651775.1. NCBI lineage: Eukaryota > Metazoa > Arthropoda > Insecta > Trichoptera > Limnephilidae > Drusus > Drusus annulatus. The sequence continues at coordinate 119,370 of JAGWCC010000137.1, forward strand.
TATTTTTATATGAACTAAAGGTTTTATGACACATATTTATTATTTAAAAGTTATAAGCACGCGCCGCGTTTGAACCCGCAACCTTTGGATTCGTAGTCGAGCGTCTCACCATTCGACCATAAAGGCCGTAGGTGTAATGTGAGGGTATTGTGGCCGGCGGGTGTTGCCCGCTGGATAATAATATAAATACACTCCTGACAGTCAAACTGGCAACCATTATGTGTATATTACTGCATTTGCGACAAGTACATCTGGAGACATTGCTGCACTTTCTGCTAAGTACATACTGCACAGAAGAAACGGCTATCGAGCGTTGCACTTATCATTTCGTTTTCTATTGCAGCGTTATAAAACGCATTCCGATTATTAGGTACGCTATTGCAGAGAGTTGTGCAGAGTCGGCAGATTGTCCAGCCAAGCACGAATCATGCAATTTGCGGTGGATTTGAGAATTGTGGTTTCGATCGGAGATTATTTGAGATGAATGATGAAAAAAGAAACTGCATTGCGAACATTGCATTTGATATCGAAGTCGATTTAATAATATTTGTGAATTTATATCGCACAGTTTTGTGGTAGTTCACCTCAAGTTATGAAACTTAGATATTTTAATGCGTTAAGAAAACAGTCGGGAGATTTTTTCATTTATTTTTACAGTGAATACCGCACAAGAGTCCCAACTGCTCCCAACCGTCTAGAGCCAGTGAAACTATGGCATCCCCAATTGGGGTACGTTGTGAGGCTGAAGGTAGTGAGGGAGGGAAGGAGACGGAGAATAGGAAGTGCCTGGACATTCAGATCTGGTCACAAAACACGGCTTAAGCCATTTCAAGCAACGTTTCGATTCTGAATGGTGGTCTTTCACCAAGGCGAGGTATTTACCAATCTGGAACGTGCCACAAATATACTTATATGAATTAAATGGGTTGTGACACATATTATTTGAATACAAATTATTGGCGCATGTCGAGTTTGAACCCGCGACCTTTAGATTCGTAGTCGAGCGTCTTACCACTCGACCACCAGGCCACGTTTGCAAGCTATTCCTCTGAGTGCATTGCAACTACTAGACTGACTCCAGCTTTATTAGCACCCCCCTATACTAACAATCAAATCCATGTTTCGCGTATTACGATATCAAAGATTCAATAAAGATCTAAGCTATGAATCTAAAAAATTCTAAATTGTTTTCCTAATTTGTTTTTTGTATCGATTTTTATATTTTATTTTATAAATTGAACATCTAAACATTTTTCAGCGACCTCAGAAATCCAACTGAACGGATATTTTCATTTCGAGGTATTAAGCGAACGTAAATTAGAAATGAAAACATGGGAAAACATTCAGGCAGGTTTTTAATGTGAATACAGCACAAGAGTTGCAACTGCCAGGAGCCAGTGGGATTATGGATTCCCCAATCGGGTAAATCGTAAAGCTAAATGAGGTAGGGAAAAGAAGCAGATGAGAAGAGAAAGGTTGGGTGAGTTTCTAGTTATTCAGATCTAGTCATCGAACACGGCTAAAATCATCTTAAGCAACGTTTCGATTCTGAATGGTTGTTTTTACCGGGACGTTACTGAGAGTATCTACCACTCAGGCAGCTTTGATCTTCGAATAAAATTTGAGTTGCTAATACTTTTTAAATAATTTGATAGCTATCGTGGAGGGTGGTAAGCTACAGGTGGTATAAATCAGATACTCATGGCCAATTGTAATGTTGTTTCACTTTTGGGATATCGAAACGTTTTGTGTTTCCTCTTCCCCCAGTGTTTTTCCCTGACTATAGACTCTGGAAGGTCGTCCGAAACGTTTATCCAAAAAAGAGCAGAAATAACCTCAAAATCCGAATTACATAGTGAATGCTAACATAGTATTGATGCCCAGTTTAATAATAATGATAATAATGATTGGTTGATTTCTATAGCGCCGTTGTCGTGAAAGAAATATCACCTCAAGGGCGCTTTACAACATAATAAACATAACCTACAACATAATCATTAAGACTAATAACTAGTGGGGTATAGATTGTAACTTATAACTATGTATTTGCAGCTAAAACTGATAAGTGACTTAATTTTAGACTTATAACTAAAACTTATGACTAGTGACTTAACAACTAAGACTTATTAATATAAACTTATGCCCAACACTTATAACTAGTGACTTACAATGATATATTTACATTAACAAATAAACGAAATGGTTGTTGCACGTGCTGTCGAACCTAGGGTAGAAAAAAAGGTATAAACAATAATAAAACTAAGTATAGCACTTGGACTGAGTGATCAAAACTCTAGGAAAGTAAATTAACGTTATTGTGGGAATACTAATTTTAAAAGGTGAGTCTTTAGTTTTGCCCTGAACTCAGTTGAGCTGTCGATCTTTCGCAAATGTGAAGGGAGGTTATTCCAAGCTGTGGGGCCTGCCACGGCAAAAGCTCCGTCCCCAAAATTGGTGTTGGGATTGCGTTTGGGTACTGTGAGTCTATGGCCGTTGAAGATGCTGATCGAAGAGTTACTTGCCTCGTATTAATATCGCTTGGAATGCACAGTTCCGACAAATAGGGCGGCACCATGTCACGTTTCGCCTTAAAATCATCCGCCAATTATCAGCCTTGTTGCTGCATTGAAAACTGACTGAAGTCTGTCTGTATATTTTTGTGAGACTTGCATATCTAATTAATTAATTATATACGCCTTTATGGGCTTTTACATAACTGTGTAAAACACACTATAAAATAATAGTGACATAAAAATAATATGGAGTAAATGATTAGCACCTAAAAACATAAGTAAGTTAATATAAATATTTTAAGGCAATAAATTGACAGTAATGTTTTTGAAAGAGATATGCTACCAAAGCCTTCTTGTAACTATTAGATATTCAGTGCAGTTGAATATCTGATAGTATTAATACCGTAAGCCGTCTTCTGCCACGTTCGATGGAAAAATTGCTCACACATACAAAAGTTTGAAATTTTCTTCCGATTACAGTCCTTCACAATTTACTCACTATGATCCTTTTGATGTGTGTGTCGTGACTAAACCACGCGGAGCGGGTTTTTATCTGCTAGTATCTACTATTTCAGCGAAAGAATTACCCACTGTATGCAATCTAGGTACAAGCGAGTATCTAAATGACTCAGTCCTGATCATATTGTTTCATTAATATTTGCCATTGCAATAGTCAATTCGTGACACAACGTATGAGTTTACCGACATCTCTGTGGCATTAGACGTAATATTTGGCTTTCCTTGTCACCTTTTATATATCGCGCATTTTTTTAGCAGTTTAAAACGTCAGCACCGGAGAAACGAACCCGGGCGTTTAGTCAGTAGGTTGGTCGGCCGTTCGCTTTTGAAAGTTTTTCAGAGTAATTTATTTACTTTTCCGAACAGGTTTGGCAAACTTGAACCGATCGGAGCCAACCTTGTGTGGCCGGCCCGAGACAAGACGAATAATATTCGGCCCGAGAGGTGGTCGTACTCGGGCCGAATGTTGGACGGGCCGGACGCAACTGGACAGTGGGCAGATCAACGGCCATGCAATTCAAAATAATGCCAAATCAGGTGTTTTTGGTTTGAAAAATTTGATCACCTAGAAATGTTAAAGATGCTGTTATTAATCACTGCGAGTAGAACATTGAACGGCCTCCATGATCGATTGGTAAGACGCTCGACTGCGAATCCAAATGTCGCGGGTTCAAACCCGGCGTGCGCAAACAATGTTTATTTAATAAATATGTGTCATAACTCATAACACATGAAAATCTTATAAAATAATATATTGTATATTTGCGGCACGTTTCAGAGTGGTAGATATTCTATCGCCCCGGTGAAAGACCACCATTCAGAATCGGAACGTCGCTTGGAATGGCTTTAGTCGTGTTTGATGACCAGATCTGAATAGCCAGATTCTTATCGTCACTGGAAAGACAAAAGGGCTTAAGCGACACTTTGATCAAAAATGTGTTAAATATGCAGTTTTGATCAGTTCTTTTTTATGCTCTGACTCTAGTTTGATTTTTTAAACTTCATCATATTTTGTTTGCGTACGCCGGGTTCCGAAGCCGGGACCTCTTGGTCCAATTTGTATTTTTTGTCAAAATAATCCTTTTTTCACCCCGAGACATTTTTAATGTTGTATACACTGAGTTTCAATTAGGTAAATATAATACATAGTATTGTTTATAACTAAATAATTAATAAATCTTAATATTGTCTTCACCATACATGCTGTGAGCACATTTATTTTAAAATGTATTTATTTATATTGTTTAATGCTTTAAATGTAAATATTTTGTGTTGTTATTGACGATCTCAGTAAGAAAGTTATTATTTTTTAACATAATTGCAAAAATTTTAATGTTTTTTTCTCTTTTGTTTTAGGTAAGTCGATTCTCTTTATCTTTGAACGCACACCACTGCCCTTCGTCAACAGAGGTAAGTGAAATATTTAAAAGGATTATGCTCGCTAGAAATACATCGGTGATCAAATATACGGGATATAATATATATATATTTTTTTTTAACTTTTATTATTAGTACTATTTTTTATCTTATTCTTAGGTTATCTCTCTTTCATTGTTTTTCATTTTCTCATATGTATTATTATTTATATGGCAAACAGATTATTGCACCCACCGCTCTGTTTCGCTGAAAGAAAATGCTATAATTACTATTATTATTAAATAAGGGAAGACTTCCAATCAAAACTTATTTGTATTCCGTCCATGCTCTATCGTACATATTTTGTATAATACAATAAACTTTTAATTTACAGGTTAGTAAAGTCGAAATGTAAAAAAAACAAACGCTTTCGTTTAAATAAACAGGCACAACTCTGATGTCTTTATTCGCCGACTCTCGAGCAGCGTCTGAACCAAAAAGGTCTAAGGCAAAAAAGCGGGTTGTAGAAAACAAACATTCGCAGCAAAGCGTATGGAAGGGGCATAGGGTCGAGTTTGCCGTAGCAGGACTAAAATAGTGTTCAGCCCGAGGTGTTTATTTGAATTAATTCTGATGAGGATTTCACTATAGACAAACACATAGAAAAACAAAATATTATTGTTACCGCTTAGGTTATTGCTGAAACCGATTTTGAAGTTTTAAAAATCGTCGTACAGTAAACAGTACAGTAGTGAATGGTAAGGGTCGGTTTTATTAAGCTAAAATATAAATTACCTACACTCTGAGTGCATCTTCGAGAAGTGTTTCATACTTTTTTTTATAGATTCATCAGAATTAATTCAAATGTGAATCTAGGGCAACCTCCCTGTTTTTTTAATGCTATTTCACCTCAAGGTTGATTGCTTTTCTCTTGCCTATGCTTATTTGTATGATGACCAACCAGTGGCGGCTCGTGACTTCTTAGTGTGCTAGAGTGCTAAGATTGAAAGAAAACGTTATTATTGATGCTGTTTTAGCCGAAAATGATTTTTTAAACTTTTTTTTTTAATTTCATTTTTGTAAAGATTTTTCAGCAAGCCGTTGCCGCAGTGCACCACCAAAACTGAAAAATCCTGAAAATCTTCATAGAAAAATTAAAATTAAAAATAAATATTTTCGAATAAAACAATATCAATAACGTCGTATTTTTCTAGCTCATCACGAGCCGCCACTGTGACCAACCACAGATAAAAACGGGAACCAGAAAAACATAACACTCACTATGTGTATTGATTGTGACCCAAAAAACTTCATACGAGTAGTTAATAGAATTTCAATAAAATTGTTTTTCTAAATAGCATAAATCATTTTTACTGGTGCGAAAAAATCTGCTTAATTTACATTTCGTGCAAATAATAAAATGTTTATTTATTGATTTCGTTCACTTGCAAGCGTGAAATAATAAAAAGCATTAAATCCCGTTTAGTCTTTACACTCATTCTGTCGATCTACCCGTCGGAGAAAGCAGAGAAAGCCCCGCGCCACAAAACAATTGCTATCTGTTGAAGAAATGAAAGCCTAGATTGGCTCTTCATTAATTTTAATTTTGAATAACGACTTTCAGTTTTTAATTTCAAAACATTCACCGGTTAAATTGAAAAACTGACTGTTAGACGACTAAATTACGTAAATATACATATGTTTATAGTAATATATTTATTAGAAAATATAAATTAGAAATAAATACATAGAAATCGGTAGAAAATATATATAATTTAAGGTGACAGAGTTGTATTTCGATTTTTGAACTAATATCTTCAATTAAAGAATAAAGAGCTTAACAAGTTTTCCTATAGATAAATACGAGATTTCTGCTAGGTATTTATTTTTACGCGTGACGGCTGTTTCGCCTTCTGAGGGCATTATCAAATTGTCGACTGTCAAACTGCCAACTGTCAACTGCCAACTGTCCCAAAATGCCCTCATAAGGCGAAACAGCTGTCACGCGTAAAAATAATTACCTAGCAGAACTTTTGACCAAAATTGTTTTTAGAATAAAAATAATTATTGTTTAAATAAAATTAAAAAACCTAAAAATTAAAATGGAGTACTACAAAATAAACTTTAAAACAATATATAAATATAAATATGAGATAGAAATCTTTTGAAAACTTCCGAGCTCCAAATGCAATTTATTTTTGGTAATTCAAAATTTTACTAACCCACATTGTAGATATTTGACTTAAATTGAAGTTTAAAAACATTAAAATGCGGGGTAACAAAGTAAATATATATTTTTAATAAACACATTGATAGATTATAAATAACCTATTTATAATAATTATTATTTCTAATTTTGTAATAATAATTATCATAAAGAAAAAAAAAAACACTGATATTCACTTTACAAATTCCGATTTCGCATATTAATGCTTTTGTATCGTCATATTTTCTAACGCCTTTTCGGTTTCATCTTTTTGGAGTTGGATACTTTTTGCATAACTACGTTCAATTGTGCCAGAAAAAAAGTCCAACAAAAGTACTTGAAAATGTGTATACAATTCTGATACTGCGAAAATCAACTGATAAACATACGCAAACAATATGTATCTTAAAATACGCAGAAAATTCGAGGCGAATTGTCGAGATCTTAATAATAATAATATTTGGATAATTTGTATGGCGCCGTTTTTGTGAAAAATCACCTCAAGCTTACTAGATTCCATTTTGTGACTCCTGTCACTACTCTGATATTTTATTTAGGAACCTTAGAACGCCCCTTCGTGAGTTATGAAGAGTAGCAAGGGTTCAATGCCAAACGCCTCTCAGAAGAAACCAATAGAAATAGATGATTTCACTTGTGAAGTTAATCCATTTTTAGTTAAATGAGCTGTTAAATCACCTGTAAGCCGGTCACACCTCATTAGGAGCAAACTGCTCTGTACTCCGTTTATCTCTGAACACTTTCCCGTACAAGTTGCTATCACGATGATTAAGTTTTAATTATTCTCCTCATGAGCTAACGAGCGGTATGTTTTAATTGACTCGCGTACTATGTTAATGAAACGAGACTCCATGTATAAAAACACACATCAATCGAGTTGAGTAGAGTTGTGTGCATGAAAAATGGGATGAAATCTGAATATGCAGTTCCGCTGATTTTTTCTCAGGTATATATAGGAAGAAGATTGATTTCAACACGTTCATTGCTAACTAAAATTCGCACATATTATTGCCATATGAAGTGACGGGTTTTCCCGTGCCCTGTGGAATGACACAAAACCACATGGCTACGTCTGTTTAAGATCGGTTCAAAGCGAAGAGGCTGCACAATGCGCGTGGCGCGTTGTGCGCATACCAGTCACATGTGTGTCAACGCGCGACGCGGGGAGTCTGCAATGAACATGTTAAGGTAGGCAACCTCCGATTGGAAAGACATCAGAATCAGAAAAAGAATAATTATAATTAATAACTAACTAACTATCACGCCGTTTCCCCGCAGGGGTAGGCAGAGAGGACAGACCGCCATATAACTCTGTCTTGGCACACACTCCTTGCTTCATTTACATTCATACATCGTCTCATACATACTCTTCTGTTATTTTGACTCTTCACATGACCCGATTCAAGTATTTGATTTACTTGATCGTGCCATGTCTTTCTCGGGCGTCCTCGATTTCTTCTTCCATTCACTTTCGCATCGTATATTCTTTTCACACTCCTTTCTTCGTTCATTCGCTCTACATGCCCAAACCATCTAAGCGTCCCTTTCTTGATCCTATTCATAACGCTTACATCAGCTTTGCATTCTTTCCAATCACTGACAGAAAATTCGATTAAATAATTGATTCGCCGAACTTAACGAAGGGATTACAGTCTTTGAAACATATACTTGAGGTGGGAATAATGTCTTTGATCTAACGGTATTTCAATGCAAGGGGCTCTGAGGAATCAGCATCATTGATACTTCCGGCGCTGGTTCACAGCTGGAAAGTACGCCGAACGCGAGTCCAACATTTGTACACAGTTGATGACGGGTGGTTTTTGCGACTTGCTGTTATGCTCAACAGGTCAACTGCGGTGTGATTTGCAGGCTTCGGTGATCTCTTCAAGACCCAGCTTAACTTCTTCCTTTCCTTTTTCTAAGATCTTTAAAAGAGCTTCCACACACCATCCCCCAAAAGAAGTAAATATGTATTTTCATAACCCAATTTCCTTCTTCTTACATCTTTTCAAGTGTTTAAAGATACAGATGAGTCGACCTCGATTCTGAATCGTGTCACGAGGAAGCCGGCTGAGAATTTCGGAACAAGTATTTATGATAATGATAAAATAGTGTGTGGTGCTGTGGTGTGTAGTGGTTCGGTGCTCGTGTTCTCCGCGTGCAGCTGCGAACACGAGTGTTATTTCGAGTATGTAGGCGATGCCCACTTACTTTCATTAAAGAAGACCTGTCGAAAGTTGTAGACGGTAAAACGGCGCTTTGAAACTTGTTAACAGTCGATGGACTCTGCTTTTAAAATTTAATAATATACAGGAGGCATCAGTTTGGAAAGTACCTGACTATTCAGATCTGGTTACCAAATGCGGCTAAAGCCAATTCAAGCGACGTTTCGGTGCTAAATGGTGGTATTTTGTCATGGAGATAATAAAAGTATCTACCACTTTTAAATGTGCCGCAAATGTAATTAATTGTGAAATTAATAAAATAATAAAAATTTGTGCAAGCTGAGATTTGAACAGGTGACTTGAATGAATTTGTAGTCGATGAACTTAACCGCTCGACTACGGAGACCGTCAAAATGTTATATTCTGCCTTTTTATTTTAAAAAACTAATTAGATCGTTGAAAAAAACACATTTTTTTGGATAGTGCAGGGTAAAATAACAGTCTCAAAGTAGCAGGTACAATTGCACCTGTGACTGCGACCCGCGATCGTGCCACCTCTCAGGAGAAGGGGTCTAGTTGGGAAAAGAACCGCCGAGTGACAGGTGAGAGGTAGCAGGTGACGGGAGAAACTACCAATACTGCCATTGTTAAAAGTCCGAACGTCAAATTCTATCGAAAGTTTACGAATACATTAAACAATATTGTCTTCATTAGTAATGCAACTTTTAGAATGTCAACATCTATACCGATGTGTTGACTCTAAACGAATGAGATAATATATGCAAAGGTTCGTCACAAAAGAAGAACGCGGGCCCGATGATGGATTGCTTCGAAATATTTTTCTCAGTATCGCTCTGGTATTGTGAAATGAAACATTAACAAACTTCCCCACTTACATCATTTCCCCTTTCCCTTCTCCTATTTACTTCATCACATTCCCTAATATTTAGTGGGACATAGATAAAATTTTCACATTCAGGTAAAACTTTTGTGAGGTGATCATATTTTTTTTAAACTTAAAAATGTGTCTGATGATAAAAAATGCTATGACGCTTTTCAATTATTTTTTTAAACAGAAATACAAACATTCTCTGGTCACGAATAACCTGACAAAATTTTAAAAACTCCTACTACCATCATAATAAGCGAAATATGTTGCTTGTGCAATGATGGAAGGCTTAGCCAGCAGAGGAATTAAACTCACGACGCCCGGGAGGGAATCCCGACGCTTTTTTCCACTCAGCTACTAACCGGTCGCTTAAATGGCTAAGTCATGTAGTGCGGATGGATAGAGAAAGAGTGACTTAAGAAAAATGACGCTCTTTTGGATGGAAGAGGGAGTCGGAGAAGCTCCAAGAAGACCTAACATCATCAACTTAATTAAATATTTATCAGTTATGTTCTACCATAAAAATAGTGCATCAGATTGAACCCGGCAGACTTTATCCAGAGATCTCTGAGCTTATGTTGATGATTGATGAAATGATTCATTACGGTGCAGAAATCTTAATCTCGCGATCGGTATTTATTGAACGAAGCTTTTCTCTTATTGATTGCCGAAAATTCACTTTTACATTCATACGAATCAACTTGCCCGATGTCTACACACACTCGTCAATTCGCTATACCACCTGCGCGTGAAAACAGCTTCGGGTATTGTTTGATAGCTGCGGATTAAAGCTCACTTTTGCTTGAAACAAATGTCATTGTTCGAAACCGGCTCAACACACATTTCGAAATCGATTCGCTGTAGAATTCAACTCCGGTATTTCAGCGTTTCAAAACAGAAACTTGACTATCGAAACTATTCGTATTATTCAAGTGTCAGGTGATAATTAATTCCATTAGAAAAAAGCTTTAATTTTAGTAGTTACAATCCGGCTTCGCCGTAATTTCAACACCCCTTTTTACTTAGTAAAAATTTGAAAAAGAATTAATAAACAAAGTGACGTCTTTATTTTTTACAGTTAAAAGCACATCTTAAAGCTCATCGCGAAAACGTCTTGGCGATCTAAAATTAGTTGCGTTGATCTAGAAATTTCAGATAGAAAAAAGCGTGGAATTTCATAATGTCAGAACTCACCGTACGAGAGTTTTTAAACTGCACATTTTATTTATTTTTCGACCATCAAAATCAAAATGTTGCTTGAAATGTATTTAACCATGTTTGGTGACCAGATCTGAATATCTAGATACTTTCCGACGTTCCTCTTACCCATCTTCTTATCCTTACCACTGCCTTCAGCCTCACAACATACCCCAATTGGGAATGCCATAGTCCCACTGGCTCCAGTCGGTAGAAAGCAGTTGGGACTCTTAGAAGATATCATTATAGTTTTATAAAAGTAAAATCGATTTGAATCTCGGGGTGGGTAGCCAGAGAAAAAGTGTTGCCATGCAAAAGGCGTAGGTACCGTTGTATTGCCGCTATAATTCGGGGAAAAAATAAAGAATGCGAAACAATTTCAGTTGAAAGTGGGAGCGCCATCAAAGTAGGGCGAAATAAGCCTTTTGGGCGAAACAGCATTCTTCGATGTCATTTATCAAAACCCCACTTGACCAGTGGGAAGGGCGAGGCGAAAGCACTGTGTGGACTACACTATGCATCCGGCTTTACAAGGGTACCTACTCGAAGGTAGCCTACATGGTGTACTTGTCAAGATAACTGACTTACTGTCCGGATTTTTTTAATACTGCACGAGGGTCACAACTTAATCATTGCATCCCTGATCGGGGTATGTTGAAGTGATGGCGAAACATGTGAGGTTGAAGGGGGTGGGTACCTGGCTTTTCAGATATAGTCAACATGCACGAACAAAACCATTTAAAGCAGGAGCGTTCGATTTTGAATGGTGTTATATTACCAGGGCGATACTGGGAGTATCTATCGATCTTCGTATATTATTGTGTTTTAAATAAAATAAAATAAAATGCTATATTTATTTGCGCACGCCGGGTTGCGAACCCGCAACAACAAATCTCGTTGGATGTGATTATTTGAACAACTCTCAAAAGTCACAACGTCCGGACCCAAAAGAATTATGGCACCCCCAAAAGGTCTCTACTATGAGCTTTGAATATTAATTTCAGTGTAAAATAATTTCACAAGTCGCCATATTGTTTATTAAATATTTTTCAAGTGTTCGAATGTCCAATATCCGGAGTAATAAATACTCTCAATATCACCCTGGTGAAAGATCACCATTCAGGATCGTAACTTTGCTTAGCGTGGTTTTAAATGTGTTTGGTGACTAGATCTGAATAGTCAGTTTATGTATTAAAAAACTCCCCTCTTTCCATTTCCTCCCCCTTCCCATTTCCTTCAGCCTCGTAACATGCTCGCATGCTCGAATGGGGATGCTAAAGTCCCACTGACTCTGGGCAGTCGAAACTTTTGTGCGGTATTCAAACAAAAAACTTTGAAACTAAGGCGAAGCAGGATAGTAACTACTGCTAGTGTATTCATACGAAATGTGAAAAGTTGCATTTTATATATTCAACAATAAACATTGTACAATATTCGTTAATATTTTAACAAAATTTCCGTCAGCCTTTTAATTTGAAATCGAACGATGATGATGAAAAGTGGGTGAATTACCTTATTAAAATAATAGGCTACTAGTTTTACCCACTCTTATAGAGCTAGAGTTGTTTCAAAACTTAATATTCTTAAACCATAGTCTAAATTATAGCCTACCAAGAAAATAGAAACACATCATTACTCCGCTAATGTCTATCCTCGACCGTTAAGTACCTAGCATCATCCACTCTCATACACCTTATTTTACTGTTATAATTATTATTAATGTATGGTCTTCGAGAATAATGATTGCACGCGGAAAATGACACACTGGAGGTATTTTGTAAGAATGTAAACCTAGCCTTTTGCCCCGAGCGAATTGTAAATGAAATACAGGTTGTTCAAAGCTTCACAAATGCTAGTCAATCAGTTGGGTTAGCCGTTTCATAAATATACAATTATGCAATATGTATGCGGAATGGAAAATTTCAACATGATGCAGGAAGACATTGTGTGTGCTACATTACACGTCGAAAATTACACGTTTTAAATTTATACGCCGAAAATTACACGTAGAAAATAACACGTCAAAAATTACACGTAAAAAAATACTCGTGGAAAATTACACGTTAAAAATGACACGTCAAAATTACACGTCAAAAATGACACGTCAAAAATGACACGTCAAAAATGACACATCAAAAATAACCCGTCAAAAAGAGACTGCGAAAATTAAACTACAAAAATTACACGTTAAAAATTACACGTCATAAAATAACACGTTGAAATTACACGTCGAGAATTATTTGTCGAAAATTAAATATTGAAAACTACATTTTAAAAATTACTAGTCGAATATAACACGTCCAAAGTTACGTGTCAAAAAAAGTTTATTTAAACAAAAAATGGTAGTAAAAAATCAGACAATTGCTTTTTCAGGTATTTTTCGAACATCTCGCTTTTATAAGTGTGGTGATTTTGAAATTGAGTGTGCCTTATTTCAGCGTGTATAGTTTTAATGAGCGTAATTTTCTTCACGTGTAGTTTATTCTACGCGTAATTTCCACCACGTGTAAATCTATCTGAGTTAAGTACGTGTAATTTACTCTTGAGTAATATCATTGAATAGCATGTAACCAAACTATTTTAGAATATAAGTGGTTCAAAAAGTTATTATCATAAATATTAGGATTCAACTCGATTTCTTTAGATGTGGAATCGATAATTCGATCGAAACGTTAGGTCTATCGAAAAAAATACAGGAGCATATATGTTTTTAATATTTAATAAAGATTCTAGGGACTTATTTTATTGAACAAATGGTTTTTAAACAAATATTTTATTTTAGGGATTGCATTCGCTATCTTTGTTCATTATTCCTTTCCCTTCGCGAGTATCGTTTCATAATAGTGTTGGCAATAGAACTCCTTACCGGGTCGCTAGTCACGACTTCTCAATGATAGATCTCTGTTTGCGATATATGAGTTCAACGCATCATTTCACAGTCGTCAGTATCCGCCGTTTAATCAAATGCTTTTTGCTTTACACAATGACTGTTGCTAAATGAACCAAAGTTGTCTATTTTAGGGAATTTCGTTCATACATACGTTTTCACGTGGTTGAATAAACACGTAAGAAGCATATTTCATGATGGTAATAGGATATATTTGCAATTTTAGTATTTTTAGAGGAATCTTCTGAAAAATGTTTCATTTGATATATTCTGTTATGTGGTAAAGGTTTTCACTTTGATTTATCTTTAAACGTCTCAATTTAACATTCGTATGTTAAGCTATAAAAAAATAAAATAACAATAATCTTAACGGTATACAAAGTTGTCGAGTACCTAATAACAAATAGTGTAGAAGAAAAACAAGAACTTCATGATATGACATGAAAACGTATTTGATGTGATTAAATTCAAAATAGAATATATATTTCACCACAACTGTTACACAAAAAGTATTTATAGGTATATAAAATAACATTTGGACATTTTTTCGATAATTTGTTATTTCAAAATTGTGTATCAAATTAACTAACCAATAATCACCCCGTTTTAGTTTTTCGACTGCCTTGAGACGGGTCATGTATTTTTATAATCCGACGACGTATAACTCTCTTTTAAACACTGGTTAAAGACCTTGCACAACCTCCTTGCAAAATCTTCTTAAATGTTTTCTGTTGCAAGATTGTTAAAACCAACTACACCTTATTCGCCGCTTAAATCACTGTCACTCAAGTTGTTTTTGAAGACCTCCTTCCAAATTTTTCATCCGTCTTTCTTTTATTTCTACACTATATTAAAAGAACATCTTATAATACATTATTAGCCTCTCAGACATATTTGTACCATCTACGTGTCCCCTTTTCAGCATTCCTTTTGCCTCTCATTTTATTATTTTTGTTTCCCTTATTCAAATTATTCATAAGCCTCCCAATTTTGGACATAGGCCTCCCTCAAATTTATTCAGTTTTGCCAATTCTCAGTAGCTCTCACTAATCCTTAATATATAATATATATATATTTTTTAATTATCCTTTTCCATTTCATTCACTTTACAATAATTCCCATTATTGAAGGTAACCTCGATTAGATAAATCGCTCAATCTTTTACGCTTTACGCCGCCAGTGTACCGTAAAAAATGTCTATATTTAACAATTATTTCGATCTGATCTGCGATTAGAGTTGAGTCTAGGATAAAAAAAAATGTTAGATCAATCCCACTTTTCTCCGAATCAAACGGTCAAAACAGAAACCGTTGGAAGCCAAATCATAAAAAGTCGCTGAGAACTGAAAAATCATGTTATTGGTCATCATAAAACAATAAATACCGAGTCATTGTGCTCGCGAGTTGTCGGTATAGGGGAGTTCCAACAAAATATAATGACTTTAAAATATGTATTCACATAGAACAATAAACGCATATTCAGAATAAACAAGTTTTATTTTATTCTAGTTGTCACCTGTAAAAATCACGGGATGTAACATGACTTATATTAGAAAAGTAAGATTTTTTCATGCATACATTGGTTACACTTTTAAAAATGGTCTGCCAAAGTAAGCCATGAGGACGCACATTTTAAATCTAGAATAAAAATAATCGTCTGGAAGAAAATCCCACATCTACTTTGGTATTATATCGCTTGTCTGGATTTGAATAGATTAATTTTATATTTTGTTGATTTCCTTGCGTACTTTCACTCGTACGTACGTACAAGGAAATAATACTTTAAAAAATAATAATAGTCGTAAAATTGATGGATTAAAAAAAAAGTCTTATCTAAACGCTCCGTCTCAGCTCTGACGTCATCCGATGCTGATGGAGACGCTTTTGCGGAAGGATTAACATCCATGTGACGTCATATGAAACAAAATGGATCAACTGAACACATCAATTAGATTCGTTTTAATCAGTTAAAAAGTCGAACTTTAAAAAATATTTTACTTAGAAAAGTGCTTTAAAAAATACAAAAGTAGCGTTTAAGGGTCAGCACCCAAAAATACGCACTTTTTGTCTTTCTAATACAAGTAATACTACAAATGATTTATCTGTTAATTCTACACGGGTTGTTAGGCAAATGTATTAGGTTTTCAGTGAATACAATATTTAAACAGCAACCTTTTAAATTATTTATGAACTTTAAGTAAAACGTTCAAGAACGGTTGCGTTGATTTTCAAACTGCATATTTTACTAACATTTTAGAATGTTTTTTTCATAGAATTTCAAAGCTTACAGCATAATTTTTTTTATTCACTGGATACCTTATACATTTTCCAAACTGCCCGTGTAGAATTAAAAAATAAATCATGTTCAGTATTGCTTGAATTAGAATACTACAAAGTGACGTTTAACGCCATTTTGGGTGCTGAGTCTTAAGTGAGACGGTAAAAATTGCTTAATACTTATGTGCCTAAAGAAAGCTACACCTTTTTAAAATTGATATAAAGGTTTCTTTCACAGTATATAATTTTCTGAAGTTTGCTGGACCACTTTTATGACGGAATACATTTCGACTCAGTTCGAGACTTGGGGAAGTAGAGGAATTTCAACCAGTACCATCTATTCTTGGGGGTTTTAATTCAGTACGCTATTTAAAATAGTATTAAAAATACAGGTGATGTACTTTGAACACAAAAGTACATCACATTTATCATTTAAAATAAGATGAAATGATTAATAAATATGGACAAGGTTCAAATTTCATATAAAACACATGAGGGTACCCGGGTACCCTTTTAGTCATCAGAAGGTGTAAGTTTTACTTAAGCGTTTTCCGCTAACCTACCACCATGTTCAATTGTTCATTTTTACTAGTGTGGAGAAGTCAGGAAGTTTCAGGCGGTTAGACTTACTTGAACACTAAAAAAAATCTGTGATGAAAACCGAAAAGGGTACCCGGGCACCCTTTCAGTCACCTAAAGGTTAAAAAACCTTTCTGGATTTCATGCAAATTCACTGCTTAAGCAAAGATCTATCTCTTTATGTATTTCGTCTTTATTCAAATGAAATCTAAGCGTATCCGCAGGTAATTTGCAACGATGTTCGCTTTAATTGAGCATACACTAATCTGGATTGTTTTCAAGTTTAAAAATGTAATTCCCGGCACGATAACCCCGCGTAACACAACGTCTGTCTCCGGCGTAGGTAGTTAAACTTAGGAATAAATGACCGGCCGACACGGTTCTTTGCCGTGTAATAAATACAATGTTTTTTGCACTCAAAATATGATAGGCACAAAAAATATGTAAACCTGTTAGCTATATGAAGTTGGGATAGTAGTGATTGTGTTTTTCATATGTTCCACGAGCTGTTCAATACTAGGTAGGCTACGCGGATACCGTAGTGTTTATGCGTTTGTAAGTACAAGTGTTTATTGTAATTTGGTTCAAATGACCGTAATTGTTTATTGGTAAGTTCAGACATGTTGTTATCTGTGAATAAAATTGAATTGCCAAGAAAAAATAAAGGTTGCTTTAATTCACTCCTTTCAAATGTAGAATTAGGTCTGCTTTAATACTTTTTTAGTAGGTACTATTATGGTAGGTAGGGATTTAAGAAAATATTTTTTGAATTTTATAATTTCATGAAAATTAAATAATAAGTTTGTATCAGGACTACAGATATTTTTTTGCATCATCAGGGTATAAAATTAAACTAAAAATACATAGTTTATGGTTTTATATCCTCATACAAACAGAGGGAGAACACAATATAAAATAAAAATAAAAAAAAGAGGACAGTAAGAAAACATAAGAATATCGTTTAAATTATAACAAAGGAACAGAAAGAAAGAGAGAGATAATATGAAATGAAAGAGACAATACGTCAACTGAGAATGTGATAAAAGAATAGTGAGAAATTTTATGAGCTTACGAGAAATAAAAAAGTTAAAAATTAAAATAAAGTTAAAAATTAAAATAAAATCTGCGGTCTACTACAAATTGATTATTTTATTTTCTTTGAATATGTCAAACCACAAAGTGATTGCTTTCTACAAACATATAGATAATTTCAATTAACATCAGTTCCAAGTTCACACTCGTACGTACGAACAATAGAACTTATTTGAAGTTAAGCGGGTATTAGGACTGAATAAATTAGCAGAAAGAAGTGTCCGTGTGCCAGAAGTGAGCCCAATTTCACCTTACTTCTGGCGAAATTGTTCAAACATTTTCAAATATTGAAATTCTTTCTTGAACAGATAATCAATTTCACTGGCCCGTCTAAGGCCAAGGAGCCGACAGCTCTACTGTAAACTAGAAATATCAGTACGCATTCAAATTGGTATCGATTACACTTTTAGAAATTATCTTTACAGTAGGTGTTAGTAAGTTTTTAAATTAAGAAAAAAATCAGAAGGACTATAGCATACCCAATTAGAGTATGTTATGAGGCTAAATGTAGTGTGAAAGAGAAAAAGATGGTGAAGTGAAAAGTTGGTAATAACCTGCCTATTCAAATCTGGTCACCGAACACGGCTAAAGTCATTTCAAGCAACGTTTCGATTCTGAATGGTGGTTTTTTAGCAGAGCAATACCTAAAAGTATCCGTCACGAATGATAAAAATCATTTTATATTAATTAATTAATAATTAATTTATTTGCGCACGCCTAAATTTGAACCCGTAGTTTATTTACCCGGATTCGTAGTCCACTCGACCACGTCCGTCAAACGCACCGCAAACACCAAAAAAATAAAGTCGTCTAGCGAATATACTCTTTTTGAATTTGTGCAATCATAAATGCATTCCACGTGCGCAGCCTTTCACGCAGTGCAAGTTTATCATGCAACGAGTACCTCTGCGCTGCAGCCATACGGGTCGAGACACGTAATTGCGCGCCGCCTTCGTATGCACTAAAGATATTCTAATTTGTATTCCGTTAAGAGATTTAACTCTATTCGGTATTGTGGGTAAACTGTCGTGTCGAGACTTGAGCTTTTTTCAAAGTGAACTTCAGTACAAGACGAACAAATCAACTGACTAACTAACTAACCATTATGCCGTTTTCCCACAGGGATAGGCAGAGAGGACGGACCGCTATACAAATCTGTCTTATCTTACTGCACAAGAGTCTCAACTGCTCCCAACCGTCTAGAGCCAGTGATACTATGGCATCCCAAATCGGGGTATGTTGTAAAGCTGAAGGTAGTGGGAAGGTGAAGGATATGTGGAAGAGGAAGGTTGGGAAGTACCTGGCTATTCAGATCTGGTCACCAAACACGACTAAAGCCATTTAAAGCAAAGTTTCAATTCTGAATGGTGGTCTTTCACCAGGGCGATAATTAGAGTATCTGCCACTCTAGAACGTGCCTCAAATATACTTTTTATTATTTTTATATGAATCAAATGTGTTATGACACATATTAATTAAATAAAATTTATTGGCGCACGCCGGATTTGAGCCCGCAACCTTTGGATTGACCTCAACTATGGAGGCCGTCTTGGCACACACTCCTTACTTCATTCACATGCATACATCGTCTCATACATACTCTTCTGTTATGCTGACTCTTCAGATGGCCCGATTCAAGTATTTGATTCACTTGATCGCGCCACGTCCTCCTTGGGCGTCCCCGACTTCTTCTTCCATTCACTTTCGCGTCATATATTTTTTTCACACTCCTTTCTTCGTTCCGTCGCTCTGCATGCCCAAAACATCTAAGCGTCCCTTTCTTAAACAAATTAAAAGTTCGTATGTTGTAGTGACTCACTCCCATGATTTAACACGGGTACAGGGTAATTAAAAACATTATTAAAAGTCCTACCCGGTAAGGAGAGTTAAACGGCTCATTGTATTAGTATTGCCCCGGTGTGCACCGTCGATATGAATGGCCGTCACCGACTATTGTTTTATCCCCGGGTCATTGGAGAGCTGTAGCAGCTCGCTACACGAATCACAGATTGACAAACTTTTCTCAAAACTTATAAATTGCAATTTTTATGATGATACCCTCAAACTTAGAAATTATAAAAACGACCTCGTAGCGGTTGCTACTATTTACGATAAATCTTACAAAAATACTACATTGCTCTTATACAAAGTAGAAAACATATAGCTGTATTTGGGTGAAAGGCGTTATTCCACATTTTTTGCTCAAATACTGAAACGGCCCGAGAATCGGTGGTTAACGGGGTCGATTGTTTGAAGTGGTAACGGTAAAAAATCATGATGGCGCCAATCATGGATTTGCGACTGTGTAAAATATGACAGTCGTTCAAACCACTAGGCCTAAGTTTGCTTGCAAAAAAATGATAATAGAAACATGATGATAAATGTTTTGAAAATCCAATTTAACCCAATGCAAGGTCAAGCGTTTTTACCATAAAATAGCACAATATCCCAACCTTCCTCTTCCCCATCACCTTCTCCTCCTACCTTCTTCACCCCCACAACATATCCCAATTAGGGATGCCAAAGTTCCACTGGTTTCTACGGTATTCACATTAAACAATATATTAAATTCACCGAGCCCGCCATAACACATGACACCATATCGTCGCTGGGAAGGCAAAGGAGCTTAAGCGACACTTTGGTAAAAAAAAAAAAAGAGTTATACATGCAGTTGTGATCAGTGTTATTTTCTGCATCGAATGCTCTGACACTCGTTTGTTTCTGAAGAATTTTCCCAGTCATCTAAAATATATTTACCGTTTGGGAGAAGAGTTGTGATTTTTTTTTCAGCCTTTTGTCTTCAGGTAACTTAGTGAGAGCATTGGATCAACTTTTTCGTTCAAAATCCAACCAAGTACCGAAGCCTTATGAATAAGTGCTCCGGCGTAAACTTCCAAAAATGGCGCTTAAGCCTTTCCGGTGACGATATTGTTATTATTGTAAATTTCATGGGAAAAACAAACTACTATCGACAAACTCAACAATTAAAATTCTTGTGTTTTACTCGACTCGTACAAAATTCCAACCGTTAGTAAAACATTATTTATTAGTACGAGGAATTCAACTGATTTTTATAAGTCTACGCTGTTAGATATTTTTTATATAAAACTCTCTTTTAGCAATGAATAAACGTTGATTTTGTTGCTCGAGGCAATATACATAAAATATTAGCGGTTGTATTAGAAATTAACGGTATTAGCAATCTTGGGAGAAATTCGAGTTTTTTTACTCTCATGCTGGTATTTAGACCACAAGATTGTTTGATAAAAACGGTTTTCGCGTGCGAAAATTAACGTCTTTGTATTTATTCTTTTATATGAGCTTTATGACGTCTAGTTTAAGAGATTATCATAGTAAAATATCTTTGGCTTTATCGATACTTGGTGTTTTTCACTTTGAAGTATAAATTATCTGTCTAAAACTGACTGCGTATTGTTTGATTCAAATTTAAAAAAAAAACATAAGAAAACGTTAAGACTCTTCAGCTAAGTCGGGTAGGTACTACAAATAGTTATTGATAATACGCAAGTGTAATTCTGCCAGTAACTATTATAGACGAAGTAATTTTAAATTTAATGAAATGAAGCAATAACTTTAAATTAGACAACTTATTCGCTTAGCCTAAGCATTGTCAGGGTAAAAATTAAACTGAACTAAAAAAAACATAGTGTGCGGTTATATGTACATTCAGAGGGAGAACACAATATAAAACAACTTTAAAAAATAAGAGAATATTGAGAAAACATTAGAACAACATTTAAATGATGACAAAGTAACAGAGAAAAGAGACAGATAACATAAATTAAAAGAGGCAAAGCATTAATTTAGAAGTAAATTAAAGAATAATGAGAAATTTTATGATTATACGGAAAATATACTTAATATTGGACTACTGGACAAATTTAGATCACACTTTCAATAGAAGCACCGGTACTTATATTCTCCAAATGGTCTTGGCAACAGCTTAAATAATTAAGAAGAACTA
Source organism: Drusus annulatus (assembly GCA_022651775.1). Lineage (NCBI taxonomy): Eukaryota > Metazoa > Arthropoda > Insecta > Trichoptera > Limnephilidae > Drusus > Drusus annulatus. The sequence goes on from JAGWCC010000137.1 coordinate 141,052, forward strand.
GAAATAAAGAAAACCATTAAAATTAATAGTCATATTCTTAATAATCCGTTAAATTAAGCGAGACCGATGGGTCATAAAAATTAAAATAATATCCGTGGTCGTATACAAAGCTATTGTTTCATTTCATTAAATACGTCAAACTACAAAGGGATTGCTTTCTACGAAAATGTAATTTAAAATTTATTTAAGTAAACGATTTCACAAAGGTTTTAAACGTTTGGGAACCCTAGGCCAACTTGGTAAGACGCAAGACGGTCGCCAAAAGTTATTGACCTCCGCAATTCAATTCTTCTTCTCCTTCCTTCTTCTTGCCTATACCCAAACCTCATCCTTATATAGATGAAGCCATTTCAAGCAATGTTTCAAATATCTAAATGGTGAGCTGTCTGACTATGCAAAAATATGTTTTTCAGTGTTTTTTTAAAATTTTATTTATGTGCATTTACGAGTCCCAACTGTTTGTAGCCAGTGGGACTATGGCATCCTCAAATGGGGTATATTTTGAGGCTGAAGAAAGTAGGGAAGGTAAGAAGATGGGAAAGAGGAAGGTTGAGAAGTACCTAGGTATTCAGATCTGGTCATCAAATACGGCTAAAGCTATTTCAAACAAACTGAATAGTGGTCTTCCACCTTGCGATGCTGAGAGTATCTACCACTCTGGAACGTGCCTCAAATATACTATATATTATTTGTAATGAATTAAATATGATATAATACAAATCAATTGCACCAAATTTATTTACGCAACGAGGGATTTGAACTCCCGATCTTTGGATTCGAAATCAAGAATATTAGCAGCTGTTTTAATTTCTAATTTATATCTGCCTAACACCTTTTAATAATGAACATCTTAACATGTGTTTAATTCAGTCGAATCTTCGAGGTTTTGGGATGTTCATTAGTATGTGTCTAATTAGCGAATGTTAATTAGAAAAAAAACATGATAATCGTCAGAAAATTAAATGGATGTTACTAGAAAAGCTGCATTTGATGTTTTGTAATTAGAGTTTTAGTTGTGTTTGAAAATTTGTAATACTCCATACAAGGCCTCCGTGGTCGAAGGGTAAGACGCTGGACTACGAATCCAGAGTTCATGGGTTCAAAACTCGGCGTGTGCTAATAAATGTTATTTTATTAATATGTATCAGAACACATTTAATTCATATCAAATAATATATAGTATATTTGCGGCGCGTTCCATAAAGGTAGATACTCTAGGTATCACCATGGTGAATGACCACCACTTAGAATCGAAATGCTGCTTAAAATAGCTTAAGCCGTGTTTGGTGACCAGATCTGAATATTCAGGTACTTCCCAACCTTCTTCTTCCCCATATCCTTCCCCTCCCCACTACCTTCAGCCTCACAACATACTCCAGTAGGGGCTGCCATAGTCTCACTTGCTCTAGACGGCTGGGAGCAGTTGAGACTCTTGTGGTGTATTAAATATAAAATGTATGACAAAAAATATACAATGAACGAATGCAAATCCAATTTAATCTTCTTTGAAGTTTCCTCACATTTTTTAAGGTAATTTATTTCTAGGGTGTTGTGTTTGAATTTCTATCTCTCTTTATTGTGCTATATTTTCTGGCAGGCAATTATATAAAATGCCACCCACGTATCTAATGGATTGATTGCCGTACCATGCTTTCGTGGTTTTTTAATGCTGTCGTGTAAAGTCTGTGGGTACCTACATGAGACGTTTTGATGAATTCTGTATATGTGTGTATAATTTTTCTATCTATTTTGTGCGGTAGGAGACATACATTGATAAATAACCAAACTTGTGTGGTGTTATTAGCAAGCAAGATTAATTAATTAGTTGTTTAATAGGTAAGTACTTATCAATATCATTTGTATTGATAATAAAACAATTCGATAGGATATTAATGCAATTGATGCGTTAATCGGTATCTCGGAGGTGCCGACGCTTCCCGTCTGTTTATTTAAAAACTTAAAACATGATACTGCAAAACACATAACAGCCGTAAAACCGAATTAAATAATATCGACTCGTTTCATTGGAGTTGAACCATTTGTTCAAATACAGAGCGTGTTATAAAAACAAAATCACGGACGATGGTTGTTACTCAATACGTCTTTGAGAGAGTTCTTAAAGAGCTTTTGTTGTGGTTGTCTGGTGTAATCGCTTCTTACCATTTCTTATTTTTCTTTCGATCTTAAGTAAACGTTATATCATAGAGAAACAGCGTTATATCTCTCGTCAGACTCAGAAACAATGAATTGCTGTTCCTCAATCATCACTCTACTAATTATGAGTATCATTCTCCACTGTCTAGAATGTCGAGACTTGTTAACTCAAGCCGTGGTCTTGAAATTTTTGGTAGCAGTCTAAATGATTTTTGTCATTCTTTAAAACTCTTCCAAAACTTCGACTTGACCTTAGCTTTGATTTGAATGTTCTTTCTTGTGTATGTTTTATCCTATTTTTGTCATTGCTTCATTTAATATTGTGTATGTGCTGTTATTTCTCTGTTGCTCTTTTTTTCCATTTTGTGTTTGTATTTTTTTTTATCTAATTGGACTTTAGTCCGTTAGTTTATAAAAAAAAAGAAATATCACACTTCAACTACTCTGCGGTAAGTCACACTATGTCATCTTGAGATATTGCCTTTTAAAGTTTTGTATATTCACAGTGTAGGTAGTTATATGGTTATTCTCCGTTTCAGGCTTGTATAGCGAAACTTCAGAGGTGATTATTAACGATATTCTAAGAAAAAAAACCTGATTAAGTTATTCATAAGAAATAATACTACTTACTAAAAATAAAAATAAATTAGGGTTTGTTTGAAAGTTGTCGAAAACTTATACTATAGTAGCTTTACAATAGACTTGATGACCTTCGTGATCTAACAGTTAAAATCCTCAACGACGAATCCGAAGGTCGAGGGTTCTAATCCCGATAGGTGCATTCATTTGATTCAATAAAAATATTTTTTTTCACATTTGATTCAGATGAATTGATATATAGTATATTTGTGGCACGTTCCAGAATGGTACTCTCGGAACGTGGCTTGAAACAGCTTTAGCCATATTTGGTGACCAGATCTGAATAGCCAGCTACTTCCGAACTTTCTTCTTTTCCATCTCCTTTTTCGCTCCTTTCAGCCTCACAACGTACCCCATTTTCTGTTCACATAGTTTCACTGGCTTCGGGAAGTTGGGAGTCAAAAATGAGTTATACTCGTATATGCAGTTTTAATCGTTTTTTTGCTCTGACTCTCGTTTGATTCTGAAGGCGTTTGTGGCCCTTCAGCCATCTAAAATATATTTACCGTTTGGAAGAAGGCTTGACTCAAGCGATATAAGTTTGGCACTTTTTTTAGCTTTTTGTCGCTTCGGATAACTCAGTGAGAGCATTGAGTTACCTGAGTTAACTTTTTTTTATTTTATGCTCCGGTTTAAGCTTCCCAAAATGGCCCTTCAGCCCTTTTGCCTTTTCGGCGATGATATGTAAATCCGTAAGATTTACACTCGTTATAATCTTGTTTCATTCTACGTATGTACCATTAGGACTACCAGTCAACTGAGAACGGCGTATTTATGGGAAGACTGTTCCCCATGTCGTAAATCGCGTTTATCGTAATCGAAAGGAAGCAAACCGAGTAAATCGTAATCGAAAGGAAGCAAACCGAGTAAATCGTAATGCAGAAACAACGCAAATCGTAATGCTGAGACAGACGTAAGCACTAAGCAGTCCGTCTTGTTTCATTTGAATAACCTACAATACCCGATTTACCTTAGTAAAATGTCAGCGACTTAACTTCCGGTCATTGGCTCCGGAGAATTTCAACGGTCGGTAACAAAGGAAACCTGAATCACCTCACCTCCGAGGAACTCGCAAAAAGGAACTATCCGATGCCATACGCTATGTATAAGAAGCTATGCGATGTAGGATATAGCTCCAACCATAGACCGAGTGTATTTAGACACGGTGAACAAACCTGAAAATTGACCCCGAAGTTGCCGCGTTACCAATCAGTTTTGTTTTAAAAAACGCAAAACACGCAATGGAAAAACACATCTTAATTTTTCAAACCCAAAATTAAAGGATTTGGAAATATTTTTTTATAAAGCTTAGCGAAGACTTTATCATTGGAAACTTAATCAGCTCTCTAAATATTTTAAAAAATATAAGTGACATAGATTAATTGTAACCAGCGTATTAAAAAAAACTAACAAAAGGAGAATAATCAAATTAAATTAGACTTAACCTTGGGGTAACAATGTATGGAGAGAGAGCTAATTATTTTTACCCAACCTATACAAACTTGCGATAAATCACTTTCTCCGGGTTTTTACGTTGTACACCTTGAGAGAGAAAGAGACAACTAATATAATACACCGTACTATCGCGATGATCACATTTTTTATTATGCCACTACACTTGACACAACTAAACTTTATTAGGTTATATGCTATATTTTTGTTGATAACAATACTGTGAAAAGTGGTTATACGAATAAACAAAAAAAAAATGTTGATATGTGCTATGAATGGATGTATAAATACCCTAGCCCAAGTCTTAGTCTAGTAAAAATCATAAAAAGTTGACTACACTGCCTTGGATAGATACCACTCTTTATATACTCTAAAGAATTAACTTTAATGCTTTTATGTTTATTATGTTGATATTAATTATTAAAATAATATCAATAATATTCAACGTAAATATGAAACCAAAAAAATAACGGCCGCGACCGAGACTCGAATTAGGAGCCTCTACTCTATCCGGGAGTAACGCTTTTGGCAATTGAGCCACTGAGGCCTTATAAGAAACTGGCATTTTTAATCGATCTCATTCTTTATTTGACAATTATTAATATCGTTTTTTTCAAATGACGAATGAGATCGATTAAAAATGCCGGTTTCTTATAAGGTCTCGGTGGCTCAATTGATAGAAGCGTTACTCCCGGATAGAGTAGAGGTTCAGAGCTGGAGTCTCGGTCGCGACCTTCATTTCTACTATTTTATATTTACGTTGAAGATTGTTGACATTATTTCAATAATTAATATTAAAATAATTAAATTCTCTACCAGTAAATTTTATGCGTCGTTGTGTATGAATGCATGAGTTTATGACGGGCCATCTATAACAAGTTACAAGATAAGTTTTGAAACAAACTTCACGCTCAACGATGGCTTTGCGTACGGCTTTGGAAACTTGCGGCTAGCGTGGCGACAAAGCAGTACATGAAGTTGTGTTGTTAAGTTTTACCCCAAAATGTTGTGACGCGTGCTTTTCTGGTTTCTCGTTAGTTTGACCAATTAATAAATTACATAATCCGATTAGAGGGTTAACTTTGTGCTCTGTGTTATTTTGTAGGGAAGCGTGGGTGGATTTGAAAGCGAGGCGACGCAATTCGATAGGGAGTTGTGTTATGAAATTATTCATCAGCGGATCATTTTGGCTTTGATTTTATGTGTGGGATGGCGAATCTAAAGTGTTTATGTCGATGGTTTTGATCACCGACTACAATCAGGGGGTACTAGAGTTCATGCTGTATCACTTGATATCATAACTGAACCCAGTCGCATTCCGTATTCACTGTTTACTGGTTGAATTGTTTTGTTTCTAAGTAAGATAAGTTGGTTCATTGACTAGAATCAGTTGACGATTCATTACGTCAAGTCATTGCATACACCATAAAATTGTGTATTCAATCTTTTAATAGGCTAACGATACTCGGTGAAATCAAAAATCTTGTTTTGGTGTTGATTTTTTTTTTTATTGAATATTATTAATTGTATTATATTGAAACTAAATAAAATAAATGATTGGGCCCCCTTGAGGTGATATTCTAAACTATGTAAACGGCACTCAAAAAATTGTCCGATTATAATATCCAAACTGGCCAGTATCAGTAAAACTACGACATCCTACATTTGGAGAATTTTGTGTGGCTGAACAAAGTGGAGGAGAGAAGGAGATGGGGAAGAGTAAGGTTGGTAATTACCAAGCCATTCAGAACTGATCTCTGAACTTATTTTTTGTAATTTTTAACAACTCACTCACCAAGGCGATTCTGAAAATGTTATTATTATATATTGTTTAATAAAATTTTATCTTTACGCTGGAATTACCGGTCGGTAGCTGAGTGGAGAACGCGTCGGATTCCCACCCGGGCGTCGTGCGTTCAATTCCTCTGCTGGCTAAGTCCTCCATCATTGCACAAGCAACATCTTCCGCTTTTTATGATGGCAGAAGGAGTTTTTCAAATATTGTCAGGTTATTCGTAACCCGGGAATGTTTGTCTTACTTTAAAAAAAAAAAAAAAACAATCAATATTTTCAAAATTATTATTTACCATATCTTGGATATTTATTTTTGCAAAAACAGTTTTACACCAATAAATTGCTAAAGAACATAAAAATTGTAATCATAATAAACAAAGATAAAGGTAAAAATAATTTCAAAAACAAAAAATAGGTTTCGAAAAGTACATAGCATAGTCAGAACTTAATAGTTACGTGCTTAAACGTCATATGAAATATATCCACATCTCCTGCGAGGTAGTTAAATAACCTAGTCAGTCTCCTCAGGGGCATCACCATTGGCAAGTTAGTTCTGCATCTGGGAAGAAACTGATGCCTGTGTTGGCGGCCTCGCGTGAAATTATCATGAACAAAGAATCCAATTTCCGCCAGGATGTCAGGTAATAATAACACACCGTTATTTGTATCTAGAGCCAAAGAGCTTATCTGTCTGCAAAGAAGGTCGTAAAATATTCTAATTCATTTTGTTGGGTTGAATTTGTCTGCAATAAAGTGCAAACAATTTTTATTCCTTCTCGATTTTCAGCTCATTCAGTCGCTTCATTGTCAACTCAACACTCCGCCAAGTGTTTTCTAACAGTTATTATTCTTTAGAAATATCAAATTACGTTTCAAAACCTACTAAAAATTGATTAAAATGCATTATATCGACCTTCGGGCAACAGAAATAATCCCGTATCAGTTGGTACACACCAGGTATTTATAATAATTTTATTTCAAAATGTAAAACGTTAGGTGCTTAATATTTTTATTTGGTTTATTTACGGCCAATGCAAGGTCAACAGTGCCTTTATAACATATTAGGCCTCCGCGGTCGAATGGTTAAGACATTTTACTACGACTCCAGAAGTCACGGGTTCATCATTCGAATCATGACGTGCGCAAATAAAATATATTTTCTTAAAATGTGTTATTTCACGTTTGACATATCTCCTATCTTAACAAATGGATTGCAATCTTTGGAGCTCAGACGTCAGGTGGGAATGCTGTTCTTGTTCTAACGGTATTTCAATGGAAGATGCTTCTAGGAATTGAATGCTCCCTTCGGTACCGGTGCATAGTCGGAAAACTCGCCAAACACGCGCCCAACATTTGTGCGCGGTTGACATTTGGAACATGAGAACGGGTCGCTTTTACGACTCGTTGTTTTGTTCAACAGCTCGGCTGTGGAACGATTTGCTGACCTGTCTTCCCTCCTTCAACATTGGCCCCTGCAAGACCCATGTTCACTCCTTCTTTTCCTCAGAAAGATCATCCACACAGCATCCTCAAATATGACACAGGCCTTGCAGGAAATTATTGCCCCCAAGGCCTCCTGTGTGGAGTTGATGTAAAATATTTTTAAATGAAAAATAATATGAACTTTATTTGTGGCACGTTCTAGGGTAGTATATACTCTCATTTTCACCCTGTTAAAAGACCACCGATCGGAATCCAGCGTTGTTTGAAATGGCTTTAGCCCTGTTTTGTGATCAGATCTGAATATCTAGGTACTTACCAACCTTCCTCTCCTCTATCTCCTTCCCCTCTCATCTTTCTCCAGCCCAACAATATACTCTAATCGGGAATATCATAGTCCCACTGAAACAGTATTTAAATTAATAAAAATATTTGCGTTTCGTTTATTATCCAGCTTTAATCTCATGTGTAGGTTTATTTCCATAAATATATAATCATATGAGACAAAATTTGTACTCATTTGTTATTCTAATTCTAATAAATCATTGAGTCCACCGCTCTTTTGATAATCATAATGCATCTTAACCACCTGTATTTGCGAATATTCAATCTGATTTCATTTGCATTAATTGATAAATTATTTTGATTGCCGGGTGGTTTAGACACGGATAATTATCTATGCATATTCAAACCACATGGAGAATAAAAGAAGAGTGTGTTTGAATGTCGATGAAGCAAGGAGAGTGCGCCTCAACTCGGTTATTTGTTCCATTCTCTCTTACTATCCCTGAAGGGAAATCGTATGATAGTAGTTATTGGTAAGTTAGTTATAATTAATTAATATTTAGGAAATTTGCCTAGCGCCCTTTTTGTGAAATATCACCTCGAGGGTGCTTATATGTAAATGACGTACACATTTTAACCCTGTCATACCCAGCTTGATTAGAGTTTTGTCGCATTTAAGAAATTATTTACAATAATGCATTTATTAAAAAAAACTTTAATTTATGAAAACTGTGTTCCCTGCCTACATTATGTATTAAAAATATAATTTTCTGCCAAATCTTTTCAGAAAAAAACGCAGTACGCAAGCAGCGGTGGCTCGTGACTGTTCAATGTGGTATTTTGCCCGAAAAACAACGTTACTGATGATTTTGTATCAGAAAACTTATTTGATAAATTTTATTAAGATTTTCAGAAATGTTCAGCATTTTGCTGCACTTTGTTGAATTATCTTTATACAAAAGGGGGAAATTTTTGAAAATACAAAAAATCTTTTTCGGCTACAAAAACATCAATCACGTCTTATTTTTCAGTCTTATCACTCTAGCGCACTGAAAAGTTACGAGCCGTCACTGCATGCGAGAGCTATCGAGAGCCGATTATGCAAATTAAGGAAGGTAATTTATATATTATCTTTAAAAAAACCGTCAAATTGTGACGAAAAAAAAAGTGACGACTTTGTACGACAAACAAAATATTTAAATTTCCCGCCGATCAAAGTACGTTGTTTCGCTTTAAAATACAAAGCTTATTTCAAGCTAAAACTTGGCACCCATGGCCTGTTTACATGTGGACAGGGTTTAGGACAGTGTTAATGTTAACGTTAACTTCATTTGAAGTGACTTGCCACGTATTCCGTAATGTTTTAATAAAACCAAGTTTTTAAACTTTTTTCCACTATTTTTTATTTAAGACCTGACCGGTTTCACCTTATGACGGGCATCTTCAGACTGCTACAACTTTAAGTAAATCTATGGTATATATACTATTAATGTCCGGAATAGACGCTTATTGAGTCTCATGGTGAGCATCTGTGACTAGGGGTTTTGTTTTATTACCAAAAATACCTTCGGGTAGTTTTATTACCTTCTGAGAGACGAGTTACATTCAGTGGCGGCTCGTGACTTTTTAGTGTGCTAGAGTGGTAAGATTGAAAAAAACGTCATCATTGATGTTGTTGTAGCCGAAAACATTTTTTATTTTTTTCGAATTTTCAACTTTTTGCATGAAGATTTTTCATAAATCCGTGCAGTGCACCACCAAAACTGAAAAATCCTGAAAATCTTCATACAAAAAATAAAGTCTTGAAAAAAAATAAAAATCATTTTCGAGTACGAAAACACTAACAATGTCGTATTTTTCAATCTCAGCACTCTAGCACACTAAAAACTCACGAGCCGCCACTGGTTTCATTCCCATCTTTGTTTGCTTAATTTATTTTATAAAAGGTGTATTTTCATATTTACGTTGATGTTTTAAATAAAATAAATAATGGAACAAAGTTCAAAATTTAGTATTATTACATCATTAAAATGGAGCTCCACCGCGAATCAACAGTTTCAAAATTAGATGTGTTCAGTACTTTTTTAGGACAGTCGTTTAGTTACCACTTACCACTATTTTAAGCACTGCCCTCGTGTAAACCGCCCCTAGGACATAAATTGAACTGCGCAATCGATTAAAATATATTTTTGAATTTCTGTTTAAAAATTAATGATTTCACAGAGTATTTATTTATTTAATTATATACGCCCTCATGGGCTTTTACATAACATATGATATAAAACAAAAAAATAATGGCGACATAAAAATAACAACGATTAGCACCCAAAAACATAATAAAGTTGATAAAAATATTATAATGCAAATTAACTGTAGTATTTTTGAAAGAGGTATGCTATTATAGCCTTCTTGTAACTAGATTCAGTGCGGTTGAATATATCTACTATTTCAGCGAAAGAATTACCCACTACATGCAATCTAGGTACAAGCGAGTATTTAAATGACTCAGTCCTGATATTATTGTTACATTTAAAAAGAATTTTGGATCGAGTGGATCTGTTAGGTACGTGGAAGGTAATTAAGCTAAGTAAATCAGAGCTGTCTATAATACCATTAACAATTTTAAAAAATAAAAGTCAAGTCGGAAACAAGCCTCCTGTCTGAAAGTGTTAGATTATGAAAATTTCAGACTATTTTTCGTTCTAAATATATAATACCCTTTGTCAAACTGAAGCTTGGTTGGTGTGTACAATCGAATCTGGAAAGCGTTTTTTTTTAGATTTAAAAAAAATTACATGGTTTTTATCTTAAATCTATGTTTTAAGATCATAAAATAAATTATTTTGAATATACCATTTCATTGATACTAACGCAAGTTTAATTCAAGTCTTGGAGTGGTAGAAGGTCTTTAAAAAACGCTTAATTCGTTCTCAGCAGTATATTTAAAATTACTTCACATGAATTAGCATTTTTATACTTCCTCAAGTAATGTAATAAAGTACTGCTCATAATACGTATGGGTAGGTACCCAACACTCGTAGCTACATGGTATATTTATACATACGTAAGAATGTATTTCTACTGGTAATAGTATAATTTATGATGGTATTCACATTGGAAATAAACTTAATGCTGTTTTTAATGAGTCAGTTTAATTATGAAATAAGTGCTTATATGTTTTTTTTCTCATGCGGTAGCTATGAAAACGTTTGTATGAATGAGCCATGGGTAAAATGGTAATGGATAGAATTTTTTTACTTTTACGCATGGGGATTTTTTTTATGACTGATGTCAGTTCGCTGGATGGGGCATGGTATTGCGAAAGGTCGAGTGATGTGTTTGTTTATATATTATTATTAATAATAATAACAGCGCAATTTATATGGCGCGGTTTTGTGGTATTTCACTTCAAGTGCGCTGTACTAAAATAAACTCAAAAATGATTATTTTGTGACCCGATACAGGGGTCATGTTCTTAAAATTACTCCCGCAGCGTTCCTTACATAGTTGAAAAATATAGTTAACAAAAAATCTTGGATCTAAAATGTTAATACTCGTTCAATCGTACAACAAACAAAAATTATGAAAAAAACGACAACCTCTGGAAGGTTCATGCCATTTGGATGAATTCTTCTATTCAGATAACAGACGGCCTCCACGGTTGAGTGGTAAAACGCTCGACTACGAATTCAAAGGTCGCGGATTCAAACCCGGCGTGCGCAAATAACTTTTATTCATTAATATGTATCATAACACATTTAATTCATATAAAATAATATAAAGTATATTTGCAACAGGTTTCAGAGTGGTAGATACTCTAGTATCGCCCTGGTGAAAGACCACCATTCAGAATCGAAACGTTGCTTGAAAAGGTCTTAACCATGTTTGGTGATCAGATCTGAATAGCCAGGTACTTGCCAACCTTCGTCTTCCCCATCTCTTTCCCCTCCTCACTACCTTCAGCCTCACAATATACCCCAATTGGGGATGCCATAGTCTCACTGGTTCTAGACGGTTAGGAACAGTTGGAACTCTTGTGCGGTATTCACTATAAAAAAGCCTCTATGTATGTATGATTAAAAACCTTTATAACTTAGTTTAGTTGCACTTGCTTATTTTAAAATCAGTTTCACTCTACAACAAACGGACATCTTAGAAATATTAAAATTTTCACCATTCTATAATATGAGTTATCATTCTTCCTGATGATAGCTCTTGCCTATTGAATGTTGGCTTCCATCGGGGCAATCTTTGGTAACAATAATGCGTCCTAAAACATTCGTAGGTATCTCGATGTAAATTGATTTGCGACCTTTTAGTACTGTACTTGTAAAATAATATGTCTAAATTAGCTATGCACTTTTCTTGCAAACCTAGGCTTGTTATATTGCTTACTCTGTAGGCAAAATCGAAAAAAAAAACTATAATATTATACAGGCTTGGAGTATCAAATGCCTTCGAAGTGAGAATAAAATGGACAGATGTGTGACATATTTTAGGTTATGTTAAAATATTTTTTAATTATAATATTCTAGTACGACAAAAAATGAATTTAATATTGTTTACGATCAAAATTTGAATGGAGTTATTCCATTTAAAAAGGCCCAAAGTTTTGACGGGTAAGTAGGGCAATTTGAAAAGGGAAACTGACGCTTTACATTGGCGGGAAGTATCAATTTCCTTTAAAATACGAATTAAATTGACACGAGATCTTTTGATTCTGACGAAACACCGATTATGTTGTGTTGTTTCAAAATAAGTTTTTTTCAGCATAGACTAAGGTTGGTGCGTTTCAAACTATTTAATATCGTCACATTTCGATAATAAGCTCTATTTGTTTTTTTTTTACATTTGACCGGTCTCCAATAAACGCCGATGGTCCGTTCGTTTCAGCATCTGAACAAATTGTGATCAATTAAAAGCTATTATATAAAAGTTATGATAAGTTTTTAAGCTTATCAGCTGTTCACAATTTAAAAAAACTTAAACAGGCCTAGAATTGACGTTTAATGGGAACGATCAAAATGTTTTTAAAAACAAGAATTAAGCTAATCATTGAATTGTGATGATTTTAAAAATATTGAAAAAAACAGAGGTGTTCGTTCCATAAAGGCACATAAGTAATGCCTACCCTACTGCACTCGCATAAAAATATGTATGATATTAGATTAAACTGTGTGAAATTATTGGAAAAAATCAATCTACACTTACAAAAATACGCGCGAAATTTAGCTAATCGCACCGCCGCGAGCGCCCCACCGACCTTCCTACTGTAACGTGTCAAAAGCAGTAACTACATATGCCCAAACGCCGCCAACGTCAGAGTAGATTATTCTATGTTAACTAGACTACACAAAATATGGATGCTGTGAGCTGTTGCTTGTTCAATGGCTCGTTTGTATAGGTATCTTTGTGAGTGTCTAAGGCAGTGCTTTTATAGAACAAATTCAATGGCAATCAGTGACATTTGCTGGCACCTATCTCTGTTATCAATTAATTCGCTGTTTTTACTTCTGCCTACCCTGATCAAAAATACACCAACTTTAGAGAAGTGAATAGAATAGTGGCCTCAGAGCAAGAATATACACGGAGAGAGAGCTACATATATTTTACCCAACCTATACAAATTTACGATAAATCACTTTCTCCGGGTTTTTACGTCGTAAGCTGTGAGATAAAAAGAGATAAGACAAGTTGTCACATAATATAATTATTATTAATTAAAAACTAGACATGGTACATTTATTCAATCAACATTATACTTAATGTTAGTATTAAGTAAAAAAAATGATAATTTTGAACAATTAATTAAATATATAAATAAAATGTATATTATGTATCGCACCACTTTTATGTATGTAAGCACGTTTTCCATCTCCCGCGTCTCCGGCGACTCCGCCCACTACGTTTGGTTATGCGACATAACTCAATGGTTTTTGAGGTTATATCCTAGATTTTTGTCGATATCAATACTGTAAAAAAGTGTACATACAAAAAAAAAACATTATGTTGACATGTGCTATGAATAGATATATAAATACCCTATCCCTAGTCCTAACCACTCCCGAGTCAGGAAAAAAATAACAATCTTGACTGCACAAGCTATCCCTGGTATATTATTGCTTTGAGATATTGGCAATGATCAATATTTGAAAAGAAACATATTTAATTTGAAACGGGCCAAAAGTTGGGCCGGTAAAACCAGACCTGCCTAAAACCGGCCTTTGGGCATCTCTCGCGCCTAACAGCGTTGAGATTGTGAAACTAACGACATTATGATTTTATAACCGGTGTAAATGTTATCAAATACCTGTGGTTAAAAGTGCCCAGATGCTGTGACTAATGGCCGAAGCATTTGTTCAAATTTGCATAAGACAACTATGCTTATTTTTATCTTCGGATAAACTTTTGCTCGTTTTTCTAGAAACGTCGAAAAAAGTCTACGTGTTTTTATGTAATGCGGATGAGCCACGTAAAAATGTGTTTAATTTCTCGGAGCAATGTAACGAGTGATTGTGGGATTAGAACGTTAATGATTGGGTAAGTTTTATAGCGCAATTTTTGTTTTACATCATCTCGAGGTGCCCGTTTAAAGCTTAAAAATAATATAAAACCTCAAGAAATTATTATATATATTTGAAGAAAACAATCACTTTGTGGTTTGGCATTTAAAAATAAAAACATTTATAGTCAATGACGTTACATATATATGGACACGTTGTAGCACTCTCAAAGTGGCAAGCAATAATCACGCTAGTTGGTGTGATCGGTGTTTTAGCCGATTTAGTACAAAACGGTCACGCATCGCTTGAGGTAGTTTCAAGCAAGTATGGAACCCGGTCCGAACTTCGGATCTGTTTCGTTCATACACATATTCTATGAATGTCTATCTTTGTCATACATGACCGATATTTGAATAATGTATTTACTGGTAACGTGTGTGTTTTGCTTGCCACATTTTTTGTTAATATTCTAAGGCTATAACGTGTCTATATATGTAACGTCATTGTTTATAGTGATTACCGCACTAGAGTCTTAACTGCTCCCAACCGTCTAAAGCCAGTGAGACTATGGCATTCCCAATCGGGATATATTGTGAGGCTGAAGGTAATGAGGAGGAGAAAGAGAGGAGTAAGGGGAAGCTTGGGAAGTACCTGGCCATTCAGATCTGGTCACCGAACACGGCTAAAGCCATTTCAAGCAACGTTTCAATTCTGAATGGTGGTCATTCACCAGGGCGATACTGAGAGTATCTAACACTCTGGAACTAATATACTTTATATTGTTTTATATGAATCAAATGTGTTAAGACTCATATCAATTGAATAAAATGTATTTGCGAACGCCGGGTTTGAACCCGCGACCTCTGGATTCGTAGTCGAGCGTCTTACCACTAGACCACGCAGGCCGTCGGGCATAAAATTTTAAATGAAAAAACAACTTTATTTTTAACCACTGTTTTATTTTCTGTATATGATCACCTACCGGTTTCGCTAAAGTCAACCTTCCTCAGGATAGTATATTAACTACCAGTTTTCAATATCAACTAATCAAGTTATTGTTTCGTTTAATTTTATATACAGATTTTTTTTTCAATTATATCCGCGCAGAAGGCGCATATTTAGGGATGCTGTGCGGTGAGTTTTAAATAAAATATTGTAGGGCATCTGGGTTTTGATTGAACCCTAAGTGTAGGAGGGGAGAAACGCAAAAGCTGACAGACAAATGACCAGCTGTCGTGCATAATAATTTTTTTAACCCTGTCTAAATGTTAACTACGCGTTTGGCATGTCTCCCAAAAGGATCAATCAGGTAGGTTTTTTGAGCACCTTCCATCGAAACACCGGTAAAATAAACACAATACTAGAAGGCGAAACAATCACTTTTTTCAATCATTTTTTTTTAATAATAACTATTATTCACAAAGAACAGTATGTATATATTATTTATTGAACGAGATAGATAATACTGTTCAGTTGTTATTATTGAAAGTGTAAATTGAATACTGAACGATAGTAAGGCTGGCATTATCGGAGTCAAGGTCCTAATCCCCCCACAAAACCTAGTTCTTGGCTTAGTGGTTGACGTAGCTACTTGCGATTTGACAAACTTGGAGGTTAATGTAGTCTGGTTCTTTATTATGTAACAGGTCGTAACCGCTCAAGTTATTGGTGTAAAACAAGTTAATTTTTTTTAATATCATTTTTACGGTAGAAATGTGAATTGCATGAATCAGTTTTATTTAACTTAAAAACAACGTGCTTGCATATCGTCGCTGGAAAGGCAAAAGGGCTCAAGAGACACTTTGTTCAAGAAGGAGTAAAATATGCAGTTTTGATCAGTTTTTTTTCTGCATCGAATCCTCTGACGCACGTTTGATACTGAAGACTTTTGTAGCCCTTCAGCCATCTAAAATATATTAACCATTTGGGAGAAGGCTTGACTCATGCTACACAAGTTTAAGACTTTTTTTAGCTTTTTGTCGCTTCACACAGTGAGAGCGTTGAGTTACCTGATTTAACTTTTTTCCAAAATCAAACCAGGTACTGAAGACTCTATTGTAAAATCGTCAAAATTTCAAAAACTCGCATGAGTTCATTGCAAACCCACCGCCTTTATCTGAAATTAACCGAAAAAATAATTAGTTTTAAAAAGTTACAATCTCTTGGTATTAATTACTCGGTCTGATTGTGGCTTGTGGTTAGAGGTAGGTTAGGTCGGAAACAGAGATATAAAACATGACATTGCATCATTGGGTACGATATGCTCTAATGAACGCAGCGGTGTTTGTGTGAAAAGGTCAACGGAACACGAATGCAATGTCCTATACTTTATGCACTTCCAGATTGTCGGTTATTAGTTTGAAAGACACAGGATGTTGATGTCGTAAATGTTAACATGATCATATTTTAAAGATTATAAAAGATGAAGTGCATATCTAAAACGATAGCGCTAGGATATATATTTTTTTACAAAATTTGAAATGGAGTGCTCATACCAACCCTGAAATGGCAGTGAGGCATGAAACTGGCATAGGAAGGATGAAAGTAGACTAAATGCTGTAGAAATGAGATCCCTGAGGGGTCTGTGCGGTAAAACTATGTGTGACCGTGTTAAAAATGTGGATATCCGAAAAGAATGCAAGGCTGATGAAAGCGTAATGAATAGGTACGAGAAAGGGATGCGTAGATGGTTTGGGCATGTAGAGTGAATGAACGAAGAAAGGAGTGTGAAAAGAATATATGACGCGAAAGTGAATTGAAGAAGAAGGGACGCTTAGACGGTTTGGGCATCTAGAGCAAATTAATAAAGAAAGGATTAAGAGAAGAATATATGACGCGAAAGCGAATGCAAGAAGAGGTCGAGGACGCCCGAGGAAGACATGGCACGATCGAGTGAATCAAATACTTGGTTCGGGCCGTGTGAAGAGTATGTATGAGACGATGTATGAATGTGAATGAAGCAAGGAGTATGTGCCGAGACATAATTATATTGCGGTCCGTCTTCTCTGCCTACCCCTGCGGGAAAAAGGCGTGATGGTTAGTTCGTTAGCTACAAGATAAAGTAACACCTAATGATATTAGCTTTAGATACTTTACAAAATTCTCAAAAAATTCTAAGACTATGTTATCGGATTCTTTACTTCTCAAAATGCAATATTTATTATTTTATTGGAAGAAAATGACGCTTCTTGGTGCAAAACAATAATTATATCATCGCTGGAAAGGCAAAAGGGCTTAAGCGACATTTTTTACAAAAAATAGTTAAATATGCAGTTTTGATCAGTTTTTTGTATTGCATCGAATGCACTGACTCTCGTTTGATTCTGAAGACTTTTGTGGCGCTTCAGCCATCTAAAACACATTTACCATTTTGGAGAAAGCTTTTTTTCAAAGTCCAACCAGGTACTGAAGACTGATGATTTTTATTGTAAAACATAGAAAAACTTTAAAGTCCCCTAGTGTAAACTTCCAGAAATGGAGCTTCAGCCCTTTTGCCTTTTCGGCGACGAACATTATAATGTTGTACCCCACCTTTTCCAAAAATTTCCGTCACCAACGGCGACAAAGCGTGACGCGACTGGCGAGGAAGTCGACTCCTTAACTACAAAGGACCGAAGGATTTATTAATTCACCGCCAATGATTCGGGAACACTTTACGTTAGGACTCTCTTTTGGAGCCGGCTAGCCTGGCTCCCGACCAGCGAAGACGTGTCCTGACTATTAAGGTGGAGACAAATGAATACTCCATTGTTCGATTCTTGTTTTTAGTTATTTTATTTCGCTTCACTGTTCCTGACGAATGACAAATGTCAAAAACAAAGAAGGTTTTGATGTTGTTGTTAAAATTGTGGTTAAAATACGTGTGAATCAATCAACTGCCCCCTAAAAAAACGACTTAATTTAAGATTCAATCGAAGATCTAAGCTATAAAGCGCAAAAAATCAACAAACATTAAAAAAAACTATGATTTCTAATTTATGTTCGCTAAATACCTTCACGGCTACCTCACAGAGCCGAATGAATTGAGATGTTTATTAAATTATGGTATTTAGCGAATATTTAGATTTTTAAATAAGGAAAACGATTAAAATAGACTTTATTATTAGCAGAGCAACATTGCCGATGTTTTCGATTAATACAATTTCAGATTTCGTTTGTATCTCAGATTTCGTTTGTATCTCATATATCGTTTGTATCTCATAAATCGTTTGTATCTCAAATTTCGTTTGTATGTCAGATTTATATTATTATTATTATCACAATCAAGATTTTAGATATTTTTAATTTGCACACATATCTGTTATATGTTATTTTCTCGTTATTATTATTATTTGTTTTTTTTAAAGAAAGACAAAGATTCCCGAAAAAACCTAAAAATATTTAAAAAAACTCCTGCTGCCATCATAATAAGCGGAAGATGTTGCTTGTGCAATGATGAAGGACTTAGCTAGCAGAGGAATTGAACCCGCGACGCCCGGATGGGAATCCGACGCGTTTGTCCACTCAACTACTAATCAGTCCGTTTGTACCTCAGATTTCGTTAGTATCTCAGATTTCGTTTGTATCTCAGATTTCATTTGTATCTCAGATTTCGTTTGTATCTCAGATTTCGTTAGCATCTCAGATTTCGTTTGTATCTCAGATTTCGTTAGTATCTCAGATTTCGTTTGTATCTCAGATTTCGTTAGTATCTCAGATTTCGTTTGTATCTCAGATTTCGTTTATATCTCAGATTTCGTAATATTTTTAGATTGATTTGATCGCTAGTATGGACGGTTGTTAAAATAAGAAAGTTTTTGTATTTATTAATGATTTTTAGGATAACACAAAATTACATAGTTCGGTGTTAAAGCAAAAAATTTGAAGGTTGACATGGGTGTTTGTTAAAACAGTCTGAACAGATGTTTGATTCTTTTCATCATCAGGCCTGCCCATCCTGCTGCAATCTTCTGCATTCGGTTCACTTCCAATGAGGCATCTACTTGGTCATCATTTCGGTGTCTAGTTAAATCTGGTATTCTATCCACATGGCCCATCGCAGAGTTTAAAACATACAATGGGAATATAACGATAGATTCATACCCAATCGGATTGTAATATCGTTTGGAACATTTTCCTGCGTAGGTCTAAACATGTAGACATGTCGCACTAAATAAAATATTCAAAATTAAAGCTTTTCAAAATATGCGGGGAGGTTTCCTACCGTTATTACGATAAGTTTTTATTTTCAAGATAAATTATGTTTAAAATTGTAATGCATACGTGGAGAGTCGCAATGTATTATTTTAACGCCACTCAACAGATGGCAGTGTTTAATAACACCACGCGTCATGCACTCACATTCATAATTAGACTAATCACACTATTGGCTGTTACGTATCACCTAAATCATGTACTGTGTTGGTATCCGAAGTTAATTACGTATCATTTAAAACAACAACAGCACATATCATCAGAACTGCAGCTAGCAGGGTGGAGATATCCCCGAAGAAAAGAAACCTTCTGTAAGGGAAGGCACACCATACGACGAATATAAGATTAACGATATCCTTTTTAATTGCTTATTGAAATAAAGAAAGCCATCAAAATTAGTAGCCACATTCTTAATAATCAGTTGAATTTGTCCAGTAGTCCAATATTAGGTATATTTCTCGTAAAATCATAAAATTTTTCATTATTCTTTTATCACCTTCTCAGTTGACATTTTGCCTTTTTTATTTCATATTATCTGTCTCTTTCTATGTGTTCCTTTGTTGTAATATAAATTATATTCTTTTGTTTTCCTAGTGTTCTATTTTTTTTTTACTATTTTATATTGGGTTCTTCCTCTGTATGTATGAGTGCGAGTATATATAACCACACAATATGTATTTTTCGTTTAATTTAATTTTGTACACTTATAATGCTAAAGCGAAACCGGTCGGTCATATAAATTAAAATAAAAGCTGTGGTCTTATACAAATGTATTGTTTCATTTTCATTATATATGTCAAACCATAAAGTGATCGCATTCTACGAAAATATATTTAAAAAAAATATATACATATATATTCCCATTGTCACTTTAATTTTCTGTCTTTTGAAATGTTTCCTCTTCTACAACTTTCCTGCAGTCTCCATCCAGTTATTTATTCGGATGCGGTGTTAAACTCCATACCGTTTAGTCAACTGTATTTAAGTATCATAAAAAATCGTATTATAGATTATTTTTAATTGTAAACAAACCTCTTCGGTTGTCGGCTATCTTATATCCATTCTAGCATCTAGATGCCCTATTCAGCGGAGCCGTGAGAATATATTTTTTGATAAATTGGCATAGAGACTACCGGGTCAGTTAAACCATCTGCTTTTTCAAAATGATGAATTATTATATCTAGGTATTAAGTTGAGAAAATATTGCACAGAAATTTGCTGAAATGGCCAAAGGGGGTGATCATTCCAGAGGATTTAATCCGGCTGTTTAAATTTTGTTCGGACACATTTGATAAAGTTATTGAAAAATGCGTTTTTAATAGATTTCCGGCATGAAACGATTCCTTGAGCGTTTTTTTAGATATTTTTATTTATGATGAGATCTTCCGAATTTCAATGTGATTCCCAAGACTAGCCTGGTGGCTTTATTTTAAAGTTTTACCTAAAACGTTTTAATGAGTTTTAAATGCTTTCACCTTAAGAGTCAGCACTCAAAAATTACACAAAACGTTAGTTTCTAGCATTCCAATACAAGCAATCCTACAAATTATATATCTGAAAATTTTCTATGGGTAGTTAGAAAAATGTCTGAGGTTTCCAATGAATACAATTTGACAACTGTAATCCTTTTAATTCTATGAAAAATATACTAAAATTTCCGTAAAAAGTGCAGTTTTGAAACCAGAAAAGGCATTTTTTAACGTTTTACCTACAATTCTAGTATGCTTTTCATAAAGAATTTACACGATCACTGTTTAAAAAATGTGTTCACTGGAAACCTCAGACATTTTTCTAACTACCCATATATAATTAACAGATGAATCATTAGTGGTATTTCTTGTACTAGAAAGCCAAAAATTGCCAAATTGTGGGTGCCGAAAATATCAACACAAAAGTTTCTACAAAGAAAAAAAAATTAAAAAAATAAATATATATATATATATATATATATATATATCTACACCTTTTCGGGATAGTTGACTACTAATAGTAATTGGATTTCTCTTAAGTGATAAAACCACTTCCTCAGTACCTGCACTTTCATTTAAGCGTGAAGATAACCCATTAAATGACATAACACAGGTAGTTACGTGAGAGGGCATTTACCTACTTTTTAAATCACCATAATCCACCGAGAAATAAATACAGCTTCCGGAATTGTCGCGTCATTTCAATAAAAAAACGTACTGATTACTCCCAAACAGTGGTGATTGACCAAAAAATTGAAATCGTTGAAGAAAAATATATAATCTCGCGTATAGCAACGTTTTGTCTCTGAATGGTAGCCTTTCACCAGGGTGATACTGATCTACCACTTTGAAAGGTATTTTATATCAATCGGAAAATTACCACTCGGTTGACGAATAAATTAAATAAACTTCGTCTCAAGCAATTTTCACGACTACAACATGTGTGTTTATTTATAAATACGCGCATGTTTAACTATGTAAATATTATGTTGATACAGGTAATGTTACTTTGTTGCTATCATATTAAATCGAAGAATGTACACAATGAGAAAACCCGTCTAAAACATACATTATTCTATACGTTTAATGAATGGTGAATTAAGCGTCTTAATGGCGATGTTGTTTTTTATGTGAATACCACAGAATAGTCCTAACCGCTCTAAACTATCCGGAGCCAGTAGCACTATGGCTTCCCCAGTTGGTGTATACTGTGAGGCTGAAAAAAGTGGGGACAGAAAGGAGATGGGAAAAGGAAGGTTAGAAATTACCTAGCCAGGACCTAGACCCGCGACCCACACTACGAATCCAAAGGTCGCGGGTTCAAATCCTACAAAATATTATATATTATATTTGCAGCATGATTTTTCTTCCGATTTGGCTGCCATTTTTGCATGGTATGCGAAACTCTTTCCGAGCACATGTTATATACCTAGATGTTTGTAAAATAAAATTGAAAAAAAGAATGATATTAATAATTTTCAAATAAAGAATGAGATCTATCAAAAATTCCAGTTTCTTATAATCGTTACTACCGGATAGAGTAAAGGTTCCGAGTTCGAGTCTATGTCGCGACCGTTATTTTTTTCTGTTTCAAATTTACGCTGAAGATTATTGATATTATTTCAATTATTAATACAAAAATAATAAGCATAAAAGCTTTAAAGTTAATTCTAATTTGAAATCATTTATTTTACCTAATCTTCCTTTTAAATTGTTTTCATACAAAAAATGTGTAGGTAAAGTCTTCGTACATGATTGTAGCAATCGGCAATAGTGATGATTCACAATTGCTTTATGGACAGTTTATTATTGGCGATGATCTAAGAGACAGTCATAGATTTATTCAGGTGCTTTCGTCTGCTTGTACACGCGGTTTGCCCAATAACTAATAACATAATGTTACTAATTAACACCTTGATATTCAGCTGGACGACTGTGCGTCATATGATTTATTATAACGATCATGATTTTAGATAAAATAGCTTTAATTTGCATAAATATCTGTTAAATGTTCTTTATTTATTTTTTAAAGAAAGACAAACATTCCCGAGTTACGAATAACTTGAATTTTTTTTTTAAACTCCTACTGCCATCGTATTAAGTGGAAGATGTTATTTGTGCAATGATGGAGGACTTAGCCAGTAGAGGAATTGAACCCAGGACGCCCGGGTGAGAATCCGACGCGTTTGTCCACTCAGCTGAATATATATAAGTTTAGGTAATTTAGTGTGAAGCGCACTTGTGGTAAAGTATCACAATATATAAATTCACTGTTATTATTATTAAAGATCTTCTACGTGTTTATTAAAAAACTAATTTGTGACTAAAATACAAATTAATGTCGTTTTTATAAATAAAATACATAAGCTTTGTTTATAACCACTTTATTATTTAATATTACGTCTACCGGTTTCGAAAGTACTCTTCCATCATCAGGACAATATTAAAAAAATCAATCTATCAATTTTAATATTGTCCTGATGATGGAAGTGTACTTTCGAAACCGGTAGACGTAATATTAAATAATAAAGTGGTTATGAATAAAGTTTATGTATTTTATTTATAAATATGGCAAGCCACAAAGTAAATGCTTTTTACGAATATGTAATGTCGTTTTGTTCATGTTAGAATTTTCTTTCAGTTAGTGAAAAATAATAATAACAGATGAATTGGCCGTTCATTTTGTAGTCTTTCCATCTCTAACCTTGGCCGCTGGACCCCCTTCATCTTCGTCCAAATTCTATTTTATACCCTTACTAACCTTAGTGAGTGGGCTTAAATAAAAGATAGCTTTAAGCACAAAAACATAGTCTACAAAATGTCACTATAAGTACTTGTATATAAACATATAGACAAAAAGCCCTACAGTAGCAAAAGGCAGCTCGATCACCGCTAAGCGGGTAGAAAAGATTATCTCCTCATAAATGCACTTCTAACTACAGTTGACACAGAAAGAGAGAGAAATATTCCCTGCCACTCCAAAATTTCTTCAATACTATGTATATTCATATAATATATATATTAATAATTATATAAAGGATTATTTCAAAGCTCTATAGATTACGATAGAAAAAACGTCCCATTCACAAATTAAATCACGCCAGTGCTCACTTGGATGGGCTTGCAGCTTCAGAAAACATATTTCTAATTTATGATAATGATCGAAATATAACGTAATTTAGGTTTAATGTAACGCTAGTTGAACGTAGTTATGCAGAAAGCATCCAACCCCAAAAAAATGAAACCGGGAAAAGGACGTTTGAAAATATGACGATACGAAATCATTAATACGCGTAGTCGGCATTTGCTAACTGAATATCAGTGTTTCTTTCTTTTTGAGAATTATTATAAATGGGTAATTTATAATCTGTCAATGTTATTGTGTAAAAAAAAGTATTTTTTAAGTTACTCTTCAATTCAATGTTTTTAAACATAAATATAAGTCAAATATCTGCAATGTGCGTTTGTAAAAAAAAAATAGATTTACCAAAAATCTATTGCATTTGGAGCTTTGATGTTTTCAGCAGATATAAATCTCGTATTTATCTATTGGAAACCATGTCAAACTCGATTTTTGCAAATTGTGTGTTGGACGCTTTCTGCATAACTACTTCCAGTTAAAGATAGGTAGATGTTGATATATCGATGCAATGCATACATCAAACTGGTTCATTAATAAACACATTCTGATGATAATTGTCTTTATTAAAATGCAAAAGCGTACTGCGTCTCAACAAGTGTTTAAACACCGCCATTATATATATTATTATTCTTGTGCGCTCATTTTCCATCAAACATCATATGACCAATGCGCCTGTATTTGTTGTTCTAACATTACACAAACCACAAAAAAACTTTATTTTTGGCTATTTTATCATTAATGATTAATCGGAGAGATTAAAAAAAATGCTAGTTTCATTTTTGGGCGGACCCAGTTGATGTTCGTAAGAAATAAACAATACGTAAAACAACATTCCAAAATATATTTCCAGAGTGGTAGATACTCTAAGTATCGCCCTGGTGAAAGACCACCATTCAAGAATCGAAACGTTGCTTGAAATGGCTTAAGCCGTGTTTGGTGACCAGATCTGAATAGCCAGGTACTTCCCAACCTTCCTCTTCCCGATCTCCTTCCCCTCCCCACTACCTTCAGCCTCACAACATACCCAATTTGGGGATGCCATAGTCTCACTGGCTCTAGACGGTTGGGAGCAGTTGAGACTCTTGTGCGGTATTCATGTAAAAAAAAAATTAAAAAAATATCAACGCGCCAAAGGGGATCGCTGCCTGATTTGTAAACATTATTCTCGGCCTGCCTGTTGTTTAAAGAACAGTATCACCTGTATTTATCAAAAAGAAAATTAAGTTTGTTTTAGGTTATTGTTAATATGACCTCATTTACTAGAAGCAAAATAAGTAAGCTACACGTGCAATATATATATAAAATCTAGAACAGTGCACTTAAATTTTTAACATTGCACTGGGCATGTAGAGCGAATGAACGAAGAAAAGAGTGTGAAAAGCATATAAAACGCGGAAGTGCATTGCAGAAGTCGGGAAGACATGGAACGATCGAGTGAATCAAATACTTGAATCGGGCCGTGTGAAGAGTCAAAATAACAGAAGAGTATCTATGAGACGATGTAAGAATGTGAATGAAGCAAGGAGTGTATGTCAAAACAGAGTTGTACGGCGGTCCGTCTTCTCTGCCTACCCCTGCGGGAAAACGGCATGATGGTTAGTTAGTTAGTCAGTTGCACTTCAATATTTGTGAAATCTTATGTATTTGAAGTATGACAAGGGACTATTGCCACGGCCGGGAATTAAACTAGAAACCTTTCGCCATCCGAGTATCTGCTCCAACCACAGAGCTATCGAGATAACCTTTGAACCCATCGAACCTTTCCAATGTATATAGCGTTAGAATATCTAACTATTAACTCTAAGTTACAGGCCTAAAACCTTCAATTTCAACAAAACGATTTTCGATGCCACATTATCGCGGGTTAGGTTGACAACTTGATGACGTAAAATGGTGCAAATTTTCTTGGCGCCACTTAAAAACACACACCCCAAGAAATAAATCGGTGAGTGGGGTTCCCAAAAAAGAGAAGAAACTTACTAGAAGAGAACAATATAATTATTTTCTGCCCATTCTTAGACGCAGTACCTTTCTGCACACACCCATTGTGTCATGGGAATAACATGTTTACACGTAGCATCCATAGTCCATTCAAACCACGAGTATTGCTCACGAATCACGATATTGGTCAAAATACACGATTCCACGTACGTTATTAACCGCCGAATAAATAGCAGCGACGGACAACTGATTGAAAACGAGCCAACAACCACAAGAAAAAAGATTAAATCAATATGATTTATTTTTTTAGCTTCAAATTAGAATTAACTTTAAAGCTTTTAGGCTTATATTAATTATTGAAATAATATCAATAATCTTCAACGTAAATATGAAACAGAAAAAATAACGGTCGCGACTAAGACTCTAGTTCGGAACCTTAACTCTATTCGAGAGAAACGCTTCTGTCAATTGAGCCACCGAGACATTATAAGAAACTGGCATTTTTAATCGATCTCATTCTTCATTTGAAAATTATTCATTTATATATTTTTTAAATTTTTCTTCCAATTTGGCTGCCATCTTTGTATGGTATAGAAAGCTCTACCCGTGCACATATTATATACCTAGATGGTTTCTTAAAATATTTGAATATATTCGAATATGAAAAATAATACGTATAAAAGCTTTAAAGTTAATTCTTATTTAATATTACTTAATTCTCAACTTTGTAAGAAGTCAAAGACCTTAACTAACTAACCATCACGCCGATTCCTCGCAGTGTTCGGCAGAGAGGATGGACCATCATATAACTCTGTCTTGGCACACACGCCTTGCTTCATTCACATTCATACATCGTCTCATACATACTCTTCTATTAATTTGACTATTCACATGACCCGATTCAAGTATTTGATTTAGTTGATCGTGCCATGTCTTTCTCGGGCGTCCTCGACTTCTTCTTCCATTCACTTTCGCATCATATTTTTTTAAATTATCAGTGGCAAATAGAAAGAGATGAGGAAGACAAAGGTTTGGAAGTACCTAGCCATTCAGATCTGGTCTCTAAATACGTCTTAAGCCATTTCAAGCAAGGTATATTGTATATAATTTATATGAGCATTATATAATTTTGCAGTATAGAATTTATGGTTTTTCTGGCCAAAAGATGTATTTGATCTTATAATGTTGATTCTATTTGAAGTTTTCTTCATTGGATTCAAGGGATCCAAATGACAATTAGTCTCCTTC
Source organism: Drusus annulatus (assembly GCA_022651775.1). NCBI lineage: Eukaryota > Metazoa > Arthropoda > Insecta > Trichoptera > Limnephilidae > Drusus > Drusus annulatus. Next base: position 168,312 of record JAGWCC010000137.1, read on the forward strand.
AACGGAAGTAATCTTTCCAACAAACCTTCCATTGACATGCTTGGTGTAACCTTAAGTGACCAGTCAAGGCACCGGGGCTCCATCGAAGCCAGAGTAAATTTAGCCTCTCAGAAGCTGGGCGTGTTGTACAGGGCCCGCAGATACTTCAATAGTACACAACTGCTGACCCTGTACAAATCGCAAGTACGCCCCACTGTTGAATTTGCCAGCCACCTCTGCTCTGGAGCCCCTAAATACCTGAAAAGGACCCTTGACTCTGTGCAGAAACGGCCGGTCCGTTTGATAGATTCTCCTATCATAACAAACGAATTGCAAACTTTGGAGCACAGAAGTCAGGTGGGAATGCTGTCCTTGTTCTACAGGTATTTCAAAGGAAAATGCTCCGAGGAACTTGCGTCATTGATCCCTTCGGCACCGGTGCATAGTCGGGAAACTCGCCAAGTGCGCACCCAACATTTGTACACGGTTGACATTCAATACATGAGAACGGGTCGCTTTTACGACTTGTTCTTATGTTCAACAGCTCGGCTATGGAACGATTTGCCGGCTTCTGTGTTTCCTCCCTCCTTCATGGGTCTCTTCAAGACCCAAGTTCACTCCTTCCTTTCCTCAAAAATACCCTCCACACAGCATCTCCAAAGATGACATAGGCCCTGAGGGAAATTATTTCCCTCAAGGCCTCCTGTGTGGGGTTATTGTAAAAAAAAAACGTTGAGTGAGTTTGTTGATAGTGTGTTTTGTGAGTGTATTGTTGATCTATAACTTTATATTGGAAATTTTGTAAAGCATTTTGTTTTAACACAGATATAATTGTATCGATTTGCTAATGGAATTGTTTGTTGTATTTGGGTGCACTGACATTTGGATTGCAGCAACATGTTAACACTATTTGAAGTTTGATTGAGTGTTGACCTCACCGAATCAAACGCTTGACAACATGTTGACACCATCCATTACAAATCCAAAAAAGTTCGCTTTTGTATAAACGATGCTATAAATGACGCATTTCTTTACAATACCAAAACGACTTAGGAGGGTATTTAAAACATGTCATGCAGCTACTGAGCGCATGGACGTAGTTTTGCAGAAAGCATCCAACTCCAAAAAGATGAAAATTTCAGAAAGGTGTTATGTTCATGCATCACATGGAACTACTCGAGGAGACACATTATCAAAGCTTAGAGGCTAGGCGCAATGCTGGTCTCATGACAATAGGCTTTAAAATTATAAATCACTTAATCGACTGTCCATACCTCTTGGCATGCTACTGCTTATTCGTACCAGAAAAATACTGCCGCAGCAGAAATCATGCAATGTTCAGAATACCCTATGGTCGGACAGATGTTTTGGCTCAGCATAGCATGACAAGAGGTATAATTCTGTTAAATACATCATCTATATATATTGATATATTTTCAGATAATTTACAAAAGTTCAAAAAACTTGTTAATTTAAAAATTTTATAATTTGAAATTGTTTACTTGTTGTTCCATTGTACTGTAATTGGGTTTATATCTGTTGTACAATAATAAAAAAAAAAAAATAAAAAAAAATGTGTATTTTATAATGTTTTAAACTTCAATTTAAGTCAATCATCTGCAATATGCCATAGTAAAAAAAATAAAAAAAATACCAAAAATCTATTGCATTTAGAGCTTGGATGTTTTCAGCAGATATAAATCTCAAATTTGTTACAGGGAAACATGTTAAACTTGATTTTGGCAAATTGTGGGTTAGACGCTTTCTGCATAACAACGTCCAATTTAAAGCATATTTTAACAATCGTGTAAAAGGCAACACAATTCGTAGAATGACCACACATTTTAAAGTCCACATAATCGTTTCTAGGGTTGTAGAAACTCATAGTATCGCCCTAGTGAAAGACCATCATTCAGAATCGAAACATTGGTCGAAATAGCTGCAGCCGTATTTAGTGACCAGTTTTGAATAGCCAAGTACTTCCTAACCTTCATCTTTCTCCTCTCCCTCCCCTCCCCACTACCTTCAGCTTCAAAACATACCCTATTAGGATGCCATAGTCTCGCTGGCTCTAGACGGTTGGGAGCGGTTGTGAGTTTTGTGCGGTATTCACTGTAAAAAAATCATAGTTCGAAAAATTCCTTTGATTCCCGAGTACAAAGGTGTTGTTGACATGCCAAGAAAAATACATATGAGTTTTAATCTACGCATTTCAAACACAGAATAATGTCTGCTGAAATACATTACAGGAAGGTACTTTATAAGGTCGGCAGGGATTTGAAAATATTATTTTTAAATTTGTCAATTTCAAATAGCATCAGTTCACACTCGTATGGTTGTACGTACTTACAAAAAACATTATTTACGGTTAGTAATTGCTCGCCGAAATAAGAATTTGACTTTGTTTATTTGCTAGCCTTTAAAACGGTGATTGTAACCAATATAAATATTTATATTTAAAAATTCAAAATTCACCTTTTTTTTTGAACAGGCCTCGTATATTTATATATTCGAGGCCTGTTCAAAAGAAAAGGTGAATTTTTAATTTTCGCGGGCTGTGTACATTCGATTATCGATTTTTTTGCTTGTTATTTTGGTACACATATGTTTATCATATGTTAGCATTATCAGCCACTTTGGATTAGTGGTTTGTTTATGACAACTGGAAAGGTTAGTCACGTTTTTATGTGTTCTTCGAATTTTTACTTTTGAAAAAAATGAATCAAATAAATATATATATAATCATATGCATATACCTACATATAAATATATATGTATTATTATATATTCGATACAGTAGAGTAAATAAAAAATCATTTTTCATACGTAACCCTCGTATTTAATTGCTTAGATACAAGATATGTAAAGCGTAGGCAAAGGTTTTTAACATGATTATTTGTAACAATGGTTCTCTGAACTATTATGGTTCAATAATATTCATTGGGTAATGATATTTTATTATAGACAGTACTTGCCTACCATTGATGTGGTAGTCACGAATATTTTTTGGAAGTAGGTAACGCTTTTGCAACGAGAATTTCTTAAAACAATATTTTCCAATATGAAGTGATAATGAATGAATTGGATTCTTCCTCTCTACAATTTTTCGAATCAACATAACTGAATCTTTTGAAATTTTTGATAACAATTTAAAACTATCTATTTCTAAATATCTTCAAATCGATCGAAACATCTTATAGTATTAATACCGTAAGCCGTCTTCTGCCATGTTCGATGGAAAAATTGCTCATAAATACAAAAGTTTGAAATTTTCTCCCGATTGCGGTCCTTCACGGTTTACTCACTATGTTCCTTTTGATGTGTGTGTCGTGACTAAACCACGCGGGAGCGGGTTTTTATCTGCTAGTTAATATAACTGCAATATTCTTTTCGAAGCTCATCTCAATAAAGAAAACAATTATATCGTATCTCATATTTAACTTTGATCAAAACTGAGTTAAATATGCAGTTTTGATCAGTTTTTGTTTCTGCGTCGAATGCCCTAACTCTTGTTTGATTCTGAAGACTTTTGTGGCAATTCAGCCATCTTAAATATATTTACCATTTGGGAAAAGACTTGGCACAAGTTCGGGACGTTTTTTTTAGCTTTTTGACGCTTTAGGTAACTCAGTGAGAGCATTGAGTTACCTGAGTTAACTTTTTTTTCAAAATTCAACCACGTACTGAAGACGTATGAATTTTACTGTAAAACAAAACAAACTTTAAAGTGCTTTGGTGGAAAGTTCCCAAAATGACGCTTCAGTCCTTTTGTTTTTTTTTTCACCGGCGACGATATTCTGTTTTAAAATATTTTTACCAAAATACAAATATTTATATTTAAGTGTAAAAGTTCCGTAGATCACTATAGAAATAAGTTGAAATTGGTTGCGTTGATTTGTGAATTGTAGACAAAAATAATTACACAACGCCAGAGCTAACCAATCACGGGATCACTTGACTTTTACCCATATGAAAATTGAGAAATTTTGTTTCTACAGAATCAAAATATCGGATGCACATTTCAAATACAGAATAAAAATAATCGACTTGTAAAATATGGTATAGGTAGCTATTTTTTTCGCTTGCCTGGATTTAAAAAGATTATATTTTGATAATTGTCATACATTATATCAGTTGCAATGTTTAAAATGTCGCACTAATACGTGCGTACAAACAAGGAGATTTTGATATTTGAGATAGTTGTTGTCAAATCGTTAACCACTAAATAAGAAATAAAATCAACACCACCAAACTGCAAAAAATAAAACTATTAAAAATAGCTGTTTATTAAATGTTGCTAAGAAAAGAATTGACTATTTGCTAGCGTTAGATACCAAATGTGAGAGTGAAATATAATTTTTACGTAGGTCAGTGAATACCTACGTGGAATTGGAGACAAACCTGACCTAGACATTATAATGTCCCCCATATTTTCTGAATATAAAAATCCTCCATAATGTTTGGTAAACTATACATGTTTGTAAATGAAACTCAAGTACGAAAAACCGGAAGGTAATTAAAGAATTTATTCCACTTTTCTATTGTATTCATCTGTATACCCTCACGATGAAATAATTTAAGCGTTTGAATAAAAATATTATTTCTTTGAGATCCATGCGAGGCTAGAACGGTTCATTATACCTATAACACGGCCTTCTATCTAATTTTCCCACGAAAAACAATGGGTTTGATCACAAATAAAGTAGGAACGGTTCCGCGGAGGAAAAGGTTACGTTCATTCATTATTCTAACACCTGAGTTTTATACTTTAAGTAAACTTACCGGTTTCAACTAATTTAATATGAGTGAATGGATTTACCTTGACAATTAAATGGGAGTTTTCCAAAATCCCAGGCGTAGTTTTATCGTATTTAAAAGATCATCTCTTAATTTTTCTGTTATTTCTAATTTTGTAACTGTTAATTCATGGTGGAATTCCATTTTGATGATTAAATAAAAACAAATTTTTAACTTTATTCCACTTTTTTATTTTTTGACTGGATCGGTTTCAGCTTGTACTAGTCTGAAGATGGCCGTTATAGGCTGAAACCGGTCCAGTCAAAAAATAAAAAAGTGGAATAAAGTTAAAAATTATTTTATTTAATTTTTCTGTGTTCCTAGACTGAAATTTGTTTTTATATTTTCGTGGAAAGCAATCACTTTGTGGTTTGACATATTTAATGAAATTAAAATAAAATTTAAAAAAACTTTGTATAAGACCACAGATGTATGTTTATTTTTATGACCTCGCATATTTTTTGTTTAGTTTATTTTTGTACCCTGATGATGCTTAGACTAAGCGGAACCGGTCGGTCATAAGAATTAACACAATATTTTTAATATTGTACAAAGTTATTATTATTACTTATTTTATGAAATTTATTTGTTTGTTGGAATGAATTTTTTTTTTTTTCGTTAGAAGCAATCACATGGTGGTTGGACATTATATTAATAATAAAAGAATACTTACAGCTATTATATGTGCCCTGACGAAGCTTGATCCAAGCGAAACCGGTTGGCCTTCATTATAATAAATTCTGTGGTTTTAAAACAAAGTATTCTTTTATTATTAATAAAAATATATAATAGTAGCGTGCGTTCGCCAATAAATACTTTTTTATGTACGTAACTGGATAATATATATCGTTAATTATTATTAATAATACATTTAATGACAAAAACATGACGTAGGTACAGTGTTTTTTTTAGCTTAGCATTGTAGCCCCTTTCCTCAGATCGAATGGTGATACTCGGAACTTGTTTTTTTATACAATTTTTTTATCAAACAATATGAAGTTTTAAATGTTCATTACATGATATAGAATAGCCTCTTCTTTTTTTTCCAAAAATATCAATAAATCACCACTGTTTATTGTTAAATGCTTAATAATTACCCAGGTGGGATTTCCAAATTAAAAATCATTTTTCGGATTTAGGTGGAAAATGCTGAACTTTGTTTCAACGCTTTGATTTTGTTTGCTTCTCCATTTTGTGTTATGTATAATAATGTATTTGTTATTGAAGATACACAGTATTTCTTCCAACTTTTCATTGTTGAGTAAACCTAATGATTGTTTTTTTTTGTTGCAGAAAATTAATCCATCATGGAGGAAGACTCCGTGTCTCGAGCCAACAGGGAGTCAGCCATCATCATCGTGACAGACCCGGAGAACCAGCACGCCGTCAACCAGCCTTTCAAGGATAATGCCCACCACATAACCATCACCAACGTTTCCGGGATAGTCGAGCCAAACGACGTCGGCCTCACACCAAACGACCCCCACGACATGTTCAAATCTCCTCCCTCCTTCAACATCCAGGACGAAATCAACGCCAGCCCTGACGAAAAGATCAAATTCAAAATCCACCACCAGGACAAAGAAATGAACGGTCACTCCGCTAACACTCACAACGAAAGTGACTCCTTACCGAGCTATGACTCCAACGAGACGATGCCGAACTACGAAAACGTTGCCATCGGCGATAAGAACTTCCAAAGCTACGAAAGCACCCAAAACCTGACGCACGTAGGAACTCCCAGGTCCAGTAGAACCGACACTTTCATCGGAATCGACAACCCAGCTTTCCACAACGACGATCTGAGCGGCGATGTTCACAACAACAAATTTGCTAAAGAACACGACGGAAAGAACGTGCATGCTAAAGTTGATAATTACGAGAAGAAATCTAAAAACCACCACGGAAGGGATAAGACCAAGCGCGACAACAATGGTACCAACGGTGCAACAAATACTACAATCACCCTTGGTCTAACCTCTCCGACCAAATCAGATCACAACGGAGAAACCAAGATTCCAGAAGCCGTAAATTTGGAGCTTGTTAACATGGCTCCCATCAAGTCCAATGGGAAGTCGGTGGATAATAACGGAGGTCTACCACCTAACGTGACAGGATTAAACAGCATCCCCGTGAAGAAGGACACCGAGGTAGATCTAGGAGGAGAACATTACGATGAGTACTTCGTTCCAGTCAACGAGCACAGGAAATACATGAGGTAAGTTGTAGTAGTTTAAAAAATCTGTTTCTTTTCTCGAGACGATTTTTTTCTTCGATATTTTGCTTATTAACATTGATACGATTCTTTAGATTTACGCATTTGCCAACAAAACTTGCTTCCTCGCTGCGTCGGCAGCTTACTTGCCCAGCTGTAGAACATTGCGTTTCAGGGTTCTGGATTATTTCTCATAGCGTAATAATACTAAGCTGCTAAAGAATATTACATCATTATTATTCTGCTCAACTACTACTCAAGAATACGTAATGCAAAAACCTATTCAAATTCATAATTCTGCTAGGTTGATCAAAAAACCTGGACAAACGACTAACTTACGGCAATACTCAGACCAAAACTTGACAATTTGAAATTAATACGTTTCTTACTGGATCCTTCAAAAAGTCGTGGTTTTAAGCTACAACAAACACTAAAGAACAACACCAAACCGATTTTTTGGTCGATAAGAATATATAAAGAAACTTGACAGAAACATTTAAAAAAAACACAACCGTTTTCTATTGGCAGACATTTTACACAAACATGACACAGACGTTACTACACATATTGAATAAATAAAGTAATAGCTAAATTGAGCTGGATTGCTACACAATTATTGATAAATTGAAGTTACCCTTATTCACCGTAAATGTAAGCAGAGAAGAAGGAACTCCCCACAACTCTTTCTTAGCGCACAAACTCTTCAGTTATTCTGATACCGACTCAAGTATTCCATTCACCTGATCGTGCCATGTCTCCCTGGAGCGTCTCAGACAAACTCTTCAGTTATTCTGATACCGACTCAAGTATTCCATTCACATGATCGCGCCATGTCTCCCTGGAGCGTCCCAGATATCTTCTATATATGATGGAAAAATGTCACTCTCATCTTACGTATTTTATACTTTTTTTTTATAAATCTCTCTACAAAGAAATATTATCAAAATTAATATAATTAAAAATTAAATGCGTTTATAGAATAAGAATTTTATGCGTATATTTTTTTAAATATACTTACGTATAGGTTATTGGCTGTTCGCTGCGGTTATAAAAGCTACACCGATAGGCAGAAGATCCCAAAGGCTTAGTGCCGGTTCCAATTTCCGTTTTACATTAATGATTTTCAAATTCGAATAATTGGATTATAAATTTATTTTTGTTTATAGTAAAAGTAGGTTTGTTTTCTGATTGTTAATTTTATAAAACACTTAACAGCAATCAAATAACAAAATTCCAATAACAAACCGTAAGCATTAATGTATTACCATTTCACGCGTAATTCAAATTCTTGCTCTTACCAAAAAATAATTATCAATAGGTAATCAATGAAAAACGATTATAGTTAGGTACTACTAATTCGTTATTGATAAATCGTAATGCTTATGAAAATGTACTTTGCCAATTGGTCATATTTTTTTTAATCTTGTAGGCAACTTAATGAAACTACTAACCATGAAAGTAATCATTATAAAATACTCGGTAAAACTAATTATACAAAAGTGGTAGATACTCTTAGTAACGCCCTGGTGAAAGGCCCCCATTCAGAATTGAAAGGTTGCTTGAAACGGTTTCACCCGTGTTTGGTGGTCAGATCTAAACGGCCAGGTTCTTCCCAACTTTACTCTTACCCTTATCCTTCTTCTCCCTCAACCTTTAGCTTCACAGCATACCCCGAGTTGGGACGCCACAGTTCCCACTGGCTTCAGACGGTTGGGACTCTTATGCGGTATTTCCATCATTTTTTTTATCAGATCATAGTACTTAGGTCACAATAATTCATGTGATTACGTAGCAATATAATGTTTATATTATAAATAATATTGCTATCATCTTTTATATCTGATAAAAGTGTTTTCTAAGCCAGGGACGGCTCGCGACTTTGTAGAGTGCTGAGATTAAAAAATACGACGTTATTGATGTTATCGTAGCCAAAAATGTTTTTTTATTAAAAAAAAATATTAAATGTACAAATATTTTTGAGATTTCTTAATTTTGGTGGGTCATACCAAAATTGAAAAACCTACATACAAAAATTAAAAAAAAAGAAAGAAGAAAAAGCTCTAGCACGCTAAAAAGTCACGAGCCACCCCTGATCTAAACTAACAAAAATTTAATTATTTAGGTTATTTTCTTTTTTTTAAATCATATTTTTATTATAATAAAAATAATTTGTTTAAGTTACGTTTGAAAAAAATTCTACCCCGTAATTATTTTTTTATATAGAAATTTATCCTGTTGAAATTCGGAATATCCACCAACGAAAATAATTGGATATTAACCCTATCGAAACATAGTTTTACATAATAATTGGAAAATTGTTAAGAAATAGTCATTTTACAACGCACGCTAAAAAGGTTTATTTTTTTGGACGAATGCCTATTTTAATAGCGGTAAATTAGAATTTCATAATTATTATAGAATATAGAAGAATTTTAAGATAGGTCTGGTAGATGGCAAAAATTAAAATAAAAACCTTAGAGTACATAGAGTGGTATCTATCCAAGGCAGTGTAGTCAGTTATTGATGATTTTTACCGGACTCGACGGACCTGGGCGTGGCTAAGAATAAGGCTAGGGTATTGATACATCCATTCATAGCACATATCGACATAATGTTTTTGTTTATTCGTATAACCACTTTATCAACAAAAATATAGCTTATAACCTAAAAATACGTTTAGTTGTGTCCAGTTTAGTGGCATGATAAAAAATGTAGGCGGAGTCCCGCGGTGACCCAGGAGACCAAGGTCATCGTTATAGTACATAGAAGCGGTGTATTATATTGGTTGTCTCTTTTTCTCTCATGGCGTACGACGTGAAAACCCGGAGAAAGTGATTTATCCCAATTCTGTATAGGTTGGGTAAAAATAATTAGCTCTCCCTCCATATACTGTTACTTCAAGATGAAAACTGATACAACATATTGATTTCAAAAATTAAATTTTTGTGTGATAATACATTAAAATATTTAAGTACTCCTAAAAAATTGTTTCTTTTAAGTCTTCGAGTTTCGCGCTATACGCTGCAAATCATTCCTCAAACAACGCAAACCAATGAAAAGATTTGAAACATAAAAGAAATCCGCAAACTGTGCTGTCATGCAACGCTCGCTCGTGAAATTAGGTGGAAATATTTTCACCACAGCGTTTTCAGCGTTACCTGCACTTTTAGCATCGGAATGCAACGGGGCCAGCAAAACCTCGATTGTGCGTTCATTGTTTTGAATATGATTAGTTTCACGTTTGATTTCTATGGCAGACGGCGGATCGTGTAGATTCTGATACCATTCACGGTCAAATTAGACCGGAACGGTAACAAACTGGCTAAACGGTTGCCACACGAAGGCGTGTTCTTGTGTGGTGTAACGTTAATTCACGCATATCGTGCGTGGTGCGTAGCTTGCTGGTTTGTAGGACTATGGTCTATGATTGAGAAAGATAAGTTTTGGTAAAGCTAAGAGTAGTCTAGTTAAGATTATTTTATGGAGTTTGAAATTCGAACAGAGAAGAAACTACAAAACCTTGAACTCTGTTTATAGAACTATGGCCCATGATTTAGTTGAGAAGTTAGAAGGAGTTTTGGTAAAACCAAAAGTAATCAAGCTAAGATTATTTCAATGAGTTTGAAATTCGAACAGGGAAGAAACTACAAAACCTTGAACTCTTTTTATAGAACTATGGCCCATGATTTAGTTGAGAAATTAGAAGGAGTTTTGGTAAAACCAAAAGTAATCAAGCTAAGATTATTTCAATGAGTTTGAAATTCGAACAGGGAAGAAACTACAAAACCTTGAACTCTGTTTATAGAACTATGGCCTATGATTTATTTGAGAAATTAGAAGGAGTTTTGGTAAAACTAAAAGTAATCTAGCTAAGATTATTTCAAAGAATTTTAAATTCAAACAGAAAAAAACTACAAAGCCTTTATCTCTGTTTATAGAACTATGCCCCATGATTAGGAAAAGAAAATTAGAAGAAATTTTGGTAAAGCTATGAGTAATCTAGCTAAGTGTATTTTAAAAGAGATGAAACAAATAATCTTTGATCTCCAAAGTTTGAAATTCGAATTTGAAAAGCGAACAGAGAATAAACAAGATTCTTTTTAACTCTAGTTTTATCTAGAACTATGATTAAGCCAGAAAAATTGTAAGAATATTATCTAAAGCTAAGAGTATTTCAGCTAAGATTGTTTCAACCAGTTTGAAACTAGAACAGAGAGAGAACTAGTCATTTTGATCTCTAGGCTTATAGTATCAACTCGTTTAGAATAAATGAATGAAAGAAGAATGATATGTGTATTGCAACAGACTACCTAGGAAACAGAGGTGCAAACTTCTTGATCTTCAAATCCAAACATCGCGCGTACGAAAACCTACTTGCCCAAATAAATAAATTTAATTAAATAAAAAAACACGTTGTTTTAATCCACTTTCTTGTGTAAGTCAACTAGTTTCGATTCAGCTGAATCTTCATCGGGACTTAAAAATATACTATAGTATATTTATTTTATAGTTTTTATTTAATTAATCATGCCAATCCACAAGTGTTGGCTTATTCTGTTAATTGAATAAATTTAATTTATTTTAAATAATATTATACATACGAGAAGTACATCATAATCACGTTGCAGAGTTAAAGATTCTCTAAGTATAGTCCCAATTAAACACAACTTTTCAGAGCCGATATATTGCTTTAAATAGCAATACTTATGTTTTGTGACCAGATCTGAATTGCTCCCCATCTTCCTCTTTTCCATCTCCTTACTCTTCCTATTTTAATGCATTGTCCAAAATTAGGAACGCCATATCTCAGGTAGTTGTGCAAGACTAGAGACTCTTGTGCATTCATTATATAAAAATAGACATCTTTGAACTCTAGGCCCTATCGAGACCATGAGCAATAATTACTATTGCGCAAACAAATTTGGACAACATCACCTTAAATCCCTTCGTTGTCTTCTTCCCTTTCCACAACAGTCAGCTTATCTCTCACCCTCTTTTTAGACTACGACCAACTAAACAGAATCACCATCTTTATCATCATTGAGACCTTTCTCCGACCTTTTGATCTGATAGAAAGTGATTTCCATTTTCACCTTTGTTGTCGGAAGAAAAATACGAATAATGAGTTAAATTACATCGTCATCGTGTGAGTCATGAAACACCTATCGACAATTTACCGCTGTGAAATCCGCTCCGAAGACTCGGCTCCAAATTCCAATACTTGCATAACGATATTATCCGCTTACAAGCGAAGATGAGTCTGTTGAAACGCGAAAATAACACGCTTCTTCGAGAAGAGATATCCACTGCATCTGGGTCAGCCCATTATTCGTGGGGTATGTTTCACACATTTTATTTAGTGGATTGTGCAAATTGCTTGTTATTCGTAACAAGTAACATAGTCGAAACATGCAATGACAGTACGGAGAGTGTCACAATTTTTACAATGTTTGGACATCTTGTTAAAGGCATTTTGCATCGGCTTCTTCGTAGTTTAACAATGCAAAATAATTGTCTTGTTTTGAAACCGAAAACTCACAAATTTGAATCACTTAATTTACGGAATAGAAGAATTTGTCTCATGTTTAAAAGGAGATCATAATGCAGGGATGGGACAGGAGCGGGACAACATCTGAAACTTGCAAAGACATGATATATCGTCGGAAAGGCAAAAGGGCTAAAGCGCCATTTTAGGAAGTTTACACCAGAACACCTTAAAGTTTTTTTTAGTCTTACCATAAAATTCATAAGTTTTCAGTACCTGGTTGGATTATGAAAAAAAAGTTACCTCAGGTAACTCAATGCTCTCACTGAATTACCTGAAGCGACACAAAGATAAAACTTGTGTCGCTTGAGTCAAGCCTTCTCCCAAACGGTAAATATATTTTAGATGGCTGAAGGGCCACAAAAGTCTTCAGAATCAAACTAGAGTCAAAGCATTCAATGCAGAAAAAAAACTGATCAAAACTGCATATTTAACTCATTTTTAACCAAAGTGTTGCTTTAGGCCTTTTGCCTTTCCAGCGACTATATGTGATGTACACCCACAAGACCAACTAGCAAGATAAGATAGTCGATAACCAAAAAGGCTTCTCTATAAAAAGCCCACAGGATGAGGTAAGGATGGGAGAACTAAACTTAGATGGATATATATCGAATATAGAGACTTTCTGGTCGCCTTTAGAAAATGTCTTTGCTAGTGCTGGTCTTTGGTTGCCTCCCTCGTTTGTCCTTTATGTCTAAGGATGTTGTGTTAGCTTTCACAACAACTAGCGTCATTTAGTATAATGTATTTTGGTGTATGCCTCCCAACACTCCTTCGTCCTGCAAACCATCAGAGAAGCCTCTTTGATAGTTGGCTATATTCCATATTTGTTACACGCTCTGTCCAGTGGAGCTATACCAGTGTTATGACATCTTGTTATTGACTTCTCTTCACACAATCGTATGGCTCATGGTTGTACGTTGTTTTTCAGGCAACATTTTTTGGACTTCTTCTCAAAAATATACAATACGTGCATTATTACATTTAAAAAATCACCCATTTTATATTACAGAATTTGTACCATTTCTCGGTTGTCTTCAAAGTAACGCTGTTCAAAATATCAAAATGTTTCGTCCCGGTTCTGCTAGGACGTACAATAAATTAATCAAAAACGTATTAATTTATTAACATAAACGCGCCGTAAAGCTGTTTTCGCAGTACGAGTGTTAGCAGCACCAGAGTATCATTTAGTTGAATAGAGATTTAAGTGTGCATTTTAGAATTAAAGATTAAACGTGTTGTACATTTACATAATTCAAAAGAGCTTCTTATAAACAAGTGAGAGTTATAATCATCTTATTGCATGCTACAATGAAGTAACCGCTTAGCAAGGGGTGGACAATTTCCTCAAAAAATAAATTGTAGAATGTTATTAAAATGCATTTTTTTACAAATGTGCAAGTCTGCTGTCTGCTGCAGCCAGCAGGGCGTGGATCTATTATAGACAACCACCGATAAACAAAGGCACGTACCGTTATGCGTTAATTCTGTACTCTTCTAGACCCATAGTGTAAGTTACTCTCAGTATCGCCCTGGTGAAAGACAGAAATGGAATGCCATAGTTCCACAGGCTTCTGGCGGTTGGAATTCTGAAGTGATATTACATAACTGTATTTATTTAACCAACAGATATCCAACTATATAAAAGATCTTCCAGAGCGGTAGATTCTCTAACCATCACCCTGGTGAAATATCACTATGATGTCGTAGCTCCACAGGCTCCGGGCGGTTGGAATTCTAAAGTGATATCACATAACTGTCTTTATCTAACCAACGGATATTGCCCTGGTGAAAAACCACCATCCTGAATCGAAACTTCGCTTGAAATGGCTTCAGTCATATTTGGTGATTAGATGTAAATAGCTAGATTCTCACCCAATCTTTCTCTTTCCATCTCCTTTCCACTCCCCTCAGTCTCACAACACAGCTTAAGTGGGGATGTCATACTGTCACTGACTCCGGGAAGTTTGGTATCTTGTGCGATATTAACACAAACATAAAATAGACGGCCTCCATGGTCATAGTGGTAAGACGCTCGTCTAAGAATCCAGAGGTCGCGAATTCAAACCCGGCGTGTGCAAATATAAAAAACCTCATTTAATTAATATGTGTCATAACACATTTAATTCATATAAATGGTATACAGTATATTTGCAGAACGTTTTAGAGTGGTAGTTACTCTAAATATCGCCCTGGTGTAAGACCACCATTCAGAATTGAAACGTTGCTTGAAATGGCTTTAGCCGTGTTTGGTGACCAGATTTTAATAGCTAGATTCTTATACAACCTTTCTCCAACCATCCCCTTCCTTTTAATACTCCCTTCAGCCTCATAACATACCCCGATTAAGTGTCGTTTCACACCAACGTCCGACTCCGCTCAGTGACGATATGGTTCCGCATGAGAGCTTATTGATATGGTATGAATATCAATCAAGGAGTATGTGCCAAGACAAAGTTGTGTGGCAGTATATCCTCTCTGCCCACCCTTGTGATATTTAACTACTTAGTTGGTCAAATAATTATTTTGTTTCTGTAAAAATACTTACATCGCAGATTTTTTTGATTAGAAACCACTTTTTTATCACTAAATAATATTTTTAATAATTAAAAATATAATTTAGTGATAAAAAAATTGTTTTTAATAAAAAAAATCTGCGATGTAAGTATTTTTACACATCAAAATAATTAGTTAACTAACTAAGTAGTTAAATATCACAAGGGTGTGCAGAAGGATATACTGCCACACAACTTTGCCTTGGCACATACTCCTTGATTGATATTCATACCATATCAAGAAGCTCTCTTGCGGAACAATATCGTCACTGAGCGGATCCGGACGTTGGTGTGAATCGACACTAAGGATGCCGTACTGTCACTGACTCTGGGAAGTTTGGTCTCTTGTGCGGTGTTAACACAAAAATGACAAAAGATCCGGCTCAGCATACAGGGTATATAAATTTCACACCGTCGAAAAATAAATGTTATGACGTGTTTCACTTGTGTTATATTTCATACAGACAGAACGACCTTCAACCTGGCTCCGCCGTTTCACACAATAGCCGTTATTATCGGCCTATTCTTAGACGTTCACTTCTGCGAATAATATAATATTTCGTCTCCTACAGAATATTGAACAACGATTATGGATTCGGTTTCAGCACGCGGGTTCTGGCCACAGCGGGCACAATTGACACACTCCGTCGTGATATGTCAAGTCAGTCGTTAGATTTTGGTTACTTTTTTATCTTATTCGTAAAACTAATTGTTAATTTTTTAACCGTGAAAAATCACTGTATGTAACTTGACATATTAATTCCTTTAATCCACCCATTTCAAGTATGCAACAAAGTCTCCTAAAATACGTTGTAGGTAGGTACTTCATTAGACAGGTAATTTTAATAAACATTAGGTCCACATTTGAAAACATCGCAATACGTACGTACAAAGAAAATTATTTATTTAAATATTTCAAAAATATCAATAACCAACAACACAAATATGAAACAGAAAAGGCCAGAAAATCAAAAAGACAATAGCCACAAACGAGACTCGAACTCGGATCCTCTACTCTGAGTAACGCTGCAACCAATTCAGCCATTGGGACCTTATTATAAATCGACATTTTTAATGGATCTCATACTTATCAATGAAGATTATTGATATTATTTTTTCAATTTTCCTCTTATTTGGCTGCCATCTTTGTAATGATAATGGTTGTGACCATTGTCTTTTTATGTTATGGCTTTTTCTGTTTCATATTTGTGCTGTTGATCATTGATATTATTTAAAATTTTTATAAAAATAAGCATTAATGCTTTAAAGTTAATTATAATGTCAATCGAAATTGTTTATAATTAATGATTCAATTACCTTATCATCCATGCAATATATTGAATATATACAAGCCGAAAAACATGGTGGATATAGTCATAGTCGAAAATTGGCAAGAAACTGTATTTATCCACCCGTATTGCTGCAAAGAGATATGTCGGGGGCGGGGTCTTAATTATGTACCAGTCAGCCTAGATTCTTAGGGAGTTGTAAACGTCTTTCTTATTAAAAAAAAAAACTTTTATCTAATATACCTAATAATTTTATAAGTTTTCTATCGTACAGCATTGGTCATATCGAATGTCTCTAGTTTTGTTGATTCCGGCAGTTCCGTAGAAATAGGCCATCTCATCTATGAGCGACATATGTTTCTCATTTCTAACCGATGATTTAGGAATTCTAATATTATTTTACAAAAATCGTGTCTATATTGATATCGTAGCAATTTTCGGTTATCAATCATTTTATTTATTTATTAAAATTGGAATGAACTTTAAATCATTAATTCTTATTTATTATTAAATAATTAAATAATATTAATAATCTAAAACATAAATACGTAACAGAAAAAAGCCAGAAACTAAATAGAACAATGGTCATGACCGAGACTCGAACCTCTAAAAGATGGCTGCCTAAAATCAAAAGAAAATTCTAATATTAATAATGTCCAATATAAGTATGAGATCGTTTAAAAATGCCGCATTCTAATGAGGTATTGATGGTTTAATTGGCAAGGTGATACTCCCGGAAAGAGCAGAGGTTTCGAGTTCGAGTTTCGGTCATGACCATTGTTCTTTTTAGTTTCTGGCTTTTTTCTGTTTCATATTTGTGTTTTAGATTATTGATATACTCGTACATATTCTTAAATAGTTTGTTTTGTGTAATTAATGCATTTATTATATAACTGCTCTAAGCCAGTGGGACTAAATGTGTGATATGTTGTGACTGAAAGAAGAAAGCGGGGAGGGAGAGACGATAAGGAGGGAGAAGATTAGGAGGTACCTGCCTATTCAGATCAGTTATACTTTATCTTAGTAACTTTTGGGAAATTACACTTTTTTGCTTACACGTTACTCCTGCATTACATTTTTGAATTTTTCGCAACGAGTCAGTATAAGTCTACCTGTATATGTCATGTCTGTAAGCTTCTGAAAGGTCACACAGGCAGAGTGTTTTGAGCGCGTCATCTATTACTTACCAAGTCATGTATCTCTCTATAGAGTATGTGTGTATGTATGTATGTAGACAGTTTCATCGACTGAAGATTATTGTTTGTGAGAATTCGTCACTTTGCCTTTAGACTTTTTTATATTTGGAGAAATTACGTGAGTCTTGATAACGTGTTTGGCCATTGGCTAATCCGGTGGTCTCCCAACTAAATAAGTTAGACATGTACTTTCGAATTGAACGCTTGTATTAATTAAAGCTCTAAATGCAAAAAAAAAACAAAACTGACATTTTATTACATTATTTTATTTTGTAGAAATGCGAAATTAATGTAAGTTTTTAAATAATTGAAACTGTCAAGATTGCTTCAGACTATTAAGATACATTTTTTAAGAGGTGTGCTACATATAGTTTTATTTGAAAAAATAGTATTTTGTTTCTAGTACAAGCAGTTTTAGTTTTTGGCATTTAGCGCCTTAATTAATATGGGTATTCAATTCATAAGTTTTAAGAGAGCAACCTCACCAACATGTCACACGTCTTCATAAAATATATGGCGTCGTGTATAATGTTCTGATAGTTAAATGGATTCATCCAATCTCTATGGTCCATAACGTAAATGAATTGGCCAATTCGAAATATCGTCGTTGACTTCACAGACGGAAAAATCTGTACAAATTTCAAGATTTCAGAGCTTATCATTCCAGAGTTCTCGCTACTTTAGAAACTAACAGAATTTTTCTTTTCAGTTATCATATAACCGTCCTTAAGTAATTTCCATAGAATACTGAAAAGTAGCATTCATTCGATAACAAAATCAATATTGCTAGGCAAATTTCCATACACTTCGCACGAGCTGTCGACAAGCCTCATCTCGCAATTTACGGTTTGGTTGCCAATGCACTAATCGAATACTAAATTCATCACCAGTGACATTGCCGTTACTGGAACCATCGATATTCTTTTTCTGAGGAACTGGTCACTGGTTTCTTCATTGGTTTCCGCTAACTGGAACTGCAGTGACAGTCCATTTCAAATAACCATCTCTAAACCAAATATATTGAAACTCTTTCAGTTGAAGTAAGGCCCCTATGGTGCTTCTGACTTTCTTCAACGATTCACTGACAACACAAACATTATTGTATACTTTAAGTTCGAACATTTCAGTCGTCCTTGTGACTTTCTAATTTATCTACCGATCTGAACGTACTTCATTGCACACCACAGCTTAGAAAACGGGCAAAATCAGGTAGTTTGAGCCGTATTATACTTGTTCCTCCTTGAGCCAACATTTCGGACAGCCTCGCATTGTTCACCATCAAAGCACAACTCAATACTTCATCAAATAACTAACTCACTTGACAGAGCATCACATATAAAAATCTACAGTTACACTATTTCAAAGAAATTACATGAACAAATATTTAAGAAAACATGACTGAACAAGTGTGTTTCTCTGTGGTAGTTGTAAACCTACTCCCCCGGGTACTACTACATCCACCAAAATGCCTCCTCAGGCGTGATCATGGCCATCTTGGAAGACCGAAATATAACATTTGAAATCTGTTCAAATTAAATACGCATGTTCGAAAAAACAATATTGGCAAATCACAGTTTCCGATCGTTGATGATGATGCAATTACGCTATTTTTCTCTTCTTCCGGTATGTATTTCAGTATTTCATACGGTAACAAACAAAGAACATGACTCGACCAGACATTTTACTTCAACACGACACGCTCAACTGTCGAGAGCCAGTATGTCTTTTTTCATTTCCTTTCAATATTTGCTATTGCTACATATCAATACAAATCATAAACTTCAACCGATAGAATGGACGGGGAGCATCTTAGACTACCGA
Organism: Drusus annulatus; assembly: GCA_022651775.1. NCBI lineage: Eukaryota > Metazoa > Arthropoda > Insecta > Trichoptera > Limnephilidae > Drusus > Drusus annulatus. The sequence goes on from JAGWCC010000137.1 coordinate 187,709, forward strand.
AATATGTCATTTATGCGCCACTGACACGACCAGACATTTGACTTCAACACGACACACTCCACTTTCAAGTCCACGTGTCTTTTGGATGTCTAAACCTCCTTTCTCCTATCCTTCAGTGTCTCGTTCGGCGACCGTTACATCTACCCGAGGGCCTCCTCGGGAGTGACCATGGAGGGCCACTCCGTGCGGGTGCCCGCCCCGGGAGTTGTTTCCTACTCAGAGTGGCTATCGCGTTCTAGGTAAATAATGGCACTTGATTACTGCTTGCTCGGAAAGCCTTGGTGGAAGAACGCTGGTATGGATTGGTCTAACAGCAACGGAAAAAGCAGCTTTCTCCAGAAACTTTTGATAAAAACAAGATTTGTTACATCAATAGAAAATTACTACTGCTTTCTCGAAAAGGCTTGGTGGAAGGACGCTGGTTTGATTTAAATTATTAACTTCAGATTTAGATGAGATTAATTACGTTCGTATCACCTAGATGACTATTTGACCTTGAAAGCCTTGGTGGAAGAATGCTTTTCTGACTTGAATTAACAACAAGATATATTGAAAACAAAACTTGTTGCGTTTATAGCACATGATCACTGCTTATGCAGAAAGGCTTGGTCAAAAAGAGCTAGTCTGATTTGGTCTAACAGCAACGGTAAAGCGATTGTTTAGAAACGGATTATTGAGCGGCACTTGATTGCTGCTTGCTCAGAAAGCCTTGGTCGAAAAACGCTGGTCTGGCTCGGTCCAACAGCAAAAGTACCTGTTTAAAAACAAATTGCTGTGAAATAAAACCCTTAGTAGAAAAATGGTGGACTGGTTAACCAACGATTGACAGCTATAGAATTAGTGTTGATTACCGTTTCCACCCTTGTGGTCAAACGCTGATTAGAATTTGATTAGCAAAGAGAGAAACTTCTCAGAAACAAGATTTTGTTGCGTTATATCTAGTAATACCAGTTACTTTGGAAGTCCACCCAGATGATAGAAGAACAATTGTCAGGCTATGATTAATTTGGCTGGCTAAGTAAAAGGTTTATAGCCTGCAGCTACTGGTTTAGTCAAGGTTATGACGTCACATGGATGCTAGTCATCGAACGCGTGTGGAATATTTGTGGGACAAAGAATTATTCATAGCTAAATAATGACCCCGAGATTTCGCTGATTCAACCTTCGACGACGCTTTATGAAATTCGATAATAATTACTGGTTAATAATTCCATGTGCTTTTTCAACGCTTTGTCGCTTTACTATAATAATGTAATCATTTCACCCATCGCCATCACCCTTTCCAATAAAAAAATTTGCGTTTCATGCTTACCCAAATCCATGTGCTTAAATTATGTTATAACCCCATGTTTTTAATGAAAATTTAATATATTTCTATGGCCTTACAAACCAAAAAATCCACATTATGTTTTTTCCGTATTGCCATGTCCAAGATCAACAATTTTAATTGGAGTTCCCATGAAATCTTTTCTCTGTCGGTTAAGTCCGTTAAGGCATACATAATCACAGTTCGTTGACCATGAGATCTGATGAGTATCAAATTAAAATCGATAAGGTGATAATTGATCATTATCAGACTGGCATTATCAATGTATAATATCAACGGTGAATCTTTGGAGCAAGTTGATGAGAAAGGCAGGAAGGACGATTAGAACATTGACAGAAGTGTGATGCAGGAAATACAACGTATGGAGTAAGTGAGGTTAACAGTCCACCATAGAGTTCTGATACAAAGCCTGATGCATAACAGTGAGCTTTGGAATTGGCAGTGGAAAGGCGAAAGTTGACGGACTGCTGTAGAAAGGAGATCTCAACGTGGTAGATAATAATAATAATAATTAAAGTTTTATTCCAGAAGGTATGCAGGAGTAATGCAATGCAATACGTTCCATAATTGATATTGATACATAAAATAAATTGATATTGATACAAAAAACCCAAATTCAAAATACAATTAAAATAATAAATGTAAAAATTTATAATGCAAGATATTAGACCTCATGTCTACAGAAGGCCATCACGAGGGAGTCCATCCTGGCAGCGTTAACATTGATGGGGCCAATATCTTACTCCAACGAGCTTCTACGGTAGAATTCGTGATCTGACGGGATTCTATGATGAGTTAATTTCTAGAGTTGTTGATCCTTTCCCTCATTCCTGCCACCCTGGTTCTCATAAGGGCTGCAAATCCGGAAACTTGCAAGATTAGAACCTAACTAAATAAAAATGAAGAGATATGTAAGGCTACGTGATATAATTATGTTTACCCTTTAGAACATATAATATATCACGATTGGTGTTTTTACGGCAGTCAAAAACAAAAAAGGTCGATAAACAGCAAAAATTCTAATGTGTAATCTTTACCTGCTTCTGTTTAGCGGCTGATTTCTCTCCAAACGCGGTAGATTATTCACAAAATTAATATTTCAACTCTCGTCTGACAAAGGTGAACATTTTTCTGTCGATATTAGAAAGCGGCGACTAAGGAGTGTGAATAAAATTAGCATACAATTCGAGAGCCTGGCACGCCGATCTCTCGGATGCTGTGACGTATCGACGCATTGAGAGTTTCAGCAAACATTGAAGCAAGAATCTACATTTTCTATTTACTAACTTCTCTTTCAGAGCAAGAATGCGTGACGACTTAATAATTGAACCTGCTAAGACTTCATAAATGAATTTACAAAATCATATCTCAATATTTGCAGGAATGCAGCGAGATACCAGAAAACCTGTCGAACAATATTTGCCTTCATAAGATAATATCGTCGCCGGAAAGGCAAAAGGGCTTAAGCGACACTTTGGTCAAAAATGAGTTAAAGGTGCAGTTTTGATCAATTATTTTTTCTCCATCGAATGCTCTGACTCTCGTTTGATTCTGAAGACTCTGTGGCCCTTCAGCCATGTAAAATATATTTACCTTTTGGGAGAAGGCTCGACTCAAGCGACACAAGTTGGGACGTTTTTTAGCTTTTTGTCGCTTTATTAAAAGTATTGATTTTTCAAAATCCAATTAGGTACCGAAGACTTATGAATTTTATTGTAAAATAATGAAAAAAACTTTAAAGTGCTCTGGTGTGAACTTCCCAAAATGGATTAATAATTTTGTTGCGTTTTTTGATTTCCAAGGCAAAGGTTCTGACAGATTTTTGGCAGTGCAAAAATGCATTCCTCTATTGGCCACAACCAAGACAGCAGTGATTCAAAAAGTCATAGATTGTTTCTATTGAATAATTTTTTAAATTTTGTTCAATTTGTAAAAAAAATGAGGTACTCGTTGACTTCCAAGAAAGTGATGTGTCAATTACAAAAGATCGAATATTTCTGAAAAAAAATTTTTTTGAGCTTCACTGATATGTTAAGGTTAAGCTATCAAAGACTGATGGAACCCTTTATGTCTTTTACGGGGAGACCGCCATTACCAAAACCCTTTTCAATGGCTCGTTTGGAAACCATAAGATTTTCATATTTTCCGCAATCCATCCATTTCCTATGACACTCATTTGATAACGACACTTCCCTACCAAACCACCGAATCCCTTCAGACTTGGAATCTGACGGCCTCCATGGTCGAGTGGTAAGACACTCGACTACGAATCCAAAGGTCGCGGGCTTAAACCCGGCGTGCGCCAATAACTTTTAGTTAATTAATATGTGTCGTAACACATTTCAATCATGAAATAATGTAAAGTTTATTTGCGGCACGTTCCAGAGTGGTAGATACTATTGAGTATCGTCCTGGTAAAAGACCACCATTCAGAATGGAAACGTTGCTTGAAATGGCTGTAGCTGTGTTTGGTGACCACATCTGGATAACCAGATGCCAACCTTCATCTTCCCCATCTCCTTCCCCTCCCCATTACCTTCAACCTCACAATATACCCCCATTGGAGATGCCATAGTCTCACTGGCTCTGGACGGTTGGGAGCAGTTGGGACTCTTGTGCGGTATTCACTATAAAAAATCTAAATACTTAAAAAATAGTTAAAGGTTCATCACTAACAAAACAAAAGAATATATATTTATTAGGGATTAATTTACGTATACATATATTTGATTAAATGAAATGCCATGAACTTAATTATCAAATCAATAGATAAGTGGTATATCTTAAGTGGTGTCAATGGCTGCAAATCATTATAACTCACCTTGAATAAAGATTTAAATCTTTTAAGAAGCAGCATTTAAAGATAATTAATGTCGACATCATATCTAGTTATTTGCAGTAAAAGGTAATGGCGCAATTATTGTTCTCAGTTGCAGCGTTCAGGAATGAACTTGAAATTATTAGACATAGTTAATACGAGATATGTTCTAATACCTTATTTAATAAACCCTTGTTTTATTCCTTGTCCACCTGCTGCCAGTTTCAAAAGTCTTTTAAATATATTATTTGTACACTTTAATACAGATAAGATTTATAACGTAGGTAATATGTTCCTATTAATAATATTATATTAATAACAGTGAATTTATATAGCGCAGTTTTGTGATAGTTCACCTCAAGTGCGCTTTATACTAAATTACCTAACCTAATAAATGACCAGAAAATAATAGACAACAGTATGCAAATTAAAACTATCTAAAATTTGAATCGTTATCATAAATCATAAACGGATTAAGATTAAATTCATTCTTAGAAGGAAAATATTACAATTGTATTATAAATTCAATTAGAAACAGCATTGGAGTATTAAATGGTGGATATTGATATCATAAATTATTTTGGAAATATGACAAAAGGAGAAAAATGGGGACCCTTTAATGACATGTATTGTATTATTTGCTACTGCTATAAAATCAAAATTTGGTTTTAGCTAGCTTTGGTTTTCAAATAATCTTTTAATTTGCTGCAATTAATGCAATAGAGGCTGGTAAAAAAATGACAAAAAAGCTAGGCTAGCAGGCCGCAATGGAGTTCTGCTATCAACTCTCGATGAATGTAGGCTAAATGCAGTAGAAATTAGACGTAGAGCAGATGGATGACGAAAGGTGTGTCAGGAGAATAGATGGACGAAGAAATCAGGGACACTCAAGGACGACAAAGCACAATCACATGAAACAAATAGTTTAGTCGGATAGTTTCATGAGCAGGAATAACAAATTGACAGGTGATTTTCCCAAAACAACGGCACTATAAAAGTTATCCATTTATTATTATTAATGTGGATTAACCAGAGTGGTAGATAGACTATCGCCCTGGTGAAAGACCACCGTTCAGAGTCGAAACGTTGCTTAAAATGGCTTTAGCCGTGTTCGGTGACCTGATCCGAATAGTCAGGTACTTCCCAACCTTCATCTTCTTCATCTCCTTCCCTTCCCCACTACCTTCAGCCTCACAACATACCCCAATAATCAGGGATGTCACAGGCTTACTGGCTCTAGACGGTTGGGAGCAGTTGAGACTCTTGTTCGTTATTCACTATAAACTGTCTGTCTGAAATTCCATTTCCATTTCCATTTTTGTATCACGCTAAAGATATTTATTTTATTTGTTATTATTTACTATTTATCATGGTATAAACGAAATTTAAGGGAGTGCTCCGTGTCTGTCTCACTAGGTACACAAATTATATAATAAGGTGGAACATTGACAGTGATAACTGTAAATAAATAAAATCAACAAGAAATCAGCAAGTTAAATTCTATAAATGCAAATCAAAATGTAAGTAATAAATTATAAAATTAAAATAAATATAAAAAACAAAGTTATTACATTGAGGTTGAATTTGAAGATATTGTTTATATGTTAGAGGTTAGGTTGCATTTAGGTTTTGATGTTTTATAATCCAGTTAATAGTAAATAACAAAAATGAAAAAAGATTATATATGCATAGATACTCGTATAAGGATAGATTCAAATTTGAAATATACACGGTGTTAAGATTGCTGTGGAAATTCAAAATATTTCCATAATATCTGTTATAATCTAGCATTATTTGCAAAAATATTATCAGTTATTTTTCATAAGTAGGTACACGACAAGTATAGTACGCGCACCGTTTAGTCGCTCGGGAACTTTCAAAACGCTTTTTACGATTGCTCTGAGAACAAAAGTAGACCGAAGCGGTATTATTATGCAATTGTAAATGCAGTTTTTGCAGAGTGGAGCCACTGAACCAGTCCACGAGCACTGTCGGCCGGACGAGTGGCGGCTTCTGTCTAAATACTATTACACGGCCTCCGCGGTCCAGTGGTTAAGATGCTTCACTACGAATCCAAAGGTCACGAGCTCAAATCCCGGCGTGCGCAAATAAATTTTATTTTATTAATATGTTTTAATACTCATTTGCGACACGTTCCAGAGTGGTAGATACTCCAAGTATCGCCCTGGTGAAAGACCACCATTCAGAATCGAAACGTTGCTTACAATGGTTTCAGCCTTAGAGTATACTAGGGGTAGCCCAAGCCAAGGTAGTGAAGTCAGTTTTGGACTTGTTTTTGATGATTTCAACATGACTCGGCGCACCTGGGCGTGGCTAAGACTAAGGCTACGGTATTTGTACATGCATTTATATCACAAATCGACATAATGTTTTTGTGTATTCGTATTGCCACTTTTCACAGTATTTTTATCAACAAAAATATAGCATCTAACCTAAAAAACCGTTTAGTTGTGTCAAGTTTAGTGGCAAAATAAAAATGTGGGCGGAGTCCCGCCGTTAACCAGCGAAGATAGCCCGCTCAAGATCATTGCGACAGTATATAGAAGCGGTCTAAGAAATTTGTTGTCTCTTTCTCTCTCATGGTGTACGATGTAAAAACTCGGAAAAAGTGATTTATTACAATTTCGGATGGGTTGGGTAAAACAAATTAGCTATCCCTCCATATATTGTTACTTCAAGGTTTCAGCCAATTACGTTACATATATAGACACGTTATAGCCTTGGAATATTAACACAAAATGTGGCAAGCAAAACACATACGTTACCAGTAAATTCATCATTCAAATATCGGTCATGTATGACAAAGATAGACATTCATAGAATATATGCGTATGAACGAAACAGATCCGACACAGATCCGTCTTAAACACCAATCACACCAACTAGCGTGATTATTGCTTGCCACTTTGAGAGCGCTACAACGTGTATATATTATGTAACGTCATTGGTTTCAGCCGTTTTTGGTGAAAATGTGTACTAAGTTATAGTTTTATGAAGTATAACGTACAAAGAAAATAAACTAGAAAACAAACCGATAAAACGAATATCGCAAAATAAACATATCTCATAAATTATTATTTTAACCCATTTTTTGTAAATAGTGCATACTGCACAAGAGTCCCAACTGCTCCCAACCGTCTAGAGCCAGTGAGACTATGGCGTCTCCGATTGGGGCATGTTGTGAGTTTGAAGGTGGTGAAGAGGAGACGAAGATGGGATAGAGAAAGGTTGGGAAGTATCTGGCTATTTATATCTGGTCGCCGAATACGGCTGAAGTCACTTCAAGCAACGTTTCAATTCTGAATGGTGGTCTTTCACCAGGGTGATAATTGGGCGTAGTTATGCAGAAACCATCCAACCCCAAAAAGATGAAACTGAGAAAAAGACGTTTGAAAATTTGACGATACAAAAGCATATTACGGCATTTGTAAAGTGAACATCAGTGTTTTTTCTTTATGATAATTAATAGAAGTCGAGGACGCCCGAGAAAGACATGGCACGATCAAGTAAATCAAATACTTGAATCGGGTCGTGTGAAGAGTCAGAATAACAGAAGAGTATGTATGAGACGATGTATGAACGTAAATGAAGCAAGAAGTGTGTGCCAAGACAGAGTTGTATGGCGGTCCGTCCTCTCTGCCTACCCCTGCGGGGAAGCGGCGTGATGGTTAGTTAGTTTTTATAATTATTTTAAATAGGTTATGTATAATCTATCAATGTATTTATTTAAAAATATATTGTATACCCTATGTAGCTTGGATGTTTTCAGCAGATAGAAATCTCGTATTTATCCATAGGAAAACATGTAAAAACTCAATTTCGGCAAATTGTGGGTGGGACGCTTTCGCGTGACTACGTCCAATTGGAGTTTCTACCACCCTGGAACGTGCTGCAAATACATTATGTGTTACTTTACAACATTTCTAAGAATACACGTAAATTTAATTTAATTAATTGTGCTCGCCGGGTTTCGAGCCCGCGACCTCTGAGTTCGCAGCCGCTTAGCCACGGAGGTCGTCTGCTTCATTACTAAAAAAAAATACAATTTTTTTTCATATGTTTTCTTTATTTGTACCGAGAACTCACCACTAACTTGGCGAACGGTATTTTGCTTATAGTGACTGTCTACATTGTTCCGATATTCAGTATTTCGCTACAACAGGTGTATTGTGTTAGGCTGTATTTTTACGGCGGCAATATCGCAACGATATCATATGGACTGTGAACCGCGGTAGGCGGAGATTTCTTCTCGAGCGCGGAAGGAAATAACGAAGTTAAAATAATAGAGCGGCTGCTTTTGTTTGGTCGTGGCTTGATTTCACGGGGGGGTCAATGGGACGTGAAATGTGATTTACGTGAGAGGTTTTACGGTGATAACGTTTTGAACTGTACATTATAATGATGGAGTTTATTTATGATAATAAGTTGAAAGAAGGGTGAATGCAGGAAACTCCATTAAAAGAGAACTGAACGCTGTTGGCGCAAATAATAAATTGTCTAAAGAAGCGAAGCTAGCAGTCCACAATGGAGTGCTTATACCAACCCTGATGTATGGCAGTGAGGCATGGAACTGGCAGAGGAAGGATGAAAGTAGACTGAATGCTATGGAAATGAGATCTTTGAGACGTATGTGCGGTAAAACCATGTATGACCGTATTAAAAATGTGGATATCCGGAAAGAATGCAAGGCTGATGTGAGCGTAATGAATAGTATCAAGAAAGGGACGCTTAGATGGTTTGGGCATGTAGAGCGAATGAACGAAGAAAGGAATGTGAAAATAATATATGATGAGGAAGTGAATGGAAAAAGAAGTCGAGGACGCCCGAGAAAGACATGGCACGATCAAATAAATCAAATACTTGAATCGGGTCATGTGAAGAGTCAGAATAACAGAAGAGTATGTATGAGACGATGCATGAATGTGAATGAAGCAAGGAGTGTGTGCCAAGACAGAGTTATATGGCGATCTGTCCTCTCTGCCTATCCCTGCGGGGAAACGGCGTGATGGTTAGTTTGTTAGTTAGTTAAGTATTTAACATTGGATCACCTCATTTTCCTGGATTTTGGTTCTAAGCCAAAGCTAGCGCTGCCTGAGTAAAAACTGTAAATTATAAGCACAATTAAAATATTAAATTAGAATTAACCTTAAGGCTTTATGCTTTTGTATTAATTGTAGTAATAATTTCAATAATCTTCAACGTAAATATGAAACAGAAAAGCCAGATATTAAAAAAAGAAAACGACCGCGACCGAGACTCGAACTCGGAACCTCTACTCTATCCGATGGTGATGTATCTGCCAATTGAGCTACCGAGACTTTATTAGAAACCCGAATTTTAATCGAAATAAAATTTTCCGTAAGTAAAAATGGATGGTTTATCCAAGACACCATCTAGGTATACAATATCTGCTCGATAAATGTCTGGAAGAAATTGAAAAAATAATATGAATAATTTTCATTGAAGTATGAGATCGATTAAAATTCTGGTTTCTAAGAAGGCCTCGGTAGCTCAGTTAGAAGAGACGTTACTCTCAGATAGAGTAGAGGTAGCGAGTTCGAGTCTCGGTCGCGATCGTTACACTTTTTAGTTTCTGGCTTTTTCTGTTTCACATTTACGTTGAAGATTATTGTTATTATTTCTACAATGTTTTAACTTCTGTCGATTTTCTCCCTTATAAACAATTTATTTCGTTCCATGTCTAAATGAGTATCAAAGGCCAAATCTCAATCTCTGCAGATTGATTGAACAATTGAAATGCGGAAGTAACGACATGGCGCCTTATCTATTTTTCATCAGTCAAATATATAGATTAACAGTTGCTCCATAGCTCATAGTGACAAAAACATTGCGAGCTCGAAATTTCACAGAGTATTTAGTTAACCAATCAAAATTATCGATTTCTATTTTAAAATCGCCCTGAGCGTCCAATTTCAGTGTCACCAATGCAATTTATTGTATTTTTAACTCAGCGGTATATCTACTTAAAATTTACTTAACCATCTGATCTGCATAGTTAAAATACATTGGAATTGAGAAAATGCTCAGTCGGCCTCCATGGTTGAGTGGTAAGACGCTCGACTAAGAATCCAAAGGTCGCAGGTTCAAACCCGGCGTGTGGGTACTTTTATTGAATTAATATGTGTCATAACACATTTAATTCATATAAAATAGTGTAAAGTTTATTTCAAGTTCCAGAGTGGTAGATACTCCAAGTATCACCCTGGTGAAAAACCACCATTCAGAATCGAAACGTTTCTTGAAATGGCTTTAGCCGTGTTTGATGACCAGATCTGAATAGCCAGGTACTTCCTTACCTTCCTCTTCCCCATCTCCTTCCCCTCCTTACTACCTTCAGCCTCACAACATAGCCCAATTAGGGATACCATAGTCCCACTGGCTCTAGACGGTTGGGAGCAGTTGGGAATCTTGTGCGGGATTTATTATAAAAACTTAATTTAGAAAAGTCAAAACCTTTGCAAAATAACTGAAGATTTTCTAAGAGACTTAAGAGTCTTCCGCTACGGGCAAAAATTTCGCTCATCTTAACGTTGGCTCAGTTTTAAAGGTGAAAACAATCATGAATACCGAACATATTCTGTACTTCGTGTAATAATGTTGAAGAGTTTGATGCAAATAAAGGTAAAACTGAAACGAAACCGCAGTAAAAAGTGAAACAGCTCAGTCTAGCCAGACCGACTGCTCGCTACACTTCATTTAAGTAAAATTTCCACATTTCTATAACTTAGCCATAAGCGAGCCACCTTTTTACTACATTTAGCAGAAATACATCAGAGGCGGCGCCATTTAATGCCATTGAAATGATATAGAAATTTAAAAAATAAATTAAAAATTAAACCCTGCCCTTGGTCAAATGGTGCCTTAAATTTTGTCACCTTTACATTTTATAAATTGTACATTTTGTAATATGTATTTAACTGCACGGAATGTAGATACAAGAAGGCTATAAAATCAATAATATTTTTATGTAATCAACAATATTTTTTAATACTCTACAACTATTTCTTATTTTGTTTGTGCATATATAATTCTCTTTTTTTCACTGTCAATTGTAAATCTTCAATGTAAAAACCCTCTCGGGCGTATGCAATAAAGTAAATAATTTCATATACCAACTTTTACTTATTGCTGAGAATCAATTAAATGAATTATCCAAGAGAGTGCAAGCTCTATACACGGTAATTATATAGATATCAATGACGTTACATATATATAGACACGTTGTAGCGCTCTCAAAGTGGCAAGCAATAATCACGCTAGTTGGTGTGATCGGTGCTTAAGCCGATTTAGTACTAAACGGTCACGCGTCGCTTGAGGTCGTTTCAAGCAAGTATGGAACGCGGTCCGAACTTCGAATCTGTTTCGTTCATACACATATCTTCTATGAATGTCTATCTTTGTCATACGTGACCGATATTTGAATGATAAATTTACTGGTAACGTGTGTGTTTTGCTTACCACATTTTGTCTTAATATTCTAAGGCTATAACGTGTCTATATATGTAACGTCATTGATAGATACTCGTACAAAATTTTGCTAACCACTTGTTTTTGGCAGGTTTCCCTTCAAAAAATGACTACGTATCGGCACTAACAGTTTACTTTTCGAATACTTGTAAAGAAAAAATAAAGCAAGTGGGCTCATTTTAGAAACCCTTCGTTGTTTTCTGCGTTGCATCGTTTTACACAGCAGTCATATTACAGTACTGCTCTATTCGCCCAACGGCCGTGTATGAGAGGCGCCGAGGCGCTCGTTAGAGCCGCCGCCTGTTAGGTTGTAACTCTCATAACATAGTGGTTTCAGCACGTCAAGATATAACGATGTCTCAGCAATGTACCGTATGTAGGCACCTGCTACAGTGGACAAAAATCCAATAATTTTATCCAAAAAACTATACAACAGAAAATAACTCACTTTCAAAAGATTATTATTTGAACGCTATGAAACGACACTGAACCACGAGATTGACTTTTAACGTTTACGGTTGAAATCATTGCTTTTTATTCGATTCACGGCTTTTTCTTCGATATTGTTATTAAATGAACCGATCGTTCAACATTTTTTAATGGTTTCCGTTGAAATTAATAGACAATGATTGTAATTGTTAAATTCATAAATAATTATTTACGCTTTAGTCACAGACGTGTAATATCAAAAGTGCAATGTGATTCATGATCATCCAAAGGATTTTGCTAACCCATGCCGGTTAGTAGCCGATTGGACAAATGCGACGGCTTCCCACGTCGTCCCTCTATGTCCTCCATCATTACCCAATTGACATTTTTCGCTTAAAATGACGGTAGTAGGAGAATTGAAATGTTGTCAGGTTGTTTTACTGCACGGGGATGTTGGTCATACTTTTTTATATTTTTTTATATAGCGCAACAGTCGTAACTGTCCGGCAAGTGAGGCTATGGCAACCTCAATTAACATATTTGTGAGGCTAATCGGAAAGTTGAAAAAATACAAGATGTATTTTTCTCTAGCGCCCACCATGCAAGTCATGCCAGTATCACGATAGTCGTATTGGTTGGAAAGTACTTGACCATTTAGTTCTGATCACTAACCACGGATAAAGCCATTTCAAGCCACGTTTCGATTTTGAATGGTACTTGCTGAAATGCAAATCTACTACATATTATTTTTATTTATAGTTAATACCGCACAAGAGTCGCAACTGCTCCTAACCGTCTAGGGCCATTAAGACTTTTACATCCTCAATTGGGGTATGTTATTAGGCTGAAGGTAGCGGGGAAGGGAAGGAGACGGGGAAGAGGAAGGTTGAGAAGTACCTGGCTATTCAGAACTGGTCACCAAAGATGGCTAAAGACATTTTAAACAACGTTTCGATTCTGAATGGTGGTCTTTCACCAGGGAGATATTTTGAGTATCTACCACTCTGGTTAATCCACATTCATTCTGTTATTCCTGCTCTTGAAATGATCTGACTAAACTATTTATTTCACGTGGTTATTTCATGTCGTCCTGGGGCGTTCCTGACTTCTTCGTTCATCTATTCTCCTGACACACCTTTCTCCATCCATCGACCCTACGTCTTATTTCGACTGCATCCAGCCTACTTTCATCGAGAGTAGATAGCAGAACTCCATCGTGGCCTGTCATTTCCCTCTGTATGTTTATATAACCGCACACTTTGTATATTTTTTGCTTAGTTAATTTCTTACCTTGATGCATAGACATAAAATACAAGACACGTCATATTCATACAAATTGAACGATAAATTTGGCATGCTCTGATATCTGTTTTAAAACTCATAACGCATGAAAAGGATAGTCATACCAAGCAGAATATGTGTGTATGAATGAGATAGCTATATGAACGTCCCGCGTTATATTCTCCGCTTTACAAGCCCTCTCTTCCCTAACAAACTTACGAGCGAAGTAGCATGCGACGTACTCGTGTACTGTCGCTAGGTTGTCTTCCACACACTTATGTATTTCTTTATTCGCCATCTCACTTATACCATTTGGTATGTGAATAATAAATTGTATTAATAATAATAATAATATTTTTATTAAATTTCTTATACATTACAAATTTTTTGAATTTAATGCATATAAGAAATAAGTTATTTTTTTTACAAAATAAATACAAATTATAGTAACAAAAAATAAAATTTCAAAAAAATAAAATTTCAGGCAGTGGTGATGATCAGGTCAATGAGGAATGATTAGTTGAAATAATAAGTGATTTGTGTGTACTTTGCATGAAAAGAAACTCCATGAGATTTTTTTTTGCTCCCGAATAATTTTTACACTTGTCAAAAGCACAGGAAGGCATTTTATCTCAGAAAAGAGCTTACATCGATGCGTTTGTGGCAATTAGTGACAGCTTGTTTGTCAAACAAATGTTTGTGCGAGACTGAACGCAGTAAATCTCAGGTATGCCTCGTTGGCTTAGTTTAGTGCAGTCACGCGCGTTATCTCAGTAACGTATCTACATTATTTAATTCATCTAAGCCCTGATGTCATAAAAATTAAACGAATATCCGTGGTCTTATGCAAAGTTATTTTTGAATTTCTTTGAATGTATTGATTCTTTAAACCCCGGGTTTATTTGCTTGTCAGGGTTACAAATTACAACACTCGTCTCGACCGAAGAAATAATGGTTGGCAAACCAAATATGCTATCCTTGCCAAAGGCATTGGATGCCAACTGATTTCTAATGAAAGTTCTGCAATCTCTAGAGCGTTTTCTGCAAGTTTCAGGCTAATCTGTGCCCAGCCGTGTGAATTGTTGATCATTTCAGTTTGCATCTAATTAATTGAATTACCGACTGCATCGTTTGAATGGCTTACCCTGCAACCAAACTGCTACAAAAAGAAAAGTGACTTTATTGAAATAAACTGGATTTATTTGTCAATTTTGCAAATTTGTTAATTTATAGACAATGAAATAAGAGTCGACCTAACACAGTACAAAACAGCTGTTCCAAGCGTTGACTGCCAATCTAAAGGTCGCGGAAAATAATGCCAAATCAGGTGATTTAGGTTTGAAATATTTGATCACCTAGAAATGTGACAGATGCTTTTATTAATCACTGCGAGTAGAACATTGAATGGTCTCCGTGGTCGAGTGGTAAGACGCTCGACTGCGTATCGAAGGTTGCGGATTCAAGCCCGGCGTGCGAAAATAATTTGTATTTAAGTAATATGTGTCATAACACGTTTTAATTCTTGTTAGTCAATATATGTTAGCATATTTTTTATTGTCATGTTCAATCATAACACAATTTGTGGTAATTTATGTTTCCTTAATTTGGTTAATCGTTCCATGGTTTTTATTGTTAGTGATAATTGTGGTGAGCTAATTTAAACGTTGGTTGTTATTAAACTGTTCAAGAGTTCATGGGTATTTAACTTTTTATCCTTTCCAGGGGAGAGAAACTGATAGTGACAATGGACAAGAGGCCCGGCAAGGCTGGCTGCAAAAGCTGGATCTGGTGGGGCGTTGGAGCCATCCTCGTCCTGGCCATCATCATCGCTATCTTGGCTGGAGGTCAGTATATATATATATCTTCAACCTTACACTGGTGATACCTGGAGAGGCAGACCTGGGACGTTCACGTACCTTTCATTGCAAAGTATTTATATATTGAAGCAATTTGGGTAATCGTTATACAACGACCATCTGTTTATTAAACACTCAAATGACTCGTATCTCAGAGCAAGAATATATATGGATAGAGAGCTAAACATTTTTACCAAACCTATACAAATTTACGATAAATCACTTTCTCCGGTCTTTCACGGCGTAAACCGCGAGAGAGAAAGAGATAAAAACAAGTTCTCACACAATATAGCACCGCTTTTATGTGTGTAGGCATGTTCTCTGTCTCCCGCATCTCCGGTGACTCCGTCCACTACGTTTTGTTATGCGACATGACAGGACAGAACTCAACGGTTTTTTACGTTATATCCTACATTTTTGTTTATAACAATACTGAGAAGAGGTGATTATACAAATAAACAAAAACATGATGTGCTATGAATGGATGTATAAATACCCTAGCTCTAGCCCCGCCCCAGTCAGGCAAAAATCATCAATACTGATTACACTAGCGTTCCCTCCTGGTATATTATTGCTCTGAGGCTATGCAAGTAGGAAGAGATTTGTCAGGACCCAAATTATTTTTTCACCAATCAATACGATAGTTAATACCATTGCAAATCACTGAAACATTGGATTATCTGAGGTAAGTGCCTCCTGAAAACTATTGAACCGCTACAATCTACTTTGAATTCATGCAGTAAACATTATTTATTTGTTATTATTTTTAACTTCCACCCTACATACTTAATATCAACGGTTGAGTTTACACCAGTTGTTTCTACTCTCGTGGTACGAGAACGTATGGAAGCAGAAAAACACTTAAACTTCTTCTTCTTTTTTTATTTGAACATTTTTATCGGAAGATTTTTTAAAGTACAACAGTTTAACCTTCAACTGACGACATTCAAGAACCGCACGGCAAGGCGCTCTGAATGGGACTGCGAACTGACGATATTCAAGAACCGCACGCCATGGCGATCTGAACAGGACTCCTCGATGAAATAACTCTAGGGTAGAATCTTAGAGTCTTAGTAAATGGTCCACATGTGTTCTATGGGATAATGCGTGAATTTATGACACAATTTTAAGAAACAGAAAACATCAAGAGAGGCAATTAAGAAATGCCCAAGGACCTTGGTCCGAAGGGTAGATGACAGGGGATTTAAGAAACAGAAAACATTATGGGAGGCAAATAAGAAATGCCAAAGGACCTTGGTCTGAAGGGTAGGTGACAGGGGATAAGCCCCCACATGGGCGCAACTGCATGGCCCATTACAGCTATCATAATGAATTCACCACATTATTTCAAGACATAATAAAAATAAATCAGATTTGCTTAATCCTAAAACATAAATCACACTATAATACAACTGTAAACATTAAAATATAAAATGACGATTTGCAGTAAGCGATAAGACATTCCTTCATAAAATACCAGGCTAGTACTAGAGGTACCTTATTTAATTTCACCGGAATCTGCCCTTGATTGTAAAATGGTAGATGATATATTTTTCACGTAGTAACGTCGCATTTGGGAACGAACACCAGTGAAATCAAAATAATAATAATAATTCGATTGCTTCAAGGAAAATTAAGCTTTAAGTCACACTCAGTAATTTTGCAGAAGAGTAATTATAGCGCTATTTTTTTCCAATCTTAGGTGAGGTTTCTTGCTGTTTGAGTATTTTGGTCAAATTTGTGCTAATTTATGACTCCCAGAAAACGTAAGTCAAAAACCTCAATTTCCAGGCTGCAGTGTATTTCGTTTGTTTAAAAGAAAGGCAAACATTCCCGGTTTACGAATAACCTGACAATATTTAAAAAAAACTCCTAGGTAGTACCATCATATTAAGCGAAAAATGTTGCTTGTGCAATGATGGAGGACTAGGTGGGAATCTGACGCGTTTGTCCACTCAGCTACAAACCGGTTAAAACCGGTCTTCCTTGGAACAGTCAATTTGTATCATTTCATTCAATTTAGGTACACCCTTATGGTAAATATGCAGAATTCATCCTTCTTTACAATAGCACGCTATCTCTGTCTGACTATTTTGGCGATTACAAACTATTTTTTGCTAAATTTGTCCGTGCGGACATGTACCTTAAGGTTCAAACGACTTAATTTAATACATTTGTCTTTAAAATCATCCAACTCGCGTGCGTTGATGCTATAAGTCGTTAGATGGCATTGATAAATTGGATAATTACCTGATTTTAACGACCATCTGAACTTTATGATTTGTGTTTTTAGATGGCAATTGCACCTTCTGCTATATGTTTCATATGTGCCTTAAATAGACGGGCAGTGTAGGTGTTTACCAATATATAACAGTCCACATTATGGCCAATTTGTAGTAGTACGGTCATTACACCATTACTGCGCTGAAATCGATGTCTGAGTCAATGTAAAATATTCATAGAACCCAGTCAAGCAAAGTGGGACTATGAATCTCTAATTCAGTAAAGACTTCAACGTCATGTTTCAACTTAACACCGAGACTTGAGGCTATAATTAATAACAATGTTTTACCAAGACATAAACTTTCGAAAACTAGTTTTGTCATTATACATGAGTAACATGAACGGCATGTCAAAAAAATTAACTATTCACCCAAATAGTGTTGACAGATTGTCGTATCAAATAGAAACATGGCCAAAGTTTTTGTCTTAAAATTGGATCGTTGTACAAATCAACGCCTTAATTCCGTAGACAGATGTATTATAAAAAGATGCTTGTGCTAAGCTGCTACTGAGTTTCTTTACATGGAATCGTGTGTCCATTATAATGATGTTCCACTCTATATTCTGACTCTCATTCTGGAGGATTCTCGTCAGATAATGACTTTTTTTCCAGAGTGGTTGGTACTCTAAGTATCTCCCTGTTGAAAGACCACCATTCAGAATTGGAACGTTACTTGAAATTGCTTTAGCCGTGTTTGGTGACCAGATCTGAATAGCCAGGTACTTCTTAATCTTCCTCTTCTTCATCTTCTTCCCCAATTTGGAGATGCTATAGTCCTACTGACTCTAGATGGTTGAGAGCAGTTGAGACTCTTGTGCGGTATTTCCTGTAAAAATAAATTTAAAAATAGCTTAACATTCTTGCTGCGTAACCTTGTTTCTTTTAAAAAAATGCTATTTTATATTTTATTCACGAACTTTTATACATTTTTGTTACAATTCTGGCATACACTTCTTACTTTATTCACGCTTCATCGTGTTTTTTGGGATATCCTTAACTTTTTCTTCTATTTGCGTAATACATTCTCCTGACACTCCATTCTCAGCTATTTTTTTCAATGAACTGTATATGCATCCCTTTTATAATCCTCTTTATTACGCTTACAAAGACCTTGCATTAATCTTGATTTCCTCATTCGTAACTTATTATTTATTAACGTTTATAACGTTATTCCTTCCTCTTTCATTTCTACGCCTCATTACTAAAAATCAGGGTTGGTATCAGCACTTCATTTTGAACTAGAAAACACCGCATTCAGCTGTCCTCTGTCAATAGAGTTTCCCGCAAGTAATAACAGAGGCAAGCGAATGAGTTTGTATATTTGTGAAGTATCTTCACGAGAAACTGACAAGCACACTGAAAGAAGGTGAATACAAATTCCCTTAATGAAGATTCAGTCTTTGTTGATGTAACTAATATAAGAAGAGTTGGTTTATTTCCCCCCTTAAAGTGAGTATTTCTAATTAGGATCTGCAATCTACATGTCTTCCATGCTCAGAGCAATAATGTACGAGAAAGGATAGCTTTGCTAAATAGTGCAGTCGTGATTGTTGATTTTTCCCTGACTCGGGCGTGGCTAAGGTTTTCATGGACACACTTTTTTACATCCATTCATAGCACATTTCGACATAAAGTTTTGTTTATTTGTATAACCACTTTTTCACAGTATTGTTATCAACAAAAATATAGGATATATCCTCAAAAACCGTCGAGTTATGTCGCATAACCAAATGTAGTGGGCGGAGTCGCCGGAGACGCGGGAGATGGAAAACATATTTACATACCTAAATGTTGTGCGTTATTATGTGACAACTTGTCTTGTCTCTTTCTCTCTCATGGTTTACGTCGTAAAACCCGGAAAAATTTATTTATCGTAAATTTGTAAGGGTATTCTTACCACAAGCTTTCGTGTGTCATATAACAGTTCTTAACTTTATCAAAATTATTACCTTTTATTTCAGTTGGCGTATTCTCCAAGGACATGGCAATCGTAGCTCAGCACGACAACAGCACCTTCCAAGAGTCCCAAGCCAGATCCCTCGACGGCCAGATAAAAACTGGCAGTGTCTTCGGAGCAGGAGACACGAACAACCTCGGCGGAGGACATGACCATGAACACGACCATGACCATGACCACGACCACAACCATGACCACAAACACGACCATGAACACGACCATGAACACGATCATGTCCTTGATCATGAACACGACCGTGAACACGATCACGACCATGATCATGAACACGACCATGAGCACGATCATGGCCATGAACATGAACACGAACACAACAACGAAGAAGAAGACGAGGAGCGCAATGGAGAGAAGAACTACCCCTACACTCCAGGTCCACCAATAGAACCTATTGGCCCTCCACCGACAACTGAGATGAACCTTATTTACAGTGAGTCTTTTTTTACACTATTCAATTTATCACTTAACAAATTATTTATGTTTCGTTCTGAGCGTGGCAAGGGATTTTCGACCCTTGGGTTTTCATACTACTTAGCTAAGAGGATAAAGTCTACGTGAAAGTTCTCAATTTTTTTTAATTTCACGCGAGGCCGCCAACACAGAATTTTGATTCTTCCTAGGTGCAGAACCAACTAACTAATTTTGATGCCCCTGGGAAGTGTTACTAGTTTAGTTAATTTACTGACTCTGAGCTTAAGTATGCACTCGGTCATTAATTTTAAATACGTATGTGGACCATATTTTTTGCTATATCTTATCGCTTTTACGGTGCTTCGTAAAATAAAATTAATAAAACTGAATTAAATAAATGAAAAATACATTCTTCAAGCAGGAGTGTTTAATGTTTTTTTATGAATGATGAAAAGGTAAATGAAGCTTACCGAAAAACAAAAAATACCGAAAATGATGTACGAATTTCATGACGCCGTAGTTCTTCCTTTCAAGTTTTTTTTATTTATTTAAAAGATGTGCAGATTTCTGTTTCAAAGTTGAGATTATTTCAAGAAATGAAAAAATAACTTTGTATGAGATCACAGATATTATTTTATTTTTTTATGACCTACCGGTTTCGCTCAGCCTAAGCATCATCAGGGTACCAAATCATACTAAACAAAAAATACAAAGAGTGCGGCTGTATATATACATACAGAGAGAGAACAAAATATAAAATAAAATAACAGAACAATGAAAAAACAATAGAATTACATTTAAATTATTACAAAGGAACAGAGAGAAAGAGACAGATAATATGAATTGAAAGAGATAAAACGTCAACTGAGAAGGTGATTAAAGAATAATGATAAATTTTGTGATTTTACGGAAAATATACTTAATATTGGACTACTGGACCAATTTACCGAATTATTAAGAATTTCACTATTAATTTTAATGGCTTTATTTATTTATAGTGCTTCCAATTTTTTAATCTGTTGCCATGATAATAATATGGGCACCACTGCTTTTATTGAAGGTATGATCTTTGTCAATAAGATGATTAGCGAATTCGGTAAAACCGTGGTTATTTAAACAAGATTATTTATCTATAGAAAATAACAATTTTTATTTTTCACGTAATTTCTAAGAAAATCGGCCATAAAACTTTATTTAGCGTCATTGATCCCTTCGGCACCGGTGCATAGTCGGGAAACTTGCCAAACGCACGCCCAACATTTGTACACGGTTGACATTCAATACATGAGAACGGGTCGCTTTTACGACTCGTTCTTATGTTCAACAGCTCGGCTATGGAACGATTTGCCGGCCTCTGTGTTTTCTCCCTCCTCCAACATGGGCCTCTTCAAGACCCAAGTTCACTCCTTCCTTTCCTCAAAAAAAACCTCCACACAGCATCCCCAAAGATGACATAGGCCCTGAGGGAAATTGTTTTCCTCAAGGCCTCCTGTGTAAAGTTATTGTAAAAAATAAAAAAAATATTATTGTTTTTAGTTTTATTCTGAATCGAGTACAATCGATTCTATTAGATTCAAACGTTTGACTAAAAAAAAAAAAAATAGGCTAATAATGTTCCAAGCGCATTTCATTCAAAGAGCTAAGTAGACTAATTCGTAAGTTTTTCTTTCTGAAAGAAACTTAATCAAGTCAAACTTAAACTTAGCTATGTAGGAAATGTTCTAACAGATAATATGTCATTCAAACATTGGGCAAGAGAAAAAAATCTACTCATCTAGTCTAATGGTTTGATCACGAGTTCCTAAAAAATAATCTCGGGTTAGATGTTATTTTCAGCAGGAATTCTACTTCGAATACATTCTATAACGAAAAATATAACCGTGTCAAAAACATTAAGCCTCAATTCGTGACACGCTGATGCTTAATGCTGGACCATTCAGAATCTGCAAATGAAGTTAGATGCTCATAACATAATACAACAACCCAGAAATGATAATTCGTAATTTTTTTCCCATTCCAAAGATTAATTTATTTACAACACTTTTTATTAAGTCACAGGGTTGTAACTTAACTTTACAAGCGACATTACGTAATGAAAATATGAAAGTGACTTCATTGAAACATCATAAAAACTTGCGATTAATTCTTAATACTTCTTTGCACACGGATTGCTTTGATTTTTAAGCACAAGGTGTATTTTCTAAAAACGACCGGTGTCACCAACGTTTAAAAAAAAATTGACCAAATGGCTGGCGCCATAAATTTCATTGAATTAATGATTGTTTTTGTTCACATTTAATCAATATAAAATAACAAATAGTTATACTTGGAGCAAGTGGGATTTGTACAGCGCCCTTGTGGTGATTTTTCACAAAAACGGCGCTATACAAATTATCCAAATATTATTATTATTATTATGAGTGTTTTGTATTCAGGAAGTATATTTACGAGAGACAGGTGGGGCTGATAAGGATATTGAAAGAAGGGTGAATATAGGAAACTCCATCGCAAATAAAACATCGTCCAAAGAAGCTAAGCTGGTCCACAATGGAGCGCTTATACCAACCCTGATGTATGGCAGTGAGGCATGGAACTGGCAGGATGAAAGTAAACTGATTGCTGTGGAAATGAGATCTCTGAGGCGTATTTGCGGTAAAACCATGTATGGCTGGGTTAAAAACGTAAATATCCGGAAAGAATGCAAGGGTGATGTAAGCGTTATGAATAGGATCAAGAAAAGTACGCTTAGATGGTTTAGGTATGTAGAGCGAATGAAGGAAGAAAGGAGTGTAAAAATAATGTATCATGCGAATGTGAATGAAAGAAGAAGTCGGGGGCGCCAGAGGAAGGCATTGCAAGATTCAAGTTAATTAAGTACTTAAATCAGGCCTTGTGTTAGTCAGAATAACAGAAAAGTATGTATGAGACGGTGATTTTTCACAAAAACGGCGCTATACAAATTATCCAAATATTATTATTATATTATGTATGAATGTGAATAAAGCAAGGAGTGTGTGCCAAGACAGTTCTTTGGCTGTTAGTCCTCTCTGCCTACTCTTGCGGAGAAACGGCGTGATGGTTAGTTTGTTAGTTTTTTTACATTTAAATTAAAACAAAGGAACAGTAAGAAAAAGACAGAAAATATGAATTGAAAGAGACAAAACGAATTATACAAAGATTTTTTTTCGTTTTTTTAAATATGTCTAACTACAAAGTGATTGCTTTTTACGAAAATGTAATATATAGTATATTTGCTATATGTTCCAGAGTGTTGAGCTCGTAACCTCTAGATCTTAAGTCAAGAATCCAGCCTCTCTGCCTCACAAGGGTCGCCGTACCAAGCAAACTGTTTTAAATTTAAGAAAGAAAAAAATACTAAATTGCGAATATTCAAATCAGTCGGGCAATGGCGTCTTTCTCTCGACTTCGTTCCGTGTACCAATACTGAGCATTGCGTTTGACCAATCGGTATGTTTAGTGAAATTGGTAAGCGAAAATATTTGCAAATGATAGTGCCGATTGGTTCACTGATTATAATACCCCGTCATGGATCAAAAAAAATTATTCAATAAAGATTGCTCACCGTTAAAACATTTTGTATATTCAGATTTGTAAGCTATGGAAAAATATATTTTGTTTGAGGCTTATATTATACAAAGTATCGAGGGGTAAAGTGCAGTTACTTCGAAAGATGATTCCACTTGAAAGTACGAGTAAAAAAATTAAATAACTTTTTTAGAAATTCTACTGTTTTTGTTCCATACAAAAAATTGTACCTACTAAAAATGTTTAGTATAAGGTCAAACCCTCGAAGTAACAATATATGGAGAGAGAGCTAATTGATTTTACCCAACCTATACAGATTTGGGATAAATCGCTTTCTCCGGGTTCTTACGTCGTATACCATGAGAAAGAAAGGGACAACAAAATTTCCCCGAATTATCACACCGCTTAAAGTATTGTTAGAATCTTAAAGTAGCAATGTTTGGAAAGATAGCTTATTATTTTTACCCAACCTATACAAACTTGCGATAAATCACTTTCTCCGGGTTTTCACGTCGTACACCATGAGAGAGAAAGAGACAACAAAAATAACACACTGCTTTTATGTACTGTAAGGATGATCTTAGCTTCCCGCGTCTCCGGGGACTCTGCCCACATGTTTTCATATGCAACACTTAACACAAGTTAACGGTTTTTTGGGTTATATGCTATATTTTTGTTGATAACAATACTGTGAAAAATTGGTTATACAAATAAACAAAAACATTCTGTCGACATGTACTATGAATGGATGCATAAATACCCTAGCCTTGGTTCTAGCCACGCCCAGGTGTGCCGAGTCCGGCAAAAATCATCAAAAACTGACTACACTGCCTTGGATAAGTACCTAAATAAGGTTAGAATGTTCTTCGTGTCCCGCGTCTCCGTTGACTCCGCCCACACGTTATGATACGCGAAATAAATTGACATAACTCAACGGTTTATTAGGTTACATGTTTTTTTTTTTTGTAACAATACTGTGAAAAAGTGGTTATACAAATACACAAAACATTATGTCGACATGTGCTATGAATGGATGTATAAATACCCAAACTCTAGTCCTAGCCACGCCCAGGTTTAGCCGAGTCCGGCAAACCTTGTAAAAACTGACTACAGGTCTCTCTACAGCGCTCTCTCTTGTATATTATTGTTCTGAGTGTAGAATGGGAAGGTCACACGTCGATTTATAATGTCTCCATAGAAATCGCAAGCAAAAAATTACATTAAAAAAGTACCATTTATACGTATATCTAAGCTAGTACCTTAAAACGTTGAAATTTTGAACAAGGTTATTATTATTTTCGTAGAAAGCAATCACTTTGTGGTTTTACATATTTAAAGAAATGAAAAAACAAATTTGTATAAGATAAAAAACTAAGTCACTTGGGTATATATTGATTGGTTTGTAGTGATTGTTCTGCATTTTGTATAGGTAAAAAAAACCGTAATGTCAATATTAGAATCAAAGAACATCTCAGATGTTTAAATAACCACGGTTTTTCTGAATTCGCTAATCATCTTATTTATAAAGATCATACATTCAATAAAAGCACCGGTGCTCATATTCTTCGCAAAAAATGATCATGGCATCAGATTAAATAATTTGGAAGCACTAGAAATAAAAAAATCCATTGAAATTTGTAGTCATATTCTCAATAATCAGGTAAATTTGTCCAGTAGTCCAATATTAGGTATATTTCCTGTAAACTCATAAAATTTATCATTATTCTTTAATCCCCTTCATTGTTGACGTTTTGTCTCTTTCTCTCTGTTCCTTTTCTATAATTTAAATGTTATTCTACTGTTTTCTCATTGTTTTGTTATTTTATTTATATTTTGTTCTCCCTCTGTATGTAGATATAACTGCACACATTGTATTTTGTTGTTAAGTTTAATTCTGTACCCTGGTGATGCTTAGGCAAAGCGAAACCAGTTGGTCATAAAAATTAAAATAATATCCGTGGTCTTATTCGTTTCATTTCTTCAAAGTTATTACTCTTTTAGACTTGCGCTATGATGTAGAACCACCTCCCAAAGTAACTGCACTTTACCCCTGTCCACCTCGTATTAAATAATTGCTAGTAAACCATGCATTTGAACATTGAATCAGGATTAGGTTTGCTCCAGGGTTTTGTAGGTTATGCTATGGGCTCTAGACCAGAGATGGCAAGCAACCTCAACCAGATATAGAAAATTGGAAGCAGGAAATTTGTTATTATTTTAATAAGACCGCCAGTCTTTGCACACAAGAAAAAAGACCATTGAAATAACTATGTCAAGGTGTCTGTCTTTTGAATGGGCCATCTGGATTTCCTAATTCTAATTGAACAGTGTCAATAAGTACTCACTGTAACTGACATATGTGACATCATCTCGTGGGTGCCTTAATTTCAATTTCACATTGTCATAGGCTTTTGGCGACATCATCTCAGTATGCGAGCAAGGTGAAATGACACCTTTAAGAATTTCAACAGATAGCGAGAGAATGAAAAATAGAAGAATTTTCCGTTAAACAATACACGGTGTAGTGGGAATATTGAATGACGGTAGAGGATCATTCCTTGGTATTAGTTTTTGGACAACTGGTGCAGTTAAGAAAACAGAGAATGAATGTTAAAAAAATATCTGAAATAATGTTTGTATCTTCAGAGCAATAATAGACTCGGGCGTGACTAGGGTTTTCATGGACACGCCTTTTTACACCCATTTATAGCACATTTCCACATAATGTTTTGTTTATTTGTATAACCACTTTTTCACAATATTGTTATCAACAAAGATATAGGAAATAACCTCAAAAACCGTCGAGTTATGTCGCACAACAAAACGTGGTGGGTGGAGTCGCCGGAGAGGCGGGAGACGGAAAACATGCTTACCTACCAAAAAGTGGTGCGATATTATGTGACAACTTGTCTTATCTCTTTCCTTCCCACTTCTTACGATTTAAAAACCCGGAGAAAGTGATTTATCGTAAATTTGTATGGGTTGGGTAAAAATATTTAGCTCTCTCTACATATATATTCTTGGTCTCTTTCTTAATTTCCTGCGTCTATTATTGTAATACCGACCGACGGGAAAAAACTAAATATATGTCTTTGTCTAAGTGACTTACACAAATGGCCGCTTTTCATTAAAATCTTATTAACATCTTAGAAACCAGAAGTAAAATATTTACTTTTTCCTGTTGGAATAAGAGCATTTTTTTTAAATATAAATCTACGTCATTCATTCACTCATTCAGCATTCAATATATTTACCTAATTTAGATAAATATTGCATTTGAATGTGTGTGTGTTGGCTTCTTGCAGCAGACTTGCGAATCGGGTTTTTAATGTCTTGTCATGGTGGACTAACGAGTGGGAACGGTTAAATACCTTATAATATACATATGTCAAGCATACGAGTATTTGTGTTTAGTGACAAATCTTTGGAAAAATTGATAATAAATTGTAATTTTCCATAAAAATACAATATCGAGCTTAATGTACGAACGATGGTTTAACATGTTGGTATGAATGGTTGTTTGTGTTGAAAACCTTAGACCTTTTCCCTTAGAACTCACTAATGTAAACATTAATTCAGTCAATTAAATACAACCATGAGATGGTGATAGTAATAAGGCCTAATGAGCCGCAGTACTAGTTAGATAGACATTATGAGGGGTATTTGTATAAGCCCCAGCTAGTTAGCAGAGGATTACGAAAGAATCCATAAAATCAACAACAAAAAATTGAAAACATTATTTTGAGAGCTAGCCAAAGGTAGTTTCTTTTTTGTATCTTCTGTGTCATTCTATTTATTTTTTCATTTAAAAAAAATATTTGTGGGACAAGCACGAAACTTTCCACTGCCTCGACATGCATTTAAATATACTCGTACCAAAGTGGTAGATACTCTAAGTATCGCCCTGGTGAAAGACCACCATTCAGAATCGAAAAGTTGCTTGAAATGGCTTTGGCCGTGTTTGGTGATAAGATCTGAATAGCCAGGTACATCCCAACCTTCCTCTTCCCAATCTCTTTCCCCTCCCCACTACCTTCAGCCTCACAACATACCCTATTTGTGCGGTATTCATATAAAAAAAATCAATAAAAAATAAAGCTTATTTCATAAAACTTCTTGTTTACAGCATTACCTTTGTGGACGTCGACTAATCGACATTTGAATAAATGGGCTCAGAATCGGCGGTTATCCGTTCGAATTTCGAAAATTCGAAATGGCGCCGATTTTCGAATTAATCGCCATTAAAAAGTAACGTCGGTTCAAACGCCCCAAGCGCCTTTGAGGTGATATGCCAAAAACCGCTGCCATAAAAAATAGTCAAGTATTATCCAGTATTGCGCAATTCAATGTATGTCGACATTATTGGTTGGGTACACCTATAATCCATACACTCAATTTTACATCACCAGTCTACCATAGCCCGTGCCCTGAGTGACTTAATTTTTTATTGGAGTTTTTTGGTCACACTCGCCCGTATAAACTCCGGCAGCTATGACATTTACAGTCATTGGTTCTAGGAGCACGCTGTCTTCATATCGGTCGCCTAATCCAGGCCTAGGAATTTGTCTGGCTGCAACCACTCCGCTGTTGGTTGGGCAATAACTAGTTATTAACCTGCTCGCTACAGCGAGATAATACTCCGTACTACATTCACTTTCAGTTCTGCGGCACACTGTACCGCAGGGATTTTCAACAGCTGTGTGGCCGAGGGCACAATCATTTCTTCTTCCACTTGTCCACAGCTTTGACCAGGAGCCTTCAAGCGACTCTGTTCTGTGCTAATTCCACGATCTCTGTCCACTGAAGGTCCAGCATCTCCTCGTACAACTTATGGAGTTTCTTTCCCCGGGTTTTTCTAGGGCGGCCAACTTGATCTCTTCCCTCTAGAATTGTCAACAGCATCTTGTGCAGAGTCACTCCTCTGCCATTTTGAGTATATTACCAAGCCACCTTATCTGCAACATTTCTATAAAGAGTGGCAGCGATTCAATGACATTCATTAAAAAAACATAAAATTATGTTATATACTTGAAGTAACAGTATGTGGAGGGAGAGCTAATTCTTTTTACCCAACCTATACAAATTTGGGATAAATCACTTTCTCCGGGTTTTTACGTCGTACAGCATGAGAAAGAAAGAGACAACAAAATCTCCCAAATTATCACACCGCTTTAAAGTAGTGTAAGAATGTTCTTCGTGTCCCGCGTCCGCCCACACGTTTTGATACGCGAAATAAATGAACATAACTCAACGGTTTATTAGGTTACGTGCTTTATTTTTGTTTATAGCAATACTGTGAAAAAGTGGTTATACGAATAAACGAAAACATTATGTCGACATGCGCTACGAATGAATGTATAAATACCCTAGCCCTAGTCCTAGCCACGACCAGGTCTATCCGAGTCCAGCAAACCTCATAAAAACTGACTACAGCAGCGCTGTTTCTTGTATATTATTGCTCTGAGGTCATATATATAAATATACTATTATAACATCCCTACAGGAGGAACTGAAGTTTTCCTCCTAGGATATCTATGGGAGTGCTGTGCGGAGGATATTTTTTAGTAAAAGGAAGGAGTGGAACAAATGTCGGACATGCGTTTGGCGTGTCTCCTAAAATGCACTTGCGCCAAAGGGATGACGTTAGTCCTTCGAAGCACCTTTGATTGGAATACTGGTGGAAGAAGCACAAAATTCCTACCTGACGTCTGTTTTCTAAAGATTATTTGCGGTCCGTTCAGATTACTCAATGGGGGATTCAAGAACGACCTGCATGGTTGAGTGGTACGACGCTTGACTACGAATCCAGAGGTCGTGGGTTCGAACCCGGCGTGACCAATTTTTTTTTTACCAATATGTGTCATAACACATTTGATTGATATAAAAATAAAATAAAGCATGTTTGCGGCACGTTCCAGAGTGGTAGATACTCTAAGCGTCGCCCTGGTAAAAGACCACCATCGAGAATTGAAACGTTGCTTGAAATGGCTTTAGCCGCCGTGTTTGGTGACCAGATCTGAATAGTCAGGTACTTCCTGACCTTCTCCTTCCTCATCTCTAAGTATCGAGTGGTAGATACTCTAAGTATCGCCCTGGTGAAAGACCACCATTCAGAATCGAAAAGTTGCTTGAAATGGCTTTGGCCGTGTTTGGTGACCAGATCTGAATAGCCAGGTACATCCCAACCTTCCTCTTCCCAATCTCCTTCCCCTCCCCACTTCCTTCAGCCTCACAACATACCCTATTTAGGGATGCCATAGTCTCACTGGCTCTAGACGGTTGGGAGCAGTTGTGAATCTTGTGCGGTATTCATATAAAAAAAAAAATAAAAGAAAAAAATCTCCTTCTTCTCCCTACTACCTTCAGCCTCCCAACATACCCCTATTGGGGATGCCATAGTTTCACTGGCTATAGACTGTTAGGATCAGTTAAGACTTTTGTGCGGAATTCACGTAAAAAAAAAGTTAATTTATCAAACGATTTTTTTCTACAGAGTATTTTAACCAAGTTTTTATCAACTTGTTTCCAAAAAAATTCTAGCGTTTAATTTCAGTATAATATATAATTTTATGAAATTTCGTAAATAGTTATTTGCATCTGCGACAGCGCGTTCAGAGTCCCTGCTGCAGTGTGCATAATATTCATTCATTACTGGTGGCGTTGGACGATGGATTGCTCAGAATTTTCAAAAGCGAAACCCTATAATTGATTCAAACCTGTAAATGTGTTGCCAGAACACCCTTTTATGTAGAACCAGTCCAAAGTTGCTGTGCTTAGTGTGATTTGATAGGCTGTTCTGTCCATAACACAATCATTTACTTGGTAGTTGCTTAAGTACACGTGTACCGGAATGTTGAGGAATTCTATTGAGGGTTCATTTTTTGTTAAGGAAGGATTAAATTCAATAAAGTGATTATAATAATAATAATAATAATCTTTATTTAATTATAGTTTACAGTAATAACGACAAAAAAGGATAAACATAATATAAGGTTGTGTAAAGGTGTATGTACAATGATGAATATATTTGAACTAGAGATCGATACATTGGAAACATAATATATATAATAAACACAGTGATCAAAAAGAAGTATAGACTAGTCTGCGTATTCGCCTTAGAGTAGATCATTATTCGTATTTGCTTAAATACATATTTATATTTTATTTATATTTTTTTATATTTATATTTATTTATTTATAATAGGTTTTAACCGATGTTCTCACTTACGTGACAAACACTCAGTTAGTGTACAATTGCAAAAACAAAATTACATATATAAGACATATAAATAATGAATTAAAACTAAGAATTACGACTGTTGACTTGCATCTAAGAACTTGAACTAGGAATCTATAACTAACATTACATTTATAAAATACCCATATGTGTTTATTATTGCTCATGCTGTCAATAATAAAGTTTAAATACATATAAACTTAGTTTTCTTATATTTGTATACAGTTATTACTTTTATTTTCTCGTAATTCTTGTAATTCTCGTAATCTCGTAATTCTCGTAATCTCGTTTTCTCTTAATTTAAAAATGTTCTTGATAGGTGACATTTAAACAATATTTGAATATGTTTAGAAAAATATGACATATCATCGAATGATCATGAACCAATTATGTAATTTTATCTACAAGATATAAAAATATGAAACCCTCGACACCTTGGTCATATTACGAAGAGCGACAAATACGAAACGGATGCTTAAATGGTTTGGACATGTAGAGTGAATGAACGAAGAAAGGAATGTGAAAATAATATATGACGCGAAAGCGAATTGAAGAAGTCGGGGACGCCCGAGGAAGACATAGCACGATTAAATGAATCAAATACTTGGGTCGGGCCTTAGGGTACATAGAGTGTGTACCTATCCAAGGCAGTGTAGTCAGTTTTTGATGATTTTTTCCGGACTCGGCAGACCTGGGCATGGCTAGGACTAAGGCTTGGGTATTTATGCATCCATTCATAGCACATGTCGACATTATGTTTTTGTTTATTCATTAACTACTTTTTCACAGTATTGTAGTCAACAAAAATATAGCATATAACCTAAAAAACCGTTTATTTGTGTCGACTTTCGTTGCATATGAAAACATGTGGGCGGAGTCCCCGGAGACGCGGGAGACCAAGATCATCCTTACAGTACATAAAAGCGGTGTGTTATTTTTGTTATTTCTTTCTCTCTCATGGTGTACGACGTGAAAACCCGTAGAAAGTGATTTATCGCAAGTTTGTACAGGGTGGGTAAAAATAATTAGCTCTCTCTCCAAACATTGTTTCTCCAAGAGTCGGGCCATGTGAAGAGTCAGAATAACAGAAGAGTATGTATGAGACGATATATGAATGTGAATGAAGCAAAGAGTGTGTGCCAAGACAGAGTTGTACGGCGGTACTTCCTCTCTGCCTACCCTTACGGAGAAACGGCGTGATGGTTAGTTAGTTAGACAAATACAAGATTATCCAATTAATAATCTAGGGGAAGATTGATGGAAGATGCCATACTTCATGAATTCGTATTATACTCGCACGTGACTGGTACGAGTGCTATTCCGCTAAATGTCCTTCCAGACTGCAGCTTGCAGGGTGAAAATTATCCTGACGATAGCTGACCGCCGATAGGAGGGGGCACCTTTCATAATAAAATTATTAAAACCCATAAAAATTAGCAAATTTGTTTTTTCTATGGCGAATAAATTCTTAAAAGAATTTGAAATTCGAACGAAGCACGCACTGCTTGCTCCGGTGGCAATTAGCGGTTGAATCTGTAACGATTTATGCAACAATAAAAAAAAATCGCCGAAAAGCAAGTTGAATTTTATTTTGTGAAGGTCAGATACAAATAATGAAAATGTTTTCCTGTCACACTCTAAAGAACTTGATTTTGCACATTACAAAAAAAAAAAACAAATCCAAAAAAAATTCCGTGAGTAGAAGATTTTACATTTAAAAGAATTTTTTCAACTTATTTTTTTTTATCTAGAAAAATGCCACTCAAAGCAAATACTAAGCTGTGTTCTACTCGCAGTATTTAATTGAAGTCTCAATTTAACATTTCTAGACAATTAAATTCTCAAATCAAATCACATGATTTTGCGTCAATTCGCAATGCACCGCCGTTGGATGGCGAATATTGTAAAACATAAATAAACAAATTGACTGAAATTCTTCGTAGTTACTATCTCAGAGCAATACTTTACAGGAGGAGGCTTTGCGAAACAGTGTAGTCAGGATTATTGAATTTTCCTGACTCGGGCGTGGCTAGGGTTTTTATGGACACACCTTTTTAGATCCATTCATACCACATGTCGACATAATGTTTTGTTTATTTGTACGACCACTTTTTCACAGTATTGTTATTAACTAACTAACTAACTAACCATCACGCCGTTTCCCCGCAGGGGAAGGCAGAGAGGACGGACCGCCATACAACTCTGTCTTGGCACACACTTCTTGCTTCATTTACATTCATACATCGTCTCATACATACGCTTCTGTTATTCTGACTCTTCACATGACCCGATTCAAGTATTTGATTTACTTGATCGTGCCATGTCTTTCTCGGGCGTCCTCGACTTCTTCTTCCATTCACTTTCGCATCATATATTCTTTTCACACTCCTTTCTTCGTTCATACGCTCTACGTGCCCAAACCATCTAAGCGTCCCTTTCTTGATCCTATCCATTACGCTCATATCCGCCTTGTATTCTTTCCGGATATCCACATTTGTAATACGGTCATACATGGTTTTACCGCACATCCGTCTCAAAGATCTCATTTCCACAGCATTCAGTCTACTTTCATCCTTCCTCTGCCAGTTCCATGCCTCACTGCCATACATCAGGGTTGGTATAAGCACTCCATTGTGGACTGCTAGCTTCGCTTCTTTGGACAATTTCTTATTTGCCCCAACAGCGTTCAGTCCTCCATTAATGGAGTTTCCTGCATTCACCCTTCTTTCAATATCCTTATCAGCCTTTCCGTCTCTTGTAAACATACTTCCTAAATACACAAACTCATCCACTTGCTCCAAGTATTCATCATTCACAACTATATTGCACGCTGTTCTCGTACTCTCTCTTTCAAACACCATGACTTTGGACTTACTCACATTCATCATCAACTCATTTTGCATACATACTTGCATATTAACAAAAATATAAAATACAGGTACCTCAAAAACCGTTGAGTTTTGTCGCATTTCAAAACGTAGTAGGCGGAAAACATGCTTGAATACCTAAAAGCGGTGCGATTTTATGTAACAACTTCACTTGTCTCTTTCTCTCTTATGGTTTACGACGTGAAAACCCGGAGAAAGTGATTTATCGTAAATTTGTATAGGTTGTGTAAAAATATTTATCTCTCTCTCCATATATATTCCTACTCTAAGGTTACTGTCTTAAAAGTTCCATAGATATAGACAACTTTAATGTTGAACGTATTCTAAATTATGAAACCAGTAGGTAAGATTTTAAAATCAATTGTGTTTTATGCATATTATTTTTCTCCAATGCCATACGACCTGATAGCGAAACACCACTATATTGTGATTTACGACTACTGTTCGAGTGTTTTCTCTGTATCTTTCGGTCCAAGGATGTGGTTAGGTGTGTTTAATAATCCGGATTGCACGACTGGATCTGAATGGGTGGGTGTTACCGGTTTTTCCGGAGAGAATAATAATAACGTCATCTACCAGTCCCATTTCACGCAGATACCTACATCTTGGCAGTCTGAATTTAAACACATTGGACCAATGATGCAACAGATGTACACATCTATAAAAATTAAAACAAAGGAATATTTGACATTTTTAGAAAATAGTTTCTGATATCTTGAAGGAATGAATCAAATAAAATTATAAATTAAATTGGAATTGACTTTAAATCTTTTATGCTTATTATTTTTATATTAATAATTGAAATCATATCAATAATCTTCAACGTGATAAGATTCTTCATATTCAACATTCATGGTGTACGACGTAAAAACTCGGAGAAAGTGATTTATTACAATTTCGGATGGGTTGGGTAAAACAAATTAGCTATCCCTCCATTAGATTCTTACTCCGAGATTACGACAGTATATAGAAGCGGTCCAAGAAATTTGTTGTCTCTTTCTCTCTCATGGTGTACGACGTAAAAAACCGGAGAAAGTGATTTATCGCAAGTTTGTGTAGGTTGGGTAAAAATAATTACCTCTCCCTCCATATATTGTTACTTCAAGGCGGTATACGTACAAATTAAAATACCTAAACCAAAGGACACGTTCTTCGTTGATATTAATAATGGCGTTCTTCGCAACAATAAAACACACATCGCAATAATTACGCGCTATAAAAACGGCATTCCTTCATGTAATACCCGCATTGTTACACTTGTAATTGTAATATAAATCGTAATTCCACTCTGATCAGCAATTCTAATTTGCCCCACGCATTCGACATTACACGTTACAATTGTTTCGAAAAGTTTGGAGCCGCGTAGGAATTTCTTCCGACGAAAGTAAAACGACCACACTACGAGTAGTTCATTCGGTGCGTGGTTTTTGTTTGTTTTATATTGTCGGGCAATTCCATTGTGTTTTACTGGTGCGAGCGAGGATCTGGCTCACTCTGGGTGGAGCCTCGAATATCAGACAACCGAAGGAGAAAGATTAAAAAAGGCTTGCAGTAGACACGGTTAACTTTTCAGGCGGACAAATAAGGAACTAACGAAAAACAAAGTTTTTTTTTTAAACAGTTAAAAACTAAAACTAACAGAACTGAATAATAATAAAATATAAAAAAAATGGCGTTCTAAAATTAAACACAAAAACTAAAAATAAAGCGAAGTATTTCGTTTTATAAACGAGTGGTAGATACTCTAAGTATCGCCTTGGTGAACGACTACCATTCAGAATCGAAACGTTACTTGAAATGGCTTTAGCGGTGTTTAGTGACCAGATCTAAATAGCCAGTTACTTCCTAACTTTTCTCTTTCCAACCTTCTTCCCCTCCTTATTACTTTCAGCCTCACAACATACCCTATTTTGGGGATGCCATAGTCTTACTGGCTCTAGACGGTTGGGAGCAGTTGAGACTCTTGTGCAGTATTCATTTATTTTTTTTAAACCGTGTTTAGTGACCAGATCTGAATAGCCAGGTACTTCCTAACCTTCCTCTTCCCCTCCCCACTACCTTAAGCCTCACAACATATCCCTATGGGAGATTTCATAGCATTACTCACTGGATCTAGACGTTTGGGAGCAGTTGAGACTCTTGTGCGGTAGTCACCATAAAAAAAAAATATTTAAAAAAAAATTTTAATAGATATTTCAAAAATTAAATACCCAATGAATCATTTTTTTTCTTCACGGGAATACCGCACAAGAGTCACAAGCCAGTGGGACTATGGTATGACTAGGGAGTGGGAAGCGAAAGAGATGGGAAAGAGAAAGGTTGGGAAGTACCTGACTATTCAGATCTCGTCACCACCGACGGCTGAAAGAAGCCATTTTATGCATCGTTACGATTTTGAATGCTGGTCTTTCACCAGGGCGATACTGAAAGTATGTCTACTCTGTATTTATCTAACGTCGGTTCCAAATTAAAAAAATTTAACACTCGTACGTATGTACGTACTTACTCACAAAGGAAATTATTATAACAGTCAATAATACGACGTTTACAATTTCTCAGTGCTGTTTTGGGGCAAAGTCTACGGTAAAAGGTGGCTTTTAAAGTCTCCATTCACCATGTCTAGTTTGGTCAGTGCCGGAAGTAAGGTCAATTTTACCTTACTTCGAGTGAAATTGATTAAAAAAAAAATGTTGAAATTATTACTTGAACAGATAATCATTTTCACTGGCCTGTCTGGGACTAGGTCTTATATAAACTGGCGACACATTTTTTTCTTTCAAATCGGTATAGATCACATTTCTAGGGATTTTCTGTTCAGTGACTCCATCCATTGTACCAAGTCCTCGAGACAGATTGTTCCAGAGGAATGCTTTGTGGGCGCGGCGAGGAGCGTTCGATTGGTTCGTATCCAAAACAGAATTATGCGGTTGTTTTTTTTTAAATTCATTGTTCTTTTTAGGCGCTCTCTTAAGTTTTAAGAAGTCAATTGTCACAACACTAAATTCTCAGCAAATAAGGAAAACATTCTCAGCATTCCTTCAGGCCAAATTAATTTTATTGTATCATAAATAAATTCGTAAAAAATAGGTGTATTTGTTTTCATACATGTTGTGAAGCGTGTAAGCACGACAACCTCGTGGCTGTACAGGGTGGTAAACTCCTTAACTCTGAATACGTTGAAAATTTAATTTAATCCACATAAGTTATAATAAAAGCTTATTTTTTTGTTTAAATGTTGAATATTGTTTCAATTCAGCTGTATTCATTTCGAATATAGAATAATGTCTGCTAAAGTACATTATAGGTGTGTAGAAATTTAAAAAGATAATTTTTTAAATTCGATACCTTCAATTAACATCAGTTCCAAATTTGAAAAGCTCACACTCGTACGGTCGTTTGTACTCGCAAAAAAAAAAAAACTAACTAACTAACCATCACGCCGTTTCCCCGCAGGGGTAGGCAGAGAGAACGGACCGCCATATAACTCTGTCTTGGCACACACTCCTCGCTTTATTTACATTCATACATCGTCTAATACATACTCTTCTCTATTCTGACTCTTCACAAGAAGTTTTTTAAAGAAAACTCTTCACTCACAAAGGAAATTATTTTTTAGTCAACAATTATTGTTCGACTATTTTACTTCGAGTAATATAGTCGCTGGAAAGGCACAAGGGCTTAAGCGGCACTTTGGTCAAAAATTAGTTAAATATTCAGTTTTGATCAGGTTTTTTCCTGCATTGCATGCTCTGACCCTCGTTTGATTATGAAGATTTTTGTAGCCCTTTACAAAAATATATTTACCATCTGAGAGAAGGCTCGACTCAAGCCACAGAAGATTGGGTCTTTTTTTTAGCTGTTTGTCCCTTAGCTGAGTTACCAGTGAGAGCACAAAGTTAACTTTTTTTTTCAAAATTCAACCACGCACTTAAGAATTATGAATTTTATTGTAAAGCAACAAAAACACTTTAATGTGCTCTGGTGTGAACTTCCAAAAATGGCGCTTCAGCCGTTTTACCTTTCCGGCGACCATATGACATTTTTTCATTTGATTTTTTTATAAACCTACCATTTGAATATATCAAGATATATATGCTAATCAACGCACCATTTTATGATAATAACTATTTGAAATTCCAATGAGCGAATCATAAAATAAGGAATTCGTATTGAACTTTACGCGAAACGAATTTCGATTTCAACCAACGAAACTGAAAGTCGATGAAACTCGAAACTCCTACGTGAAAATCAGTACTTACGTAAATGTTTTTAATATTTGATGAAACATGATTTATTTGTAAATTATTGACACAATATCTCGAAGTAACAATATATGGAGGGAGAGCTAATTATTTTTACCCAACCTACACAAACTTGCGATAAACCACTTTCTCCGGGCTTTTACGTCGTACACCATGAGAGAGAGACAACAAATTTCATGGACCGCTTCTATATACTGTAAGGATGATCTTAAGGTCCTGGTTCACGGCGGGACTCCGCCCACATTTTTTATTATGCCACTAAACTTGACACAACTAAACGGTTTTTTAGGTTAAATGCTATACTTTTGTTGATAAAAATACTGTGAAAAGGCGGCTATACGAATAAACAAAAACATTATGTCGATATGCGATATGAATGGATGTATAAATACCGTAGCCTTAGTCTTAGCCACGCTCAGGTGCACCGAGTCATGTTATAATCATCAAACACAAGTCCAAAACTGACTTCACTGCCTTGGATAGATACTACTCTACCAACTCCATGCACAATACGTTATGTTCAAAAGTCTTGTAATTTTTTTAAAACTTTTTGTTCTAATTTTCACTAAATATATATATATTTATTTTTATAAAAAGAAAATTGGTAGGTTGTTCGAAATTAAAATAAAACACTAAAATGTGATTGTCTATTAAGACGTAGTAAAAAAATCTCCAACATTGAACTCTGGCTTCAAGAAATTTATTTGAAAAACAACTCGGTACTCATATTTAGTAATTAGCATATCTAGCTTAAAATAATTTATGTTTAGATACGAATTTTTATTGGACTCTTTCATTATTTATGAAACTTCGTTTATGAAGAGTACCTTAAAACAGGTACTGCAGCGAACACAGTACTCAAAATGATGCATTGCTTGCATACAGAATGTTTCAAACTTGTTATTTGACTCAAAGAAAAT
This sequence comes from Drusus annulatus, assembly GCA_022651775.1. Classification (NCBI taxonomy): domain Eukaryota; kingdom Metazoa; phylum Arthropoda; class Insecta; order Trichoptera; family Limnephilidae; genus Drusus; species Drusus annulatus. The sequence continues at coordinate 226,449 of JAGWCC010000137.1, forward strand.
TCCACTTAAATTTTAAAAAGTTCATTTTTAATATAATAAGAACACTGTAAAACTTTTCGATCAACTGTAAAAACTTTTTGGATATTCAAAGACGGTCGAGTGTTCACTTGCTGTCTCATTCACGCTAGTGACAATACGTGGGCGTAAGCAAGACAAACGGCTGTTTCACAGTGACGTTTAGCAAATAGATCACTGTTGAAAATGTATACATATATACACCGATACACACAACCCTATGTTTGTGTTGTTTGGGTCAACTCTTATTACGCGACCTATGCCAAAATACTTTTAACCTACAAAATTATATCTACAAGCAAGTTTCCACCATAGATCGGTGACAAAAATAGTACCTTTCATTTTATCATATTTCTCTCAACCAAATGAAAATCCTTAGAGCAATAATATACCAGGAGGGATAGCTTGTGTGGTCAGGATTGTATATTTTTTCCTGACTTGGGCATGGTTAGGGCTAGGGTATTTATACAATACACCCATTCATGGCACATGTCGAAATAATGTTTTGATTATTTGTAAAACCACTTTTTTTACAGTATTGTTATCAACAAAAATATAGGATACAACCTCAAAAACCGTCGAGTTATGTCGCATAACAAAACGTAATGTGTGGAGTCGCCGGAGACGCGGGAGACGGAAAACATGCTTACATACCTAAAAGTGGTGCGATATTATGTGACCACTTATCTTATCTCTTTCTCTCTCACGGTTTACAACGTGAAACCCCGGAAAAAGGTGATTTATCTTAAATTTGTATAGGTTGGGTAAAAATATTTAGGTCTCTCTCCATATTTATTCTTGATCTGAGTGAACATCTGATTAAACGTTTTGAATGAACGAATACAAACAGAATGATTATATCATGGACCATTCGTGTTAAAGTTAGGTTAAGTGTGGTATCAGAATCTCCGCTCTGAAAAACACAGACAAATTCGTGTTGTAATTATCAAAGTGGTTTTGCGTGCCATAGATCGACCTTCGAGTAAATTACCGTGTATGTGTATTTATGTACGATCGTTAGTCATTGGAATGCGTTAAAAAAAATACGGAATTCTTTGTCCAAACTAATGTATTCTTGTAACGTAGTGCATGAATGTATGGTTATCACCAAATCGAATAAAGATACATTGATACTTGTCGAAATAAACGTATTGTTTTGTAAATAGAACACATACACTTTGTTTATAACCACTTTATTATTCAATATTATGTCTACCGGTTTCGGAAGTACCCTTCCAACATCAGGACAATATTAAATTAACCTTTATCCGCCCTGGTGAGCACTAAATTTTCTTCATCTAACATTCTACGAATGTTTTTAATAAAACGAAACCGGTAGACATAATATTGAATAATAAAGTGGTTATAAACAAAGTGTATGTGTTCTATTTAGAAATATGGCAAGCCACAAAGTAAATGCTTTTTACGAATATGTATTGTTTTGTATTTAGCGTAGGTAGAAATGTTTGAGTCAATGTTAAGTTGTGGACTTGAAGTAACAATATATGGAGGGAGAGCTAATTATTTTTACCCAACCTTTACAAACTTGCGATAAATCACCTTCTCCGGGTTTTTACGTCATACACCACGAGAGAAAAAGAGACAACAAATATAATACACCGCTTCTATGTACTGTAACGATGATATTAGTCTTCTGGATACCGCGGGACTCCGCCCATATTTTTTATTATGCCACTTAACTTGACACAACTAAACGGTTTTTAAGTTATATGCTATATTTTTGTTGATACCAATTTTTTTTTTTTTTATGAAAACCGCACAAGAATCTGAACTGCTCCCAACCGTCTAGAGCCTGTGAGATTATGGCATCCCCAAATAGGGTATGTTGTGAGGCTGAAGGTAGTGGGGAGGGGAAGGAGATTGAGATGAGGAAGGTTAAGAAGTACCTGGCTATTCAGATCTAGTCACCAAACACGGCGAAAACCATTTCAAGCAACGTCTCGATTCTGAATGGTGGTCTTTCACCAGGGCGATACTATGAGTATCTACCACTCTGGAACGTGCCGCAAATATGTATATATATATTTTTTTTTATATGAATTTAATGTGTTATGACACATATTAAATAAATAAAAGTTATTAGCGCACGCCGGGTTTGAACCCGCGACCTTTGGATTCGTAGTCGAGCGTCATACCACTCGACCATGTAGGTCATCAAATACTGTGAAAAAGTTGTTATATGAATAAACAAAAACATTATGTCGATATGTGCTTTGAATGGATGTATAAATACCCTAGCCTTAGTCTTAGCCACGCCCAGATCTGCCGAGTCAGGTAAAAATCATCAAAAACTGACCACATTGCCTTGGATAGGTACCACTCTATATACTCTAAGGGTGTAGACATTGAGATATACAGATATACCTCAATGGTTGTAAACATTTTTTTTAACACAGGCCTCCTTCAAATATATCCAGTTTTATCGATCCTTGGCTGCTCTCATCCTTCTGTATTCAGCAGATCTTTTAAGGAAGTCATCCTATATCATATGTGGTAGACCCTCAGAGCAATAATATACAAGAGAGAGCGCTGTAGGGAGAGCTGTAGTCAGCTTATACGACGTTTGCCGGACTCGGCTAGACCTGGGCGTGGCTAAGACTAGAGTAAGGGTATTTGTACATCCATTCATATCACATGTCGACATAATTTTTTCGTTTATTCGTAAAACCACTTTTTCACAGTATTGTTAAAAAAAAAAAAATCACCTAATAAACCTTTGAGATATTTCAATGTATTTCGCGTATCATAACGTGTGGACGGAGTCAACGGAGACGCGGGACACGAAGAACATTCTAACAATGCTGTAAAGCGGTGTGATAATTCGGGAAAATTTGTTGTCTCTTTCTTTCTCATGGAAATAATTAGCCCTCTCTCCATACATTGTTACTTCAAGGGAAGACCACTGCTTATTTTTCTCAACTAAGGATATCATCCGATGATTTTGTAATTTTAACAGTAATTTGTTAGTCGTACGAGCAACGTGTAATGGTTCAACCAGTTTAATACATGTGTAACTTACCCATGTCAACCATTTTCAGTTAAAGGCTTAATTATAATATTACATAAATTTTTCCAATAAAAAGTGTTCAAGAGAAAGTGATTATATTTTATTCAACATCCCCGAACAAAAGCACTCCCTACACAAGGAGAATTCTGTCGGTCGCATCATTACAAACGTTTCTATCGAAATTCCACTTTAGGTTAAAGATTGTGATGATAATGTCAGTAACTTTTGACTCCTAATCACTCGTTTGTCTTTCGATCTCGCAAATAAATACATGGCGTGGGTATTTTGTAGTTATTCTTTCACATTGAAATTCTTTAAAATCAACAAACTGTTTCTTCCTCCTAAGCTCCCAGCCCCAAAAACGACCTGCTTTCCGTATTAATTATTTGAAACCCAGTGTAAATTTGGATTAACACTGGGTGATTTTTTTTATGTTTTACCGCAACCATAGTGGTTTTCAAAAGCTGGGTTTTTGTTTTAGCTGGCAATCTTCTTTACGGGGTGTTTTTTCCGTTAGGTTGCAATCCTTATTCCCGCTACGAAAACGGCTAATATTTTGGCAGTTCGCGCTTTAGCAGTCTTCCTCAGTCATACAACATTACAAACGTATTATTCTTTGAATAAAGTTGTCTTCATATCTTCTTTGACCGGTCGGTAGCTGAGTGGACAAACGCGTCGGATTCCCACCCGGGCGTCGGGCGTTCAATTCCTCTGCTGGCCAAGTCCTCCATCATTACACAAGCAACATCTTCCGCTTCTTATGATGGCAGTAGGAGTTTTTCAAATTTTGCCAGGCTATTCGTAACCCGGGAATGTTTGTCTTTCTTTAATTTTTTTTTAATGTGTATTTCTGTGTAATGTTTATTTTACCTTACTAATTAAAAAAAAGCCATTTAAGATCCAATGTAAATTCAAATTTACGTAGAAAAATTTCTCAACTTTTAAAGCATTCAATATTTAGTATATATGAAATAATAATTTGAGATTTCACACTACATTAAATCATTGGGGTAAAGATACTTAAAAGTACACACAGATTTACAAACTTATGTGTGCAGTCGGGGGCAAAGTTTCTGTAGGTATTGGGGATACTACCAAAAATAGTTATTTCGTATCATATCTATTGAATATAATTTTAGAAAATTTTTCAACGACGTTATTATATTTTCAAAATCATTTGTCATTTTTTTATCGGAAAAACCATCGCTGACCACAACCACACTTATTACAATAATTTAATCCGACATTCCGGCCATTATGCACTTGATATTAAAACTCAATCATAATTCTGATATAAAATGACATTCAAATATCCGTCAAACCCACAGTGAATATGTAGCGATCCTTTCCTGCGTAGAGATAAGATAGTTTGTGCTTTTAAATGGATTGGCAACAATAGGAAGTCAAAATGTCACGTCTCAGCAATTCTGTTTGTGGTGACAGACTTAGTATTGAAATTGTAACGCGCCTATAGATTTCTACTTTCAAGGCTTTATCACTCTTTTTTTCATAATGCGTATAATGACAGAGCAATTTGATTTTTTCTTGCCTAGTTCCTGAAAAATATGGCGCCACACTTGTGGCAGAGATTTAACCGGGTAAATTTATAATTGTGTAAGCGAATACTGAGAAAAGAGCCAAATAATATTTATTTGTTTTTTATATTAACGGTCCGCTGTCCAATTACAAAAAATACATAACACGAAATGAGAAAAAAAGAGCAACAGAGAAAGAATAGCACATACAGCATATTTTAATGAATAATATTATAATAGGACAAAAAATATATTACAATACATTTGATAGAACATTCAAGTCAACGCTTGAACAAGGTATGGTAGAGTCAGTGATGTTAGACCTCAGAGCAATAATATACGAGAGAGAGCGCTGCTGTAGTCAGTTTTGATAAGTTTTGCCGGACTCGGCTAGATTTGGGTGTGGATAGGACTAGGGTTGGGGTATTTATACATCCATTCATAGCACATGTCGACACAATGTTTTTGTTTATTCGTATAACCACTTTTTCACAGTATTGTTATAAACAAAAATATAGCATATAACCTAAAAATCCGTTGACGTATGTCTATTAATGTCGCACATCAAAACGTGTGGGCGGAGTCGACGGAGACGCGGCATACGAAGAACATCCTTACAATACTTTAAAGCGGTGTGATAATTTGGAAATGTTTGCTGTCTCTTTATTTCTCATGGTGTACGATGTAACAACCCGGAGAAAGTGATTTATTTCAAATTTGTAAAGGTTTGGTAAAAATAATTAGCTATCTCTCCATTTATTGTTACTCCAAGTGTTAGACATATTAAATTGTATCCTTCAAAGATTTTTGTCGTAAAGAATGATAATAATCATTTAGACTGGTAGCAAAAATTTCAAGACCATGGCTTGAGTTAACAAGTCTCGACATTCTGGATAGTAAAGAATGATACCCATTTTATTTTTTATAGTGAATACCGCACAAAAGTATGCAGCCTTAATCGGGGTATGTTGTGAGGCTGAAGGTAGTCGTGAGGGGACTGAGACGAGGAAGAAGAAGGTTGGGAAGTACCTGGCTTTTCAGATCTGGTCACCAAACACGGTTAAAGCCATTTCAAGCAACGTTTCGATTCTGAATGGTGGACTTTCACCAGGGCGATACTATATATATCTACCACTCTGGAACGTGAGGCAAATATACTTTTTTATTATTTTTATATAAATTAAATGTGTTATGATACATATTATTTAAATAAAAGTTATTAGCGCACGCCGGGTTTGAATCCGCGACCTTCGGATTCGTAGTCGAGCATCTTACCATTTGACCATGGAGGCCGTTTTGACCTAGTCAGACAGAAAATTAATCTACAACAAAATTAAGAAGAAATCAAAAGACACATCTTAAGCAATCATAAGTCCACCTGTATCCGAATTACATTCGTGTTTCAATAATTCAGGAATTGATATATTTATTCGATATGCACATATTAATTTTATCCGCACACTAAAAATTGTTTAGGAATGCATTGGACCGAATCGGAGCGAAGGTCGTAGAGCGGAAGCCGCATTCACATTTTGATGGAATCCGAAAAAAATGCATCTACATGATTGCGAAATAATGTTCCCACCACAATTGTACCACCAATCATGTTGAATATCACGAAATCATTTTTTTTCAATCGCAGCATATTTCCTTGTTTAGGCAAATTTTTGTCACATGCCTTGGGCTAGAGATATAGGTCTCTCAATCAGAGTTGAGGCCGGGACAGTTCTCACACAGATACATAGCTTACGAACAGCGTGTTTCGTATAAAAAAATAAATTTTAAAATTACTGATTATTTCACACTTCAGAGATCGAAACCAAAGCGTGTGGAATTCAGTTATGTAAAAGTTTTTTTAACATGTATGCTGTTTTATTTCATTGTTATTAAAATACTAAATGTTCTCAAAATACAGTTCTCAATAAAAAAACTGAATTCAAAGGAGTATTAAAACAAAATAATGCAAGGTACCCAGTAATTCGTAGTATTCCGTGATGTGGGACATTCCCGGGCACGAGCATGGATGCTAATTACTGTTCTTAAAAGATTATAATATTATTTTCAACAGCACCCTGTTGAACTGCATGAATAAAACACGCTGTGAGTGCACTTTCAATATACTAGAAGAATCATCGTAAGCACTTGCTGTCCCTTTTCCACTAGTGACAATAAGTAGGCGTAAACAAGACAAAGGGTTCTTTCTTTATGACGTTTCGTAAATGCATCGCCACTGGAGCGTATACCGATACACAACACACCCAATTCGCCAATCATCTTATTGATGAGATCATACCTTCAATAAAAGCGCCGGTGCTCATATTCTTCATAAAAATGATCATGGCAACAGATTAAATAATCTAGAAGCACTAGAAATAAATAAAGCCATTAAAATTAATACTTATATTCTTAATAATCAGGTAAATTTGTCCAGTAGTCCAATATTAAGTATATTTCCTGTAAACTCATAAAAATTATCACTATTCTTTAATCACCTTCTCAGTTGACGTTTTGTCTCTTCCAATTCGTATTATTTGTATCTTTCTCTCTGTTCCTTTGTTATAATTCCAATGTTATTCTTTTTTTTCTCAATGTTTTGTTATTTTATTTTGTATTTTGTTCTCCCTCTGTGTGTATATGTAACCGCATACTTTGTATTTTTTGTTTAGCTTAAGTTTATTAATGAAAATCTGTGGTCTCATACAAAGTTATTATTTAATTTTCATTTCATTGATTCATTTTTGTTCGTGCCTTACGTTTGGTTCATACTCCAATTCCTCTGCTTTATCTGTTGAACATAAGGCTGTGTAACATTGACTCCATAACGTGGTCGTATTACGTGGAGTGTTCCATGTTCAGTGTGACCGTGAAATGGAAATGTTCACTTTCGTTTCCTGTCACCATTTCAATAATAATTGTAATTTTATTGTAATCGCTGCTAACTGTACCCGATCAAATCAGCTGTTGGCAAACTGTTATTTTAAAACACTGCTCTGTCATCCATTTATCATCATTGCCCCTTTCTTCATTTTTAACTAATAGTTTTATTTATTTTGTTTTCTTTTTTTTTTCTTCGTTTTGTTTTTATTTATTTTTGTTTTATGTATTTTGTTTTATTTATTTATATTTTTTGCCTCATCTACTGTCATAATCATCTCGTTGAACTCTATGCTTTAATCTACAAATTGATGGTAGGTTTTCTTTATTATTCTTTATATCAAATTTAAATAATATGTTTTAGGCACACGTTTAAAAAAAAAGTTTTTAGTTCTGGTTTCTACCGCAATGTAATGCTCTTCTTACAACATATTTAAACTTATCAAATAACTGACCGGTTAGTGGAAAAGTTGTCGAAAGCATCGGTTTCCCACCCAGGCATGGTGGGTTCAATCCTTTGCTATCTAAGTCCTCCATCATTGCACAATCAACATCTTCCGCTCATAATGATGAAAGTGGGAGGAATTGATTTTTTTAGTTGTTTCGTAAACTGCGAACTTTCTTTTTCAATGAAAAAATACAATATGACGTCTTGTCTTATTTTTTGCAGTTAAATGCACATTTCAAAGCATAGCTTAAGCTGAAAATGACGTTGCAAGCTGGAAATAGTTAACCTAGAAACTCTAGTTTAAAAAGATTTTTAAATTTCATGACGTCAGAGCTCACCGTACGTAAGTATCTAGTTTTCTTCTTCGTGCTAAAGTTTTTTTTTAATAACATTAAAGGTTGGCTTAGGTCCACTTTAGACAGGTTAGGTTAGGTAAGTTTTTTGCTTCATACAAAACTTGGTTTTATAAAACATTTAAGGTTAGCTTAGGTTCACTTAGAACAAGTTAGGTTAGGTTAATTTTCTACTTCATACTAAAGATCATTTCATAAAACATTTGAGGTTAGCTTACGATAACTTAGGACGGATTAGGTTAGGTTAGTTTTGTGCTTCATACTAAAGTAAATTTCACATAAAGTTTAAGGGTAGGTTAGTTTTCTGCTTCATACTATGCAAATTTCATAAAACGCTTAAGGTCAGTTTAGATTCGCCTAGTACAGGTTGGGTTTGGTAAGGTTAAATTAGGTTAGGTCAAAGTGAGTTAGTTTAGATAATGAATATATTTAACAAAATATATTATAGAGTGGAAACAAATTGAGAAGCTTTGAATTTGAACGCGGCCTTGAACGCTAGAATTTAAAACAATGAAGTGACAATTTGATTTAACGCTCGCATGCAATTGAATTTAAATATGAAATATTGATTACAGGTTAGTCACTGACAAAAAATAATCTAGTTTTTAATTTGAGTGCGCTTCTCTTTCAAGGTAGATTTATCTATCAAAATCTGGTATGTGGTAGTATTTTTATAGGAAAAAGAGATTTAAACTTTTATAAAATTATCATTTATGACTTTTTTAGAAATTCCACTGTTCCACAAAATTGCCCAAAAAGATAGAAGAGATTTTTCAATATATATTTTTTTCATATAACTAACTAACCATCACGCCGTTTACCGCAGGGGTAGGCAGAGAGGACGGACCGCCATACAACTCTGTCTTGGCACACATTTATACATACTCTTTTGTTATTCTGACTCTTCACATGGCTCAATTCAAGTAATTGATTTGCTTGATCGCGCCATGTCTTCCTAGGGCGTCACCGACTTCTTCTTCCATTCACTTACGCATCATATATTCTTTTCACACTCCTTGCTTCGTTCATTCGCTCTACATGCCCAAGCTTTCTTGATCCTATTCATTAAACTTACATCAGTCATGCATTCTTTCCGTATATCCACATCTTTAACACGGTTATACATGGTTTTACCGCACATACGCCTCAAAGATCTCATTTCCACAGCATTCAGTCTACTTTCATATTTCCTCTGCCATACGTCGTATGTTAAAACGTTGGAATTTCGAAAAATAGTTGTACATTTTTTACTTTTGTTATCATTTAAAATTGCCAAAGTGACTCCATTTTATTTCCTGACACCTTGTTTACATATATACTGTAATGAATACTGTAAACTTAAAAGGGTCTAAGTTCCTCGGACAAAAAAGTAAATGGAAATTTAAAAATAATATCAAACGTTCAAATAAAACATTATATATTTATGCCAAATCACAAATGAACATTTTCATCTTAATGCAGTAAAAAATATACAGAAAATAAATATTAAGCCAAGTATAAAATCAAATAAAAAAATATTTTAGAGAAAGTCTTATGCACCATGCTTAGTATATTTCAATAAGGCCTAAGTACCTTGCCTTGAAGTAACAATATATGGAGAGAGAGCTAATTATTTTTACCAAACCTATACAGATTTGGGATAAATCACTTTCTCCGGGTTTTTACGTCGTACACCATGAGGAAGAGAGAGACAACAAATTTTCCCGAATTATCACACCGCTTTAAAGAATTGTAAGAATTTTCTTCGTGTCCCGCGTCTCCGTTGACTCCAACCACACGTTATGGTACGCGAAATAAATTGACATAACTCAACGGTTTATTAGGTTACATGTTATTTTATTTTTAACAATACTGTAAAAAAGTGGTTATACCAATAAACAATATGTCGACATGTGCTATGAATGGATTTATAAATACCCTAGCCCTAGTCCTAGCCACGCCCAGGTCTAGTCGAGTCCGGCAAACCTCGTAAAAACTGACTACAGCTCTCTCTACAGCGCTCTCTCTTGTATAGTATTGCTCTGAGTGGCTTGCTCTCTGAAGCAATAAAGCGTTTAGTACCTTAGTGACAATATAAAAATATACCAAGTGTAATACAATTAGCATGTGACTGTCGAGAACACTTAGCGCCTATTAAAGGGAAACGATGACGGTTCGTCCTTTCAACTAACGCCATCTATCGAAATTTTTAAGAATTATAAAAGGCTATTAGTGGCACTTACGCCTTTTTTGTAGGACATCAACCTTGGCACTTACCATCCAATTAATAAATAAAAAGGCTTTCGTTACCTTTGCCACCTAATAATAATAATACTTGGCTAATTTACATAGCGCTATTTTTGTGAAACATCACCTTAAAGGCGCGTATAGCCTTTTATGTTTCCGGTATTAAGATAATCGTAGCTAAGCAATATTTATAATTATCAAAAGTTTTAATTTTTTAGCCGTTTAAAATTTTAAAACAATGGTGGTGAAAGAACACCGCTCGGAATCGAAACGTTGCTTGAAATGGCTTTAGCAGTGTTGACTGATCAGATCTGAATAGGTGAATAGTCTGGAACATTCCAAAGTTCCTTTTCCCCTCTCACTTTCTTCAGCCTTACAACGATCCCCAAAATTAAATGCCATAGTCTCACTGACTCCGGGCAGCTTTAAGGTTTTTTTTTTTTAAATGGCCTATCGATACATAGGCATGCTGAGTTTGTTTTACCCTTGAAGTAACAATATGTGGAGGGATAGCTAATTTGTTTTACCCAACCCATCCGAAATTGTAATAAATCACTTTTTCCGAGTTTTTACATCGTACACCGTGAGAGAGAAAGAGACAACAAATTTCTTGGACCGCTTCTATATACTGTCGCAATGATCTTAAGCTGGCTATCTTCGCTGGTTAACGGCGGGACTCCGCCCACATTTTTTATTTTGCCACTAAACTTGACACAACTAAACGGTTTTTTAGGTTAGATGCTATATTTTTGTTGATAAAAATACTGTGAAAAAGTGGCCATACGAATACACAAAAACATTATGTCAATATGTGATATGAATGGATGTATAAATACCGTAGCCTTAGTCTTAGCCACGCCCATTTGCGCCGAGTCATGTTAAAATCATCAAAAACAAGTCCAAAACTGACTTCACTGCCTTGGCTTGGGCTACCTCTAGTATACTCTAAGGTTTTACCGATATTATAATGAAGCCTTACGGAAGAACGAGCAGCAAAGACCACCTGGACACAAGTGCACCAGCAATTTGGTATATTATTTTTATAGTGAATACCGCACAATAGTCCCATCTGCTCCCAACCGTCTAGAGCCAGTGGAACTGTGGCATACCCAATTGGGGTACGTTGTGAAGCTGAAGGTAGTGGAAAGGGGAATAAGATGGGGACGAGGAAGGCTGGGAAGTACCTCGCTATTCAGATCTGGTCACAAACGGCTAAAGCCATTTCAATCTTAGAGCATATAGAGTGGTATCTACCCAAGGCAGTGTAGTCAGTTTTTTGGTGATTTTTACCTGACTCGGCAGACCTGGGCGTGGCTAAGACTAAGGCTAGGGTATTTATACATCTATTCATATCACATATCGACGTAATGTTTTTGTTTATTCGTATAACCCCTTTTTCACAGTATTGATTTCAACAAAAATATAACATCTAACCTAAAAAACCGTTTAGTTGTGTCAAGTTTAGTGGCATAATAAAAAATGTGGGCAGAGTCCCGTGGTGACCCAGGAGCCCAAGATCATTGTTACAGTACATAGAAGCGGAGTATTATATTTGTTGTCTCTTTCTCTCTCATGGTGTAAAAACCTGGAGAAAGTGATTTGTCGCAAGTTTGTATCGGTTGGGTAAAAATAATTAGCTCTCCCTCCATACATTGTTTCTCCAAGATTTCAATCAAGCAACGTTGCGATTCTGAATGGTGGCTTTCACCAGGGCGATTCTCAGAGTTTCCACCCCTCTGGAACGTGCCGCAAATACAGTTTATATTATTTTATATGAATTAAAATGCGTTACGACACATATCGATGAAATAAAAGTATTTGACGACCTTCGGATTCGTCGTCGACTTGGAGAAACAATGTATGGAGAGAGAGCTAATTATTTTTACCCATATAAAATAATATAAACTGTATTTTCGGCACGTTCCAGAGGGGTAGAAACTCTGAGAATCGCCTCGGTGAAAACCACCATACAAACTTCCGATAAATCACTTTCTCCGCGTTTTTACGTCGAACACCATGAGAGAGAAAGAGATAACAAATATAATACTCCGCTTCTATGTACTGTAACAATGATCTTGGGCTCCTGGGTCACAGCGAGACTCCGCCCACATTTTTTATATGCCACTAAACTTGACACAAATGAACGGTTTTTTAGGTTAGATGCTATATTTTTGTGGAAATCAATACTGTGAAAAAGTGGTTATACGAATAAACAAAAACATTATGCCGATATGTGATATGAACGGATGTATAAATTCCCTAGCCTTAGTCTTAGCCACGCCCAGGTAGGCCGAATCAGGTAAAAATCATCAAAAACTGACCACACTGCCTTGGGTAGATACCACTCTATATACTCTAAGGTCGTCGAGCGTCCTAGCACTCGATCATGGAGGCCGTCAAATTATTAGTCAATTTATTGATGTGGATGATTTAAAATTCGACTACGTGACGACTCAAATGTCTCCAAGTTTATACCTGCAGCATTCCTGATGCGTCATTCTGCGAATCGGACAAAATACGCGCGTTGACCTTTCGTACGTAGTAAGGTGGTACCACCGGTCCAAGTCAAAGGACGAGCAGTCGCGCTACCTGCATCAGTTAATGCACGCCTTTGTGGCACGTGGTCACCAGTAGAGCGCGGTATAGGTGAGAAAAGTGATAAATTAAGTGACAACCTTCTGAAAACTCAATAGATGACTTGTATTTTACCGTCGTGCATTCACTAAATAACCAACCGTCACGCAGTGTTCCCGCAGATGTAGGCAGAGACAATGCATCGCTACACACCTCTGTCTTGCCACGCACTCGTCGACCAAAACTTGATCCATATTCAGCAAAAAAAATTCTTTAAAGGGTAAAATATTCTACTGACAAACCTTTTTCAAATTCGATTTTATTGTATGGTGTGAAAAATTAATTTGTTTACACTCGATTTTTTTGTTGATATTTTTGCCTGAGCTGCACATAATAAAATAAAACATTCTCTTTGGCGGTGTTTTTTATTGCATAAATCATGTCTTGTCATGATTCATGATGTCTTGAAACGAAGTTTATTTATTTTTTTGATTATTGTTATTTAATACCATATATTCATGTTACTCTATTAATAATCTTTGTATTTTTTCACATATTAAATAGAACTTATGGGATAACACCATCCTTCCTGAGATCTGGAATAAATATAAAAATAAAATAAAAACATATATATACAGGCGGCCAGCGACAAGTGGCAATTTCAACCTTATTGCCACCATTGTCTGCCCTTTAAAACAAAGAAAGCTCCAGGTGAAAACACTCGTTTTTTGTTTGTTTTTGGTATGTATGCATTTTTTGTGCTATGCGGGAACAGTCGGGCACGTTTAGAGTCTTTTTAAAAGTGAGAACCAATCGAGTTACTTATCTAATCCTTACAACAGTTCTGCAAAGTGCTGGGTGTCCTAGACTATAAAATTATCTACAATGTTGATATTCAGAAATATAATACAAGAGCATGCAAAGAAATTAGAATACCAGAAAAAAAAGCCAACACACAAAATAGCTTATTATATAAAGGGATGAAATCTTATAATGCGCTGCCGGAAACCATCAAATTTGTCAATAAATTCAAAATAGCCTGTAAAAATTATTTAAAATGCATATAAATCAAAATAATAAGTAGTGTATAAGTTAAAATATTATAAAGTTAAAAAGAAAATGAAATAATTAGCTACTTGTGTGCTTGAATGTACAAAGTAACTAATATAAAATAAATAAAACTAAAACTAAACTGGCCTTCAGCTTACGTTTTGTTAGGTTTGATTAGGTTAGATGTGGTTAGGTTAAGTAGGTTAGGTTATGTTAGGGTAAACACTAATTTCGGAGACCGAGCTTTTGCCGTAGCAAGCCCTACAGCTTGGAATAACCTTCCTTCACATTTGCAAAATATCGACAGCTCATCTGAGTTCAGAGCAAAACTAGAGACTCACCTTTTTAAATTATCACACCCCTAATAACGTCAATTTGCTTCACTAGAGTTTTGATCACTCAGTCCAAGTACTTAATTTACTATTGCTTACTCCATTTTTTTCTGCCCTAGGTCTGACAGCACGGACAACAACCATACATATATTTGTTAATTTAGTTGTAAGTCTCTTATCATAAGTATTAGACATAAGTTAATATTAAATCTTAGTTTTAATATTATGTTAATTATGTTGGAAAGTGCCCTTGAGGTGATATTTCTGTCACTTAAACGGTGTTATATAAACCAGCCAATTATTATCAAGGTTAGGTTACTTCAGGTTGGGTTAGGTTAGGTTAGGTTAAGTAAGGTTAAGTTGGGTTAGGTTAGGTTAAGTTATGTTACGTTACTTCAGGTTGGGTTTATGTTTATGATGTACTTCTTTACGTCTTCGTTTTTACCTTATTCCACAAGTCGTATCTATAATGCGACGCAATTCACGCGACCACATAACGAATGAATTATTACTGCAATTAGTTGCAGAGGTGGGCTGGTCTTAACAAATTCACCGGTCCAGTTTCAAACAGTGGCGGCTCGTGAGTTTTTAGTGTGCTAGAGTACTAATATTGGAAAATACGGCATTGTCAGTGTTGTTGTAGCCGAAAATGTTTTTTTTTCTTTTCCAGATTTTATTTTTTGTATGAAGGTTTTCAGGATTTTTCAGTTTTGGTGGTGCACTGCAAAAAGTACAAAAAGTTTAAATTTCGAAAAAAAAATGTTTTCGGCTACAACAACATCGATGATGACGTTTATTTCATTCTTACCACTCTAGCACACTAAAAAGTCACGAGCCGCCACTGGTTTCAAACGGGTGTTCCACATTCATAATACCACCAGGCTCTTTAGAAGAGTAGTTTATTATTTTAAGAGACATCTGGTAACATTCTAGTTTTTTTCTGCTATTCCACTTCTTTATTTCCTAACTCTTTCTTTCCTTCTCTCTCTCTTCGTCAATTTTTTTGTTCTTCTTCTTTCGTCTTTTTTGATTTCCCCCTTTGTCATTATTTTTTTTATTTGAATACCGCACAAGAGTCTCAACTGCTCCCAACCGTTAAGAGCCTGTGAGACTATGGCATCCCCAAAAAAGGTATGTGAGGCTGAAGGTAGTGAAGAGGGGAAGGAGATTGGGAAGAGGAAGGTTGGGAAGTACCTGGCTATTCAGATCTGGTCACCAAACACGGCTCAAGCCATTTCAAGCAACGTTTCGGTTCTGAATGGTAGTCTTTCACCAGGGCGAGTATCTACCACTCCGGAACGTGCCGCAAATATACTTTTTATTATGTTTATTTGAATTAAATGTGTTATGACACATATTAATTGAATAAAAGTTATTAGCGCACGCCGGGTTTGAACCTGCGACCTTTGGATTCGTAGTCGAGCGTCTTACCACTCGACCATAGAGGCCGTCATCTACCTTTTCCATTATTTTTTTTTGTTCAGTTGATGGAATACATTTTTTTTATCGATTCCTATAGTTTGCATTTGTTTATTTCAAATAACTCCTCTATTTTTTTTGCCTTGTAGATACCTCACATCGTGAGTATTTTCACATAAAGATAGGTCTGTCTATTTTAATTGTATTTGCAGAATAGTTACAAGTTGATGTCAGCAAATGAAGAATCGTATCCTGTAGATTTTTGTTTAGCTATTTAAAAGTGTATCATTATGACCTATATTTCAAATGTTAGATCCACAGAATCAATAGAATAGTGTTATGAGCTTAGAGTATATAGAGTGGTACCTATTCTAGGCAGTGTGGTCAGTTTTTGACGATTTTTACCTGACTCAGCGGACCTGGGCGTGGCTAAGATTAAGGCTAGAATATTTATACATCCATTCATATTACATATCGACATAATGTTTTTGTTTATTCGTATAACCACTTTTTCACAGTATTTTTATCAACAAAAATATAGCATATAACCTAAAAAAACGTTTAGTTGTGTCCAGTTTAGTGGCATCATAAAAAATTTGGGTGGAGTCCCGCAGTGACCCAGAAGCCCAAGATCATCGTGACAGTACATAGAAGCGGTGTATTATATTTGTTGTCTCTTTCTCTCTCATGGTGTACGACGTAAAAACCCGGAGAAAGTGATTTATCGCAAGTTTGTATAGGTTGGGAAAAAATAATTAGATCTCTCTCCGTACATTGTTACTCCGAGGTTATGAGCGTGTGAAGTAAGGAAAATTTCCCTTACTTCGACTGAAATCTAATCGAACTTTTTCGAAAATCAAAATTTTCTCTTGAATAGAAAATCATTTTAAATGGCTGCTGGGGGCCTGGGGGTTGAAATTTCTCACATAAATTGACAAGAACACACATTTCTAGGAATTATTCGTTCAGTGGTTAAATCAAATTCATCCCAAAGGCTAATCTGGTACTGTACAAGTATTATCTAAGACTAGAAGCAACCGGTATTACGTTGTAACAAGTGAATGTAACTAATTACGTGTGAATCGCTCATTTTAAACATGAGAAACAACTTGGAGTTATTTTAATGAAATATGTAATTAAACCGGTATAAGGTAATTATAATTTATGCGGTGCTTAAGATTTATGAACAGTTTAAATTTAGAATATAATTAGATGTAGTTACTCTCAGTATCGCCCTGGCGAAAGAACACCATTCAAAAGCGAAAATCTTCCAAAGTAACATTAAAACATCAAACACATTTAAAGTAAACAAAAAAGTTTGTACAAGACGATATAACCGAAACTACTCGAACGAAATCACGAACTCCTTACGCCAATGGCGATAAGGTTGAAATTACCACTTGACAACGGTCGCCTCTTTCGATTTATGTAAAAAAAAACTTCGCCGAAAAATATGTTTTATTTTATTTTGTGAAGCTCGGGCATAAATATAAAATATAAAATTATTTTCCCGTCACACTCAAAAAAAAACTTAATTTGACATTTTATACAATAAAATTTAATCTGAAAAGAGGTTTGTAAGTAGAAGATTATACACTTAAAAGAATATTTACATGCCTGAAACATTATTTGAACGTAGTTATGCAGACAGCATCCAACCCACAATTTACCAAAATCGAGTTTTACATGTTTTCTTATAGAGAAATACGTAATTTATATCTACTGTAAACATCCAAGCTCTGAATGCAATAGATTTTTTGTATTTTTTTTACTAATGCACATTGCTGATATTTGACTTAAATTGAAGTTTAAAAACATAATATAATCTAAACTAACATAAGAAATACATTTTGTTTAATAAACACATTAATAGATCATAAATTACCTATTTAAAGACAAAAAACCCTGATATTCCCTTTACAAATGCCGATTACGCATATAAATGCTTTTTTATTGTCATATTTTAAAAACGCCTTTTTCACAGTTTCATCTTTTTGAGGTTGGACGCTTTCTGCATAACTACGTCCATTTTTTTTATAGACTTATAAAAAGACGCGCTACAAAAATAGCCGGTTAAAGTAAAGACCAAGATGTGTTTTACTCCCAGTATTTAATTAAAATATCTATAATATTTCTATGGTTAATTTTCAAACCAAAAACACGTGATTTTGCATTTATTGAATTGCATCGCCTTAAACAATCTAATTGAGGCAGTTACAAAAATGTTATGTTTTCAAAAATATTTATGTTTAATCAGGTGTTTTCAATCAACATTGAAACAGTTTATCAATATCATAGAATGCCTTGTTTATTTCTAGATAACAACCAGCAATTAAGCAAATAACATCATTGTTGTGAACACAAAAAATGTTTCAAAACATATTTTAAATTCTTTATGCGAATTGACACCTCAAGTATTATCGCGACCGAATTATTAAAAACTGTTAACCGTCATAACGTAAGCTGCTTACGTCGACTTAAAAATAGCGTATGTTGTGATGCCTTCGATTAGATTTTAAAAGGACATACAAAATAACTTTTTTACTGTCTTAAATATTATAAAATCTGAGATCTCTAGAAAGAAAGCTGGGATCTCAAGGTGACTCCTGTATGATGCGAAGTAACGCTGTCCAAAGTTACTATTAGATGAAAAGATATTCTTTAACTAAAATTACTAGACAATTTAAATAAACGGGGCCAAAAGTTATTATACACAAAAATATCGTTACATAACAGGCTAAAGAGTCGAATTAGGCTTAAAAATAAATATATTTAGCTATTCCCAATTTTTTTTCTTAGGTAGGCAACCTCTATTTACCAAAAAAATGTCTATCATGCGAACAAATTACGTTTCAATTCGACCTTGATTGATTTATTTATGTCAAAAATTTCAGCAATGAATGTACAAAAACAACATTGTTTATAACAATACAAAACACAAAGCATGCCAACACACGACACGCAATTATTATTATGTTGATCCGTCCATTTTCCCATTATTTACAGACATGCTTTTCCGCAATTTGTTCATTGATGGCGATCATGAAAACTGTAACAATTTGATAGTAGTAATTACTACCAATTTTGTCTATGGACTAGCAAAAATTTGAAATGATATTTTGGCGTTTTGGATTGGCCGATTAATTGAGGTTATACAATTATTTTTACTATATTTATGCAAGTGGTTGTCAACTGGAATTCAGAATTTTTTCAAATGATTTAGATCAAGAAAAATAAATATATATACGAGGCCTGTTCAAAAGAAAAGGTGAATTTTGAATTTTCGCGGGCTGTGTACATTCGATTATAATTATTTTTTGTTTTGTTATGTTGGTACACATATGTTTATCATATGTTAGCATTATCAGCCATTTTGAATTAGTGGTTTGTTTTTCCAACTGGAAAGGTTAGTCACGTTTTTGGGTGTTCTTCGATTTTTTACTTTTGAAAAAAATGGATCAAAAAATATGTATTAAATTTTGCGTTAAAAATGGAATAAAGTGCTCCAACGCACTTAAAATGTTGACTGTGGCATTCAGCGAGTCTACTTTGTCTCAAAAAAGTGTTTATAAGTGGTACAAGCGCTTTACAGAAGGCCGAGAAGATGTTAATGACGATGAGCGTCCTGGAGTTGTGGAAAAACAAATCATGGATTTTATTCTTTGATCCATTTTTTTCAAACGTAAAAAATCGAAGAACACACAAAAACGTGACTAACCTTTCCAGTTGTAAAAAACAAACCACTAATCCAAAATGGCTGATAAAGCTAACGTATGTGGACCAACATAACAACAACAAAAAAAGACGATAATCGAATGTACACAGCCCGCGAAAATTTAAAATTCACCTTTTCTTTTGAACAGGCGATGTATAAATTTCATTTAGAAAATCACAACAGGTGGAATCATTTTTTTGTATCTGTGGAAAATTTATTGCGAATCTTTTTTTACATGCATCCATATAATATATTATTACGTCAATGTAAACATGACACACTTTCACCATCGAACATAGAACTGCAACATCTATCGCATGTTTCATGAATTTTTAACACCCCACAAGATTGACAGAACAAGCGGTAGATGAAACAATTATTAACAAATGAAAGTATATAACAACATACAGTTAATCAATAATCATTCAAATTATTCTAATCGCTCGTGCTAAAGAGAAAAAGCAATGAGTTTAATTTAGGTATAAAAAGTCACACCTTATTTACATTAGAATAATGTCTGTTAAAATGCATTAGAGGTGGGTAGTTTATTAGCTAGGGATTTGGAAATATATATATTTTTTAATTTGATAATTTCAACTAACGCTAGTTCAAATTTTCAAAACTTCACGCTCATTAGAGTCACAAAGGAAATTGTTTATATCGTATATTAAATTAGAATTAACATTAAAACTTTCGTGCTTATTATTTTTATATTGATAATTGAAATAATATCAATAACCTTCAACGTAAATATGAAACAGAAAAAACATGACGGTCACGACTGAGACTCGAACTCGGAACCTCTACTCTATCCGGGAGTAACGCTTCTGCCAATTCAGCCACCGAGAGTGGCAATTTTGATCGATCTCATTCTTCATTTTGAAAATTATTAGTTTTTTTTTTTTTACATGAATACCGCACAAGAGTCTCAACTGCTCCCAACCGTCTAGAGCCAGTGAGACTATGGCATCCCCAAATTGGGTATGTTGTGAGGCTGAAGGTAGTGGGGAGGGGAAGGAGATCGGGAAGAGGAAGGTTGGGAAGTACCTGGCTATTCAGATCTGGTCACCAAACACGGCTTAAGCCATTTCAAGCAACGTTTCGATTCTGAATGGTGGTCTTTCACCAGGGCGATACTTAGAGTATCTACCACTCTGGAACGTGCCGCAAATATACTTGTAATTATTTTTATATGAATTAAATGTGTTATGACACATATTAATTAAATAAAAGTTATTGGCGCACGCCGGGTTTGAACCCGCGACCTTTGTACTCGTGGTCGAGCGTCTTACCACTCGACCATGGAGGCCGTCAAATTATTAGTATATTTTTCATTAATTTTTCTTTCGATTTTGCCATCTTTGTATGATCAGGCATAGGCGTTTCTTCAGTACAGGTGCCAATAATCCATGAATTTATGTTCTACCTTGTATAATATTATTCTTTTGATTTTGTTTTTTATTCATTTGCTTTTGCATTTTTCATAAACTTTTACTTGATTACTTACTATTGTTAAATATTCCAATTAAATAACCACTCATGTATATATGTTTTGGGCATCATGCCTGTTATATGTACTAAAATAAAATAAAATAAATAAAATGATATGATATGACACCATCTAGGTATATAATATGTGCTCGGGTAGAGCTTTGTCAACAATGAATTTATGAACAATGTTGAAAGATTAGTGTATTATTAGCGTTCGCTTCGGTGAAATCATTGATCTTACAATAGTGTTGATTTTTATTGTTGCAATAATGATGTCGGTGTGACAAATTAAACAAACCATGTTATTGATTTAGCAAACCGATTCAATTATCGAAAAAACCGACAGTGTAATTATAATGATATAATTAATTATTGTGTAATTATTGTGAATGTGTTAAAGTGTGTGCTTGTGAGATATTTGTAGCCTAATAACAATATTGACACTGTGTTTTTCTTATTTCGCAGTTCCCAAGGCAGTGGAGGGAAAGTTCCACGTGGAGAATGGCGTATGGAACGCCAACCTTCTGAACAAGAGTTCCACGGAATACAAGAAACTGGCCGAGTCCCTCGAGAACCAGCTCAGAGAGGGTCTGTTTGACCTCCAGACCCTTAACTATGGAGCTAATGAAATATCAGTCAAGATTATTGACTTCCAGTAAGTACCCACCTTCTTATTTCATTCGTATTTTAACCTCTAGTATGCCGGAGGTGCCAATAGTCACCGGGCTTTCATCATTGTATTTTCAGCAGTTTTTATCCTTTAAAACCTGCTGTTCGCAAATTAAAATGAACTGTAATAATCAATCCATAAAGATATTTTTCATTACGTTAAGTTTTCTACAAGTCAAGTAATATTTATTTTAAGTTCGCTTACATCAGTGTGGCTGAAAAAAATCGAGTTTCAAATATACATTACTGTTTGTATTTACAGGAAAACCTCGTGCAATTTTATTTTTATTTGGAAAGAAATTTATGTAGCCTCACGAAAATATTATAAAACAACAACAAAAATCTGCACAGTTCGTAATCAAACTTTTTTTAGTAACATGAGGGAGAAAAACACAAATTCCCTGAATATAAGTAGCTATTCCAGAAAAACCACTTCTACCATTAATATACAATTTGAAAAAATACGTAAACACATCTGAGAAGATAGCGTAATTGACAAAAACATTATTTTGTAAAACACAAGTATCCTATCACGAAATTACAGTCAGCAAGGTAGGACGTAAATTGTACCTTTCAGGAATCCGGCATTCCAGAGGTTAAGTATTATTTTTTATAGTACCTACGCTTTCTAGGCAATTTTCCAATCGCCATAACATAAAAAGAGAGCGATAGCTCGCTGGGTAGGACACTCGGCTAGCAGTCAGACGAGCTGAATTTGATTACCACAGTAACCTTAGTACCTACTCCATTATTAGAGCATGTAACTTAATTAAAAGATCTGTACTAAAAATTTTAAGTCATTTCAGAAAAACCTAAAAACTGAAACTATTAACCAGAGAATCAGTGCTTAATTGCTCTCAAATAGGCGTCATGAAATTTGTGCAGATTTTTCTGTTTGGAATTACAGGTTCATCGTATCGCTCCCTTAACATACCCTCCTAACAGCATCGCCAAAGATAGCATTTGGAGTGAAATCATTTTCTCACTTTGATTTTAATGAGAATTCACTTTGTTTCTCGCGAGCCACATTGTGTTAAAAAAATAAAACATTCCCAAACCATTTTCTAAAACAAGAGAACAACAAAGTGACTGTTGTATTTCGACATCTGGCTATTCATGTCTAGTCATTAAATCTCTATTGTTCGTGACAAGATCACATGTACAATGCGATTCCCGGTTCCCACGTGATTTCAGCTACACGGTTTGTTATTTTTGTAAAAAGCATCACAACCGAGTAATTTAAATATAACCATCTTTATTTAAAATTATATAAGATAGCCTCGACCTTTCATTTTCATAAGGTCGGGATTAAGACAAACATTTCTCTATCAAAAAACCACAAACGTTTAAAGATCAGTTGAAATAAGTGATGTACATTTCTTAAATCTAAAAAAAAATCAGGGATCTGTTGATACGAAGCAGCAATAATTGGACGGTGAGCTCTTGTGTCATGAAATTTGTGTATTATTTTTCTGTCCGGAATGTTGTTTTGGTCCTGGAAAACCTAACTGTATGTGACTTACATTATGCTATTATAAGTCGTTGTTGATCTTAATTGTAAAGCAGATATCAGTTGTCTGCAGGAGCAAAAAATTGTAACGGTGAGCTATGGCATCGAAAAATTTGCAAAACTTTTTCTATCTAAAATTTCAATGTAAATGCAGCTCCTTAATAATAATAATAATAATAATATTTGGATGATTTTTATAGCGCCGTTTTTGTGGAAAATCACCTCAAGGGCGCTTCTGCTTACAACGTCATTTCCATCATGAATTATGGTCGTTATGATTGTTAAATCGTTTGACTATCTGTTATGTCGGTCAAAAAATAAAACAAGATACCAAATTGTTGGTTCCACATTTTCAACTTGAAAAAAGTGTTCTTTACACATCTACCGAAGGATAAATATATTTAAATAATATAAATAATCAACAACCCAAATATGAAACAGAAAAAGCCAGATAATAAAAAGACAATGGTCACAACCGAGACTCGAACTCGGATCCTCTACTCTATCCGGGAGTAACGCTTTAACCAATTCAGCCATTGGGACCTTATTAGAAACCGACATTTTTAATCAATCTTATACTTTCATTGAAGATTATTGATATTGTTTTTTTCCTCCGATTTGACTGCCATCTTTGTAATGATAAGCAAAGCTCTAACCCGTTGTATGTCTCGGTCGTGACCATTGTATTTTTATTTTCTGGCTTTTTCTGTTTCGTATTTGTGTTGTTGATTTTATTTAAATATTAAATTAAAAACAAGCATTAACACTTTAAAGTTAATTCCAATTTCTAAATATTTTTTTTTTATTATAGTGAAATTCGTAGGGGAACATAAAATTACCAGCTACATAAAAATTCTTATTACGGCAGGAATTGGGTAGTAAAACTAGTAATATATTAATAACATGATCTCCATCGTACAGCTGTAGTAAATTTATTTATTTATTCCTTCCTGTCGCATTAATTCTGAATAGACTGAACTATACAATTAGTTGTACAATTTGCATAATGTATAATTCAATTGCATATAACTGACTGATTGCGGCCAATTTCAAAATAGAGTTAACGGTAGCTCTGTAGATTCTGATTGGCAAAAATGTATAAAAAACATATATCCTAATGATGGACAATCACTTTGAAAATATTGTCAATTTTTAAATAAAAAAAATCGGTTCTTACAATAACTGCTTCAAATTATTTTGAATTACTCAAAAGTGGAAACTATGAAAAATGTTGTGACTTAAAAAAATATGTTCACTTATAACAACAAACATCGGTTCTAGAAACAAGTATGATCGTATAACGATGATTCGTAGAATTGATTCGATTTTCAAAAATGTAAAAAACAACAGATTCAAATCTGGCTCTGCTCTGATGTCATTTAAATCCTATAGGAACATTATTGCGAAGAGGTTAACAACTATGATGACGTCATCCGAGGCAAAATTTGATGATGCTATTTAAGACCGGTTAGTAGCTGAGTGGACAAACGCTTCAGATTTCCACCCGGGCGTCGTGGCTTCAATTCCTCTGCTAGCTAAGTCCTCCATCATTGCACAAGCAACATTTTTCGCTTATTTGATGGCAGTAGGAGTTTTTCAAATATTTTCAGGTCATTCGTAACCTGCGAACAATTGTCTTTCTTTAAAAAAAATACTTCGAATCGGGGTTGTTTTTAAAGAGGACAAAAAAAAACCTTAAATCTTTTTTTTTTAAATAACATAAAAATTGACTGAAATTTGCTATTTCTCCCGGAATGAGTATTTTTTTAAGCTTCTTGGGAATAATATACGAAAAAATGTTTTTTTTTGTAGTATGGTAACATTTTAATAAATAAAAAAAATAGAACTAGTCCTTACAAAGTGCATTGATTTACAATTAAATAGTTTGAACTTGAATATTGAAAGACGGGTGAATGCAGGAAACTCCATTAATGGATGACTGAACGCTGTTGGCGCAATTAAGAAATTGTCCAAAGAAGTGAAGCTAGTAGTCCACAATGGAGTGCTTATACCAACCCTAATGTATGTGAGGCATGGAACTGGCAGAGGAAGGATGAAAGTAGACTGAATGCTTTGGAAATGAGATTCTTGAGACGTATGTGCGGTAAAACCATGTATGATCGTATTCAAAATGTGGATATCCGGAAATAATGCAAGGCTGATGTGAGCGTAATGAATAGGATCAAGAAAGAGACGCTTAGATGGTTTGAGCATGTAGAGTGAATGAAGGAGTATAAAAATAATATATGATGCGAAAGTGAATGGAAGAAGAAGTCGAGGACGCCCGAGAAAAACACGGCACAATCAAGTAAATCAAATACTTGAATCGGGTCATGTGAAGAGCCAGAATAACAGAGGAGTGTGTATGAGACGATGTATGAATGTGAATGAAGCAAGTAGTGTGCGCCAAGACAGAGTTATATGACGGTCTGTCCTCTCTGCCTACCCCTGCAGGGAAACGGCGCGATAATTATTTAGTTAGTTACATAAAGTTGGTAGAGTAGTATCTATCCAAGGCAGTGAAGTCAGTTTTGAACTTGTTTTTGATGATTTTAACATGACTCGGCACACCTGGGCGTGGCTAAGACTAAGGCTACGGTATTTATACATCCATTCATATCACACATCGACATAATGATTTTGTTTATTCTTATAGCCACTTTTCCAAAGTATTTTTATCAACAAAAATATAGAATATAACCTAAAAACCAATGAGATATACCTCAATGTAAAAAACCGTTTAGTTGTGTCAAGCTTGGTGGCATAATAAAAAATGTGGGCGGAGTCCCGCCGTGAACCAGGACTTTTAGATCATCCTTACAGTATATAGAAGGGGTCCATGAAATTTGTTGTCTCTTTCTCTCTCATGGTGTACGACGTAAAAATCCGGAGAAAGTGATTGATCGCAAGTTTGTGTAGGTTGGGTAAAAATAATTAGCTCTCCCTCCATATATTGTTACTTCAAGATTAGTTAGTAGTTTGAACTTTTTTTATTGTTTAAAATAAATCATGATTACCAGCGTCATTTTGCAACGCAGTCTTTTTAATCATAAAACCATGTCACCATCGCTTTTGTTACATTTAGATAGCGGATGTGTTGCCATAATTAAATAAGACGAGTTTTTTTCGGAAGCAAGAACTGACAATACTATTCCATGCTGTGCTAATAACTCGACAGTAATTACAATTACAAATGCCTTCACTGTTCACAAATTGCCGCGGAAGTATTTATCATTAGTTGAAGAATGTTTGACACTGTTTTGCGATATTTTCAGCTCGCAGTCTATAGCAGTAAAACGTATAAATATAATTCCGGTCTCCTGCCAGATCTTTATTCAATATAAAACAAAAATAAACCTTCATATCTCGCCACTGGCAAAGCCAATTCCTGCCACGTGGTACGCACCACCCCATTTCCACCATATTGAACAATGATTAATGGGGCGGGCTTTTAGTGGGCTGGCCTACAATTGTCACTTTCATATACGAGTATGATATATGTATGTTTGTTTTAAATTGAAAAAAAAGTTATGATCATAGAGTTGGTAGAGTAGTATCTATCCAAGGCAGTGAAGTCAGTTTTGGACTTGTTTTTGATGATTTTAACATGACTCGGCGCACCTGGGCGTGGCTAAGACTAAAGCTACGGTATTTATACATCTATTCATAGCACATATCGACATAATGTTTTTGTGTATTCGTATAGCCACTTTTTCACAGTATTTTTATAAACAAAAATATAGCATATAACCTAAAAAACCGTTTAGTTGTGTCAAGTTTAGTGGCATACTAAAAAATGTGGGCGGAGTCCCGCCGTGAACCAGGACCTTAAGAACATCCTTACGATACGTTCAAGTGGTCCAAAAATTTTGTTGTCTCTTTTTCTCTCACGTTGTACGACGTAAAAACTCGGAGAAAGTGATTTATTACAATTTTGGAAGGGTTGGGTAAACCAAATTAGCTATCCCTCCATTAGATTCTTACTCCGAGGTTATGATTCACAGACTAAGATGACATCTACATATTTTTCTCCGAATAAGCTCAGGAATTGTTTGTTGAGGTCTGTAGGGCATTCAGAGCAATAATATACCAGGAGGGATAGCTTTGCGAAACAGTGTAGTCAGGATTGTTGATTTTTCCTGACTTGAGCCTAGCTATGGTTTTTTACGGCCACACCTTTTTAAATACATTCATAGCACATGTCGATGCAATGTTTTTTTTATTTGTATAAAACAATTTTCACAGTATTACAAAAATATAGGATATAACCTCAAAAACCGTTGAGTTATGTCGCACAACAAAACGTAGTGGGCGGAGTCACCAGAGGCGCGGGAGACAGAAAACATGCTTACGTACCTAAAATGGTGCGATATTATGTGACAACTTGTCTTGTCTCTTTCTCTCTCACGGTCTATGACGTGAAAATCCGGAGAAAGTGATTTATCGTAAATTTGAATAGGTTGGGTAAAAATATTCAGCTCTCTCTTTTTATATATATTTTTACTCCAAGGTCGGGCACGTCTTGTTACACCCTGTATATTTTTATGTTAATTAAATGGTGTTTTTGTTTCAGACCTGGCTCCATCGTCGTCAAGTACCGCATTGGCTGGACTGAAAAACCTGGAATCGAGAACCCTCCAGATCCTATCACAGAATCCAACCTGAAGACCAAGCTGATGCGCTATCTCCTGCTCCACTCCGGCTATATCGCCGACAACAGGATCTCTATGAACTCCGTGACCAGCGCAAGAGTATTGGACAAGTGTCAAAATGACAATAACGGCTGCAAATACAGCTGCGAGTTCGATAAGAATATTATGGACTTTGTTTGCAAGTGCCCAGATTATCTGAAGCTACACTCCGATGGAAAGATTTGCATCACAGAAAGCGAATCAGAATATGAACATAATGTGCCAGTTGCTGAACCCGGTAAGACAGATGAGACAGAACCTACATCGGAACCCGCAGCAGAACCTACTTCCGAACCATCAGCCGAACCAACACTTGAAGATGGCGCTTCCTTGAGAGCTTCCACAAAGATGCAAGAACCAGTGTCTGAACCTACATCAGAGCCATCTCCACAGCCGACTTCTGAACCTGCATCAGAACCTGCAGCGGAACCAGCGGCAGAACCAACTTCTGAACCAGCTGCAGAACCCACATCTGAGTCTAATTATAAACTATCTGCGAAAACCGCTACTGAGCCAACATCTGAACCTGCAGCAGAACCAACTTCAGAACCTACGTCCGAGCCAGCGGTTTCACAAGAAAAAAAAGAAAGAACAGTCAACTTGTCATTTGCTCCAACTGCTTATCCAGCTCCGGAACCAACAATTGAGCCTTCAGCTGAGCCGATATCAGAACCAACAGCAGAACCTAAATCCGAACCATCAGCAGAACCTAAGTCTGAACCAGCAGCCGAACCTACAACGGTACCAACAGCTGAACCCAAATCTGAACCGACTGTGGAACCAACCGCTGAACCTAAATCTGAATCTTCAGCAGAACCTACATCAGAACCAGCAGCAGAACCTACAACAGTACCAACAGCTGAACCTAAAGCTGAACCTTCTGCAGAACCAACAGCTAAACCAGCGGCTGAACCAGCAGCTGAGCCTACTTCTGAACCTGCAGCAGAACCGACAACATCACCATCAGCAGAGCCATCTGCTGAACCAACGCTGGTTGTTAAATCAACAACTGAATCTACTTCTGATAGGTCTCCCAAGTCTTCAGTTCTCCCCGAAGAATCTGATGGGCAAACGGTAACAACGATGCGCACATCAAAGAATTCAGTTCACGAAATGAACAGAATGGATTCCGAGAAATCTACCGACATGCCAATTGATCTTACAGTTCGCCCACTTTTTCCAATCAACCTTGTTACTGCTGAACCATCAGCCGAACCAACGGCTGAACCAACAGCTGAACCAGCAGCTGAACCAACAGCTGAACCAGCAGCTAGACCCACAACAGAATCGAACTTTGAACCACTAGCAGAACCTAAGTCTGAACCTGCTTCAGAACCTACAACCAAGTTGAAATCTGAACTTGCTTCCGAGCCAGCAGCGGAGCCAAAGTCCGAACCCGCATCAGAACCTACATCTGAACCAGCAGCTGAACCAACATCTGAACCAGCACCAGAACCCACAACAGAACCTTCTGCTGAGCCATCATCTGATTCAAAGAAACCTATAATTTTGCTTGAAAAACCCGCATCAACCACCGAAAAAGTGAATTCAACATCAATGAAGTCTGAAATGGAAATTACTACAAAAATGGAAGAAATGAGAATGATGCAGAACTCTTTGGCAACAACACAACCAACAATGAGGGAAATGCACCTGGCTTTGCCTGAGGATAGTTTCAATGATACCATGTCCAGAAATGTAGAGGAAAATCTTCGTGCCCAAGGAAGATTCTTCAATGAAGAAGACTCACACATCATGCATGATTTCGAACAACCAGACGAGATTTTACCAGAAGCTGTATTCCCGACATCCACAGATGAATACTTGCTAAATGAAAATGAAACTCAAAACAATGTTTTATCTGGGTCTGGCAAAAATATGATTGAAAACAAAGATAATGGCTTAATAGTGAAGCATGCATCCAATGGAACATCAGAAATCAATGTTATCATGTCTAAACCAGCACCAGTTTGGGAACCAACAGATGTTGACAATGAAAATAAACTCCACAAAGATAACAGAGTAGTCTTCTCCAGTATACCAACAAATTATTCTACAACAGAGTCTATAAAATATGTGACATCAGAACAGAATTCTACATCTCCAACCATCTTAGCTATCCCTGAAAATAATATTTTCACAGTTTATAATAATACCCTGATCGAAGAGGAGAAAAAGAATGCAAACGAACTTATGGAACAAACTGTGAAAAATATAACTGAGTCTATCGGAAATAACATGCAAAAGATACCTGCAGAAAATAATGATTCTAATAGCAATGAGTCTTCTGATTTAGCGAGAGAATTACCTACTTCTAATGATGAAGATGATTGGCTTGATCAACCGACAACTATATCAGCTGATTCCGAAATCACAACTCTCTATAAAGAAAACATGAGTAGGGTTAGTCGTATTAAAGATGTAGAAACAACCACAAATGTGATGAACACTAAACCGTATGAAGTCAGCGAGACTGTGAATGAAAGTCCCATTTATACAACTCAGAATACTTTGTTCTTATCTGGCGTAGCCAAAACAATTCCAGAAGTTAAGCCACGGCCAGATGGAAATATTTACATTGTTACAACGCAGGAACCAACCATCAATGACACAGTAACAAACTCCACAGAAACTAAAATGATGAACAGTTTGGACACCATGATGAAAGACGGAATTGTTCCAATTGTCATTCCAATTCACGAAGTGTCAGGATTCAATCAATCAGAAGTCAAGATAAAGGTTACTTCAAATAATTCAGAACCAACATCCGGTGAGAACCTTTATTCCGCCACAGACATGAGTCCATTTTTACCTGACATTGAAAATAATGTTACCCTTGTAAATATTTTGCATCACGGACATGATATTGAAACAAATGACACCGATGAACATTCCAATGATGAACTGGACTCTGTTGTAAATACAGTAGGGGTAGAAATCAAAACATCATCAACTGAAATGCCAACTTTAGATTCTCTCAAGAAGAAATTACCAAGGCTAGATAATGATGAAGGAAATCAAACAAACCCAAACGAAAAGGAAACTGGAAATAGTGAAACCGTTCCAACAACAAATAAGCCAGCCGGTGATGATCCGGAACTTTATGGAGTTGTTCCTTTGAATCCAGAGCCTAAGAAAGAATTTGATACCAGAGATAAGCTTGTGTCGTCGGATGTAATTTTGCAGAATGTCACTTATGCTAATGTGCAAACAAATAGCGGAATAGGCAAAGAAGAAGTTAAGGAATCTAGTATACCACCAGCAATTGTAGAAGTTGATACTGAGGACCTGATTGCTTCATCGACTGAAATGGTATTAACAAATGAAAAAAATACCACACAAACTATGGAAAATGCTGTAACCACAACTGTTCAACCAGAGGTCAGAGTTATCGAAGAAATACCCAAGGAATCAGCAAAAGAATCTTCAGCCTCTGTAACAAACTCAACAGACACAATAAATGTTGAAAAAACAACAAAGATGTCAATGAATCCTGAGACAACTCCTGAAGTAATGACAACCAAACTGGTTGATATTGTCATGATGACCACTACACCTATCACTCTAGCAGTAACTGAAGAATCTGAAATTTTAAGTGTTGTACCAATTTTGAATGAAACCAAAAGTGCTGAGGTCACCACAGTCAAGACTATTCAAGATGATGAAGACGTAACGGTGATTGGTTTAAATGTTATAACTACACCTCCTACAGCCACATTCCAAATGAAGCAAAATGTTTCAACTGAAACCATGATAAACATAGAAGAAGCCAAAACAACAGAAAAAGTACAAGTTTTTACTACAATGCCAACATTCGTAGAGGAAGTAAAGGATCTTGAGAGCAATGATCATGACTTCAAGGATGTAACATCTAGGGCTGATGAAGAATTAAATAACATCAGCGACAACGAAGCAGATTCAAGAGAAGAGTTTCCTAATAGTGAAAGACTTGGTGTGATTCCATTGACCAAACCGTCAAAAAAGTCTGACAAGAAACGCGAAAAAGACGAAAAAAACTATTCCAAGAAATTGAACAAGTTCGAAATGACTTCAAAAATAGATGGCAGCGATATAAGTGACAAATTTAAAGAACAGAAGGATAAAAAGAGCGAATTTGAAGCCAGCCAAGACACCACTACTGCGGTTCATTTTTTAGTGAATAGCCCCCTGCAGAATCAAAATGATTCCAAAGAGGGGGCAAACCTTCTAACAACACCAACATCTGTAAATAGTCAAAGTGAAACAACAAAATATATTCAAAGTGAAACAACCAAAGACAGTCACAGTGAAACACAAATAGACAATCTTGGTAGTGAAACTCATTATTCTAAGTGTGCATCGGGACAGTTTCAGTGTACAAACGGAACATCCATAAGAGACGGTGGCGTATGCGTGGCTCTGTCGGACAGGTGTGACTCCAACAGGGATTGTACCGACGGATCTGACGAAGAAGGATGCGAGGAAGACGGATGTCCAGGAAGTTTCCAGTGCAAGAGTGGGCAGTGCCTGAAGAGGCATCTGGTCTGCAACGGAATCCTGGACTGCAATGATGGGACGGATGAAATCAACTGCAGTAAGTTAAATTAATAATATTATTTGATTTTGCAACTTATTTTTAAGGACTATTCACAGATTTTTCTGTGGTGTTTTCTGGGAACTTCAATATGTCACTGTACAATAATACCTCATAAGAACAAAAGGGTTGTAATTGTGATTTATTGACTACATTTTAATTAGATATAATGTTGTTTCTTTATTTTATTGACATTTCTTACAGCTATTGGTGCTTTCCACTCCCAAAACCTGCATGCGCTCCTGGGGTGGCAGTGTCCTTTCAATAGTCCTATTAGCTCCTTCAGTAAGTTTCTATTCACATTGAGTAGGTGCCTGGCTCTCTTGGACAAGGTTTAACTGTCTACGAGCACTTCAGATTTCCTATCATTTGATTTGACTATATATATTATAATTCTTGTAGTAGCAGTTTACTCTTGCTAAAGACAATTTTTACCAAGAATTGTAACGCTTGAATCGTTTCATAAAATCATTAAATTTCTAACATTTCTATATTGCGAAAAAAGTGGTAGGCTATCTAAACTTTTTGATGCCAAATTGCTTGTTGACTTTGCAACTTTAATTGGCAATGTTTAAAGAAATAACACCAGTGAACAATGATCTTACACCAGGATATTTATCAATCATCAGTCCTTCCACATTGCTTTGTAGAAAAGTTCTATGAATTGTATTTCTTAAGGTTGCCATTTTTCCAAGTAGAAATTTGATGGTTTAGGCACTTATTTTCATCATTGAAGGCCATCTGCCCTTTATTTTGGCGTGTTTGTTCACAATTTGAGTAAGATGGTAAATCGTCACTGACATTTAAAACATTTCCGGCTATAGAGATGTCAAAAAAAGTGTTAAAGACTCAGATGATTTAAGATATACTATGGACGATTTTTTTTTAAATCGATTTCACCACCTCTCAGTAAGCTGTCGATTAGCGTTACTCATGTAATAGCGTATGTACTTCCGATTGAACAATCTATGGCATCTACTTCGAACTTCAATTTTTCATTCGTTCGAAAGACTGAAATATTGCATCATCCACAGTTCAATTGTTCATTCCCTTCTTCCTTCGATTTTAGTTCGAAGAATGAATGAAGCAATGAAGTATCTTTTTAGTTATCCGTTCCCTCGCATGTACCCGTGACAGTTTCTTATGATTTCTGTGCTTGTTTTGTCTATAGGACTATATAATCTCTACCTAAAATTATGGATGGCCGTTCAACGAGAAAGTGAAATATGGGCTTATTTTAAGGAAGTTGGGGTTTACCAGGCCAAATGCAACTTTTGTTCTAAAGTTATATCCATAAAGGGAGGCAATGCCTGTAATATGAATCGTCATTTGCGCAATATTCACCCTATTGCTAAGCAAACTGTCAAACTGTGTACAGTAAGAAATATTCAAATTGTACTTCAAGCCCTGAAAAACGTTCACATCGCTCTTACAGAAACTGAAAATTTCGCAATTACTACATTTGCTTTTTGCAAATTCTCTGTAAGGCTATGCATACTTATTGTACATCATTCCTTTTAAGGCATGATACCGCCAACAACTAAAACATATGGGCAGCTGTCATCGAGAAACAATAGACAAGAAACTAGTAATAGACAATTCATTAATACACACATAGAAGAAAGAAAGAAGTAGTTTTTCTACACGGTATAATTTTTGTTATCCAATAATGGAGGAGTGGGTTATGTGGTTGGGAGAGCTGTCCCGAATAAAACTATTAAGAAAAAAACGTGACTATTATTTATTACATTTATCGCTAGCAACCCCCCCGACGAGAAATGCTGTGATTAATATGTTACTTCAATTGAAGGGTTCATCGTGAAAGGTTCATTTTGAAGAAGTATCAATTCGTGAAGCATTCACAAATCTGTGAAGCTTTTCCCATCGCTAGTTGTGACAGTTTTGAAAGAACTGTTTCAAAGAAGTACTTCTTTTGACAGCAGTCCCAACTTCATTCATTTTTCATTGAACAAATACTTCAATTGAAGTTGGTTAAGTTGGTACTTCCGATTGAACAATCTATGGCATCTACTTCGAACTTCAATTTTTCATTCGTTCGAAAGACTGAAATATTGCATCATCCACAGTTCAATTGTTCATTCCCTTCTTCCTTCGATTTTAGTTCGAAGAATGAATGAAGCAATGAAGTATCTTTTTAGTTATCCGTTCCCTCGCATGTACCCGTGACAGTTTCTTATGATTTCTGTGCTTGTTTTGTCTATAGGACTATATAATCTCTACCTAAAATTATGGATGGCCGTTCAACGAGAAAGTGAAATATGGGCTTATTTTAAGGAAGTTGGGGTTTACCAGGCCAAATGCAACTTTTGTTCTAAAGTTATATCCATAAAGGGAGGCAATGCCTGTAATATGAATCGTCATTTGCGCAATATTCACCCTATTGCTAAGCAAACTGTCAAACTGTGTACAGTAAGAAATATTCAAATTGTACTTCAAGCCCTGAAAAACGTTCACATCGCTCTTACAGAAACTGAAAATTTCGCAATTACTACATTTGCTTTTTGCAAATTCTCTGTAAGGCTATGCATACTTATTGTACATCATTCCTTTTAAGGCATGATACCGCCAACAACTAAAACATATGGGCAGCTGTCATCGAGAAACAATAGACAAGAAACTAGTAATAGACAATTCATTAATACACACATAGAAGAAAGAAAGAAGTAGTTTTTCTACACGGTATAATTTTTGTTATCCAATAATGGAGGAGTGGGTTATGTGGTTGGGAGAGCTGTCCCGAATAAAACTATTAAGAAAAAAACGTGACTATTATTTGTTACATTTATCGCTAGCAACCCCCCCCGACGAGAAATGCTGTGATTAATATGTTACTTCAATTGAAGGGTTCATCGTGAAAGGTTCATTTTGAAGAAGTATCAATTCGTGAAGCATTCACAAATCTGTGAAGCTTTTCCCATCGCTAGTTGTGACAGTTTTGAAAGAACTGTTTCAAAGAAGTACTTCTTTTGACAGCAGTCCCAACTTCATTCATTTTTCATTGAACAAATACTTCAATTGAAGTTGGTTAAGTTGGTACTTCCGATTGAACAATCTATGGCATTTACTTCGAACTTCAATTTTTCATTCGTTCGAAAGACTGAAATATTGCATCATCCACAGTTCAATTGTTCATTCCCTTCTTCCTTCGATTTTAGTTCGAAGAATGAATGAAGCAATGAAGTATCTTTTTAGTTATCCGTTCCCTCGCACGTACTCGTGACATTTGCTTATGATTTCTTTGCTTGTTTGGCTATACGACACCAGTTTTTCCGAGTGTTTTTTGGTGATTTTGAATTGTGAACGAATTATTTTGTTGAACTTTTATAATATCTCAGCTTACAAACATACCTTTCAATCTCTACCTAAAATTATGACTGGCCGTTCAACGAGAAAGCAAAAGTGAAATATGGGTTTATTTTAAGGAAGATGAGGTTTACCAGGCCAAATGCAACTTTTGTTCTGAAGTTATATCCATAAAGGGGGAAATGCCTTTAATATGAATCGTCATTTGCGCAATATTCAGCCTATTGCTAACCAAACTGTCAAACTGAGTACTGTACAGTAAGAATATTCAAATCGTATCTCAAGCCCTGAAAGAAGTTTATATCGCTCTTACAGAAACTGGAAATTTTGCTAGTACTTCATTTGCTTTTTGCAAGTTCCTTGTGCATACTCATTGTACATCATCCCTTTTAAGTCATGAAACAATGTCAATTCAAACCTTGAAAACTCTTAAGATTCAAACAATTTTGACAGCTGTCTTCCCGTAAACCATAGAAGAGAAACCAGTAATAGACAAGCTATAATTTTTGCCATAGAATAATGCACATACATACATCAATTTATGTGGTTGGGAGAGCTGCCCTGAAAATATTATTATTTAACCCCCCTCCCCCCCGACGAGGAATGCTGTGATTAATATGTTACTTCAATTGAAGGGTTCATCGTGAAGGGTTCATTTTGAAGAAGCATCAATTCGTGAAGCATTCACAAATCTGTGAAGCTTTTCCCATCGCTAGTACCTATACTCTACTGATTAGCGATGGGAAAAGCTTCACAGATTTGTGAATGCTTCACGAATTGATACTTCTTCAAAATGAACCCTTCACGATGAACCCTTCAATTGAAGTAACATATTAATCACAGAATTCTCGTCGGGGGGTTGCTAGCGATAAATGTACCAAATAATAGTCACGTTTTTTTCTCAATAGTTTTATTCGGGACAGCTCTCCCAACCACATAACCCACTCCTCCATTATTGTATAACAAAAATTATACCGTGTAGAAAAACTACTTCTTTCTTTCTTCTATGTGTGTATTAATGAATTGTCTATTACTAGTTTCTTGTCTATTGTTTCTCGATGACAGCTGCCCATATGTTTGAGTTGTTGTTGTTGGCGGTATAATGCCTTAAAAGGAATGATGTACAATAAGTATGCATAGCCTTACAGAGAATTTGCAAAAAGCAAATGTAGTAATTGCGAAATTTCCAGTTTCTGTAAGAGCGATGTGAACGTTTTTCAGGGCTTGAAGTACAATTTGAATATTTCTTACTGTACACAGTTTGACAGTTTGCTTAGCAATAGGGTGAATATTGCGCAAATGACGATTCATATTACAGGCATTGCCTCCCTTTATGGATATAACTTTAGAACAAAAGTTGCATTTGGCCTGGTAAACCCCAACTTCCTTAAAATAAGCCCATATTTCACTTTCTCGTTGAACGGCCATCCATAATTTTAGGTAGAGATTATATAGTCCTATAGACAAAACAAGCACAGAAATCATAAGAAACTGTCACGGGTACATGCGAGGGAACGGATAACTAAAAAGATGCTTCATTGCTTCATTCATTCTTCGAACTAAAATCGAAGGAAGAAGGGAATGAACAATTGAACTGTGGATGATGCAATATTTCAGTCTTTCGAACGAATGAAAAATTGAAGTTCGAAGTAGATGCCATAGATTGTTCAATCGGAAGTACCAACTTAACCAACTTCAATTGAAGTATTTGTTCAATGAAAAATGAATGAAGTTGGGACTGCTGTCAAAAGAAGTACTTCTTTGAAACAGTTCTTTCAAAACTGTCACAACGCTACTACTGATTTAAAATCGCGCCGAAATGTTTTGACAGCTGACGAGTGTAGTGAGTCGAGTTTTCTGTTAATTTTGACAAATAATTATGGAATTCATTGAAGTTCTCAATATTAAACAAGCACAGGACATGGCGGAAATACATGAACAGCGAGTTTTCAAATCCAGAGTCAATCTTATTGATGTTTTAGATCAAGATTTCGCTTGACAAAAAATGCTGTTAATGAAATCCACTACAAAATCAAAGATAAAATCTCTCCAAGAAGCACACGGTATGTAATTCTAATATACACCTTCAAAACATATCACGAAATATTCACTATGTATAGTGTACTTATATCAAATTTTGAACGAACAGAAATATAGACACGTTTAACTATTTGGAGGTTCGCGCGCGTTGTTGTGATTGTTATTGTTGTGAATGTTTGTTTATGATTCCATGGAAATAATGACAGTGGATTAAATTAACAATTAACAGACTTGACTTGACAGTTGGCGGGGTAAGGTTTGAAAAAAACGGTGTTGCCAAACAAACTTGCGGAATACAAATTGGGAGCTACTTAACGATTGTGAAACGCTCGCCTGTTTACCGGCATGTTAATCCGCTGATTAGAGCTATTTATCGATTAGTTGTTTAACAGTTTACTGAGAGATGGTGAAATAGCCCCTAAGTAAGATCACTTCATGGTCTGGTAAAGCACTACTCAAGTTTCAAATATGTACGAGAAAAAAATCAAAAATAAAAAATCGAAGAACACACAAAAACGTGACTAACCTTTCCAGTTGTCAAAAACAAAACACTAATCCAAAATGGCTGATAATGCTAAAATATGATAAACATATGTGTACCAACATAACAACAACAAAAAATCGATAGTCGAATGTACACAGCCTGCGAAAATTCAAAATTCACCTTTTCTTTTGAACAGGCCATTTATTATTCTGGAATCATTTCACTATAAAAGTGACAAAACATGTTATGGATAATATGCAGTGCTGTCATCAAGTGACTTTCCAGGGTTTTCTAAAATCCTTTGATAAAAATACAAAATTGTCCGTTGGTAAATGAATATTTTTGAGAAAAGATCACTCCAAAATATATAACAGCCTGGGAAAGAAGGAGTTGGAAGAAGAAAAGGGACGCCCAAGGAAGACTTGGCACTTTCGCCTCAGATACTTGAGTAGGATTAGAGAAAAACTTACACAATAATTTACCACATACCTTTCACCTCCTAGGCTCCTGGCAGTGCAGTTTCGACGAGGTGCCATGTGGAGGCGACTCCAGGCGCTGCATCCCGCTACCGTGGCGCTGCGACGGCCGCGCCCACTGCCCCTCGGGCTCCGACGAGGCCGGCTGCCAGCCCACCGAGACCGGCTGCTCCAACGGACAGTTCCACTGCTCCGAGTCCAGGATGTGCATTCCGAGGGGATGGAGGTGCGACGGCACTGTCGATTGTGCCGCTGGAGAGGATGAGAAACTCTGCGGTGAGTTATCTAAATTTATGATTTGAATGTCCATGGTGTATGATCAGATTTGAAAAGTCAGTTACTTTTCAACCTTCCTCTTCCCCATTGCTTTCCCCTCCCCGCTTCCTTCTGTCTCTAAACAAACTCCAAATTGAGGTTGCCATAGTCCCTCTGAAACTATTTTTGTGTCCCTTCTTATTCTTGTCAGGAATGCTTCTCTTTTAACACCCTGCTACCTCATTGAAAAATGTTTTTGGGCAAACACTTTTGCAAGATGTTATCCAGAAGAATACATAACCAATGCATACTGAAGAGATCAACTTAATTTTAAAAATAAATGTAACTGTGCAAGGTATCACATGATGTATTATGCATCCAAAAACCAAGAGCCAAACATCCACGTACCAATAGGCCCATAAATAAGATTATTCAACTACGCAATGAAGATGCATCTGCCTTAGAAGATATTTTTAGGTGTTATAAACAGCTCAATGACTATTTCTTGGCATAGTTTTAAGAGTAAGTGAAACATAACTACCATTTTATTCACATTCTTCAATGAGAATTTTCTCTCTTTAAGTTGACAATTGTGTAATTGAGATGTTTTAAAATAACTTGGTGCCGTAGGAAGGGATATGTTAATATGGATCTTGAAGAGGTCTGGATTAAAATGAGGAAAGAAAGACGAATAGCGGTAGCTCATTCGATGTGCATGTAATCTTACATAAGAACTGAGAAACAACTCGTCCTTATGCTGCCGACATCAACTATGAATGAATGTTCTGCTCATTTCTGTAAATTTGCAGCTTACTTAATTAATTAAACGTAGGAAAGACTTTGATTTAATTTGCATTTTCAAAATCATTAATTGTATTATTGACTCACCTCTTTTGTTGCAACTCATCCAGTTCAACATTCCTTGCTCAGAAAAAATTAATTGTTGTTCCTCAATCATCACTCTACTAATTATGGGTTTCATTCTCCACCGTCTAGAATTTCGAGACTTGTTAACTCAAGCCATGGTCTTGAAATTTTTGGTACCAGTCTAAATGATTTTTGTCATTCTTTACAACTCCACCAAAACTTTGACTTGACCTTGGCTTTGACTCAAATGTTCTTTCTATTGTATATTTTGTCCTTTTTTGTCATCGCTTCATTATAATATTATGTATATGCTGTTCTTTCTCTGTTGCTCTTTTTTCCCATTTCGTGTTATGTATTTTTTTTTGTAATTGGACAACAGTCCGTAAGTAATAAATAAATAATTTCATTTTTTATTATTTCAGATTGCCCGGTAGACCAATACAAATGTCTGATTGGTGGAGGATGCATTCCCAAATCCCAAGTCTGCGACGGGGAAGAACAATGTGCTGACCTTTCAGACGAATGGAGCTGTCTTTCCGTGTCCAACTCTACAACCGTAAACAACCAAAGCCAAACATTCAGCAACGAATCAGACATGAACGCAACCGAGATCAACTTGGAGAAAAGCAAATTGAGAATAAAGAAAGGCGGAGAAGATTGGCTGTCGGTTTGTTCCGATACCTGGACAAAAGAACACTCCAACAAAATTTGTGAGCAGTTGGGTTATGTTGGCGCCATACACACCGACTATATTAAGGCTGCCAATAGAGATAGATTTTTGAGGTTAAGTACTGAGGAAGGCAAGGTGAACTTGGACAATATTTTGCTCAGTGTCGAAGTGATAGACAAATGTGAAAGTGATTTGGTTGTTGCAGTGCACTGTCAAGACTTCGGTGAGTAAAACTACATTTTATATTATAGAATAGCCAGTGTTATCATTCTACCGGTGTACAAGGACTCTGTTATCTTTGAGGATGCTGTGTGGAGAGAAAAATATTTATAAAAAAACTATAGTACAGTATTTTACTGTTATGTGTTCCACCGTTCTTTCATCTTTTTTCTTTGACAGTTGAATAGTCCCCATTAAATTTACCAGTTTTGTCATTGGGTGTTTAGCAATGTCACCTAGTTCCATTAATGTGTTTCCTGAGGTGGCATTGTCCTGTTAATAATAGTTCAACTAGCTCCTTCAGTGACTTTCAATCTCGGAGGACTTAAGAGATACCTTTATGAAACGGTGTAGTCAGTATTGTTGACTTTATACTGACTCGATAGAAAGAGACAAAGATATATTAAAGGATGTTGGATAGCCTATTAGTTAACGCCCGCATGGAATTCGGACATTTTTAATTGATTTATAAAGTTAAAATATCACACAAACACTAATAACAGAAAGTTAGCCTAAATAATGATGAAAGCTTTTTTTGATTTAAGTCTTTATATCATTAAAAATTTGAAAATTCTAAAGATCTGTAAATAATATTTAAAACTGTTGAATACCTCTGAAAAGTAATGTTTTATAATCTTTGTTTGGTCTTATTTGAACATTCACGCATAGCACATATCACCATCATGTTCGATTTATTTGTAAAACCACTGCAAGTATTTTAAATATCACAAATATAGGAAATAACCTCAAAATCCATTGACGTAAGTTATGCGGCTCGATGATGTGAAGTTAGCGTGGACAGAGAACATCCTTAGAAGTGCTGCAATATTATGTGACGACTTTTCTTTTCTCTTTCTCTCTCATGGTATAAGTCGTAAAAACACGAAGGAAGTGATTTATCGCAACTTTGTATAA
This sequence comes from Drusus annulatus, assembly GCA_022651775.1. Lineage (NCBI taxonomy): Eukaryota > Metazoa > Arthropoda > Insecta > Trichoptera > Limnephilidae > Drusus > Drusus annulatus. The sequence goes on from JAGWCC010000137.1 coordinate 268,202, forward strand.
GTTGGGTAAAAATATTAGCTATATCTCCTTATATCGTTACTCCAAGCTTACAATTAATATTGAGTAGTTGCCCTGCTTCTTAAGGGTTTAGCCACCCTTGAGCCCCTCTCTGGGTGCTTTCTCAATTCCTTCCAGGGCACCCACTTTTCATGTTGTTTAGTGAAGCAAACTAGCTCAGGCTCTGTGAGTGGAGATTCTGCCACTTTTTGATTAAGCGTATAATAAATAATAAAATCTTTAATTACAGTGTGCGGTTCCAACTCTCACACAGACGCCACATCGGGTCGGATTGTGGGAGGCGATCGCTCCACCGTCGCCCAGTGGCCCAGTGTCGCCCTCCTTCACAACCGTCGCCTGAGGGAGAAGTGTACCGCCTCGATAGTCTCCCCGGGCTGGCTCCTGGCGAGCAGGACCTGTGTTCTGGGCGATATAGAGACGGACGATCGGGTGGAGGACGAGAGGCGGGGAGATTGGACGGCTGTTGTTGGACGGACGGTGTTTGAAGATGATGAGGACGGCGTTGAAGTAAAGAGGATCATACCTTTTAGTGGGGTGAGCCATTTATCTATTGTTCAAATGATAAAAGGGATAAAACCATCCTTGATTTTTTAAATCTGGCTGGTTTAAATAAAGGCTGCAGATTCCACTATCAAATCATCAATTAATCCTCAATGAATCCTCAATGAAAAAAATCCTCAATGCACATTTGAATGGGTATCATTTTTATGGTAATAAATTAAAGCAAAGGAGGAACATTATATTACTGTCTTTAGTATTGCCAGCATTTGTATCTAAGTACCAATTTTTTGCCACACGATAAATCTAACAAATTACCTGTTTCCAGGCAAAGTTCAACCAAGTGATGTACAATGGAGACATAGTGGCCATTCAACTGGCCGAGCCACTAACTCTCAGCCGGACTGCAGAAGCCATCTGTATAGCAGCCGAACCAATTCAACCGAGACAGCTGTGCGTCACTGCGGGCTGGGGTGTACATCAGACTAACGGTGAGGTTCTTATGTTGATTTTGCAGATTATGTTACAATTACAAATAGTTTTATTTTTTTGTTTACGAGAAATTCTGGCTGTGCATTAATGCTGAAGTATCAATGACACTAGTCTTCGGAGCACCTTTCATTAAAGTTCTGGAGAAACAAACACAGCATTTCCATGTGCCGTCTATGTCCAGCTGTAGACTGAAATCTGTCTGCTAAGATAATGAAATATATCAAACAGACTACCTGTTCCTGCACAATCAGGTATCTCTGCGTTCCAGACCAGAAGTGACTGCCAAACTCAGCAACGGGGCACACTAGCGTATAGTGCAGGGTTGGCAGATGTACATATTACAGTATTTGCGAGTTCTGTACACTAGGTATACCCCACTGAGAGGTTTACATAACGCAGGCTACAAAGGTAAAAAAGGGAAATCAGGGAAATTCTCACCCTTGCAATTGCTGCTTGCAGCAACTCAACAACTCAACAAATACACTCGTACCAGCCAGAAGGTGCCTTGTCTTCCTCTGCTACATATTCGGTCAGTCTACGCCTGGATTATCAGTTGGATAATCTTGAATTCGTTGCTCCCTTGATTTCAAGGTAGTCGATAGCCCCGTGGATAGGACGATTGATTAGCAGTCGGACGGGCCAATGTCCTGAGCATAATTAATTATCAAAACCTTCTTCTTTTCAACCGTATTCTCTGATTCCAGTGTCGAGTGTGGAGCAGTATCTCCACTACCTGCCAGTGCCTACCATCGCCTCAGTAGAATGCAACTCCACCAGGCATTACAACGGTCTCATCGGAGACCAACACATCTGCGCTGGCTTCAGTGATGGCCTCAAGTCGCCTTGTTATGTAAGAAAAACTTCTCCTTTTTAATTCTCCGAAATCAAACTTATTACATTGTATTCACAACACATTACACAAACCTACAAACCATTTCAAACCTTTTTCTAACCCTACTTTACTCTAGTCTACTAGTTTTCCCTCCATAATCCATCCATCAAAACAAATGCTGTATTTTAGTCTTAGATGAATTAAATAAAGTAGATACGTTACTGAGACAATGCGCGTGACTGCACTAAACTAAGCCAACGTGGCATACCTGAGATTTACTGCGTTTAGTCTTGCACAAACATTCGTTTGACAAACAAGCTGTCACCAGCTGCCACAAACGCATCGCTGTAAGCTCTTTTCTGAGATATAATGCCTTCCTGTGTTTTTGATAAGTGAAAAAACATTCGGGAACAAAAAACAAATCTCATGGAGTTTCTTTTCATGCGAAATACACACAAATCACTTATTATTTCAATTAATACAATTATTCACATACCAAATGGTATAAGTGAGTTAGCGAATGCAAAAATACATAAGTGTGTGAAAGACAACCTAGCGACAGTACACGAGTACGACGCATGCTACTTTGCTCGTAAGTTCGTTAGGGAAGAGAGGGCTTGTAACGCGGAGAATGTAACGCGGGACATATATCTATCTCATTCATACACACATATTCTGCTTGGTATGACTATCCTTTTCATGCGTTATGAGATATCAGAGCGTGCCAAATTTATCATTCAATTTGTATGAATATGACGTGTCTTGTATTTCTTGTCTACGATTTTAGTCTGTGCATTTCAAAAAAGGAACACATTCAAATATGAATGAAAATCTTAAAAGAAAGTACCTACCCCAATTCCTTGTTTTCTGTTCAGCGGGGCCTAGAGACATAATATGTAGCCTTAATAATAATTTATTGCAACTATGTACTCTAAGAACCATTTTAAAGTAACATTTTGTTTTGACAAGTGACAATCCATTTAAGTCATAACCTAATCAATTGCATTATTTCCAGAATGACGAAGGCGCCCCATTGATGTGCTTCAACGACTCGGCTGGTTCTTGGGAGCTTCACGGCCTTCTGAGTTACCACAGCGACTGTGGAAGAGCAAACCATCCACCAATCTTCACTTCCATCACCCAAACACCCACTTCGACTTGGCTCCAGGGTACCATACCAGCAAGGCAGCACGTTAACAGATCTGAGAGACTTTAAATAGAAAACAAAACAAAGTAATTTCAATATTTGATGAAGTGTCAAAGACTGCTGTAAAGTCAGATTGTTTTTTGTTAATGAAGTGATGAAATTTCAACGATTTGTAAATATTTTATGAAGTTTTGAATTGTGATGATGAAATATTGCAAAAACATCATTTCTTATCACATATTTTGATGCCGATGCATTATTGTCAACACTTATTTGAAAGGATGAATTCATTCAATACATGGTATTGTGAAATTATTTTATTTTATTGCTATGGAAAACATTGTCGTTTTTTCAACTAAAATCCACATTCACAAAACAAAGAATCAATTCAATTCATTCAATTTTGGGAAAGAAATTCACCAAGCGCGCTTGAATGCATTAAAAAATAATCATAGCAGCGTTATAAAGCTCCTCAGCACATAGTGAAATTTACTTATGGATAGAGTTTTTCTTTTGCATTGGTGTATCCAGATAGTGGATTTTTAGTTGAAAGCCAACAATATAAACATTGCATTTTATTCTTTCTTTAAAATGATTATGAATTAATAATCAAAATGTAAATAGTCATGTACACGCATAGTTTTGTCATTATTACGTAGAAAAATAACTATTTCATATGATTTGGAAAACTAAACTATTCCGTATATTATTCCTATTATTATCTGTTGGCTAAATTAGAGAATAAATTAATTTTACTAAGGCCGACTTGTGCAAAACAAAAATGTTAAAATGGTGAACATGGATTGCCGATTTGTTTAATTTTAACCCGTTTTCAGATAAATAACTAATTTTAAATTTATGTTTTTTAAACATTCGTATACTTACTAAATTTATTATCTTTCATAATATTATTTTACTGTAATATATTATCAAGTTATCATTTAAAATATGTAAATATATAAATATGTTTTTTTAAACAATAATATTCATAAAATGAATTATCCTTAGTTTTATTTTTTAACATTTTTAATCATTGTTTTTTTTAACAATTTTTCTTTATTGGTTTAGTAAAGAATCACAAAATGTAAAACTTTCTTTTAAAGCAGGAATAATATTTGTAGAGAAATATTTTTTATAAACTAGTCACAAAAAAATTTTGTGCCAATAGGTTATGTTTTAAGTTAGGTATATTAAAATCTAATTTTTAGCTGTCTGAATCCATTTTATGGATGTTACGACTTTTATAAATAGGTTTTTTATTGATAAATTACAAATATTGATACATTCTTTAAATTTCAAAATTCTTTTCCTGGGTGTTGTACAAAATGTTTTTAAAAAAATGCCAGCATTCACACCCTTCTTTCAACGTTTTTAGCCGTCTGTCTACCCCAAGCATACTTCCGAGTACACAATTTTTATTCACTTGCTTCAAGAATTCACCTTTCACAAATTTACAACAAAGCTTTGTATTATTTATTTTGGAAATTTTTGTTTTTATCTTTTATGCACATTTTTCAGAAACATTTTGTACTACAGTAATATAGTTACCGCATTGCCTTTAGTTCACCCTAAGTCAGTAATAGGAATCAATATGTTTTGTATAATAAATATCTATGTTAAAAATATTGAATAAGTATTTTACTGTAAAACTGATTTTCATAAGAAGTTTCAGAGACCAATATATTACTTATACATTATAACATAACTGACCAGAATTCATCGCATAATATTGTGTTTTTATAAAAAACACTGTCATAGTGATATAAACATTATAGATTCATTTTTTTATATTTAAATAATATCAATAATCTAAAACACAAATATGAAACAGAAAGTCAGAAAATAAAAAGACAATGGTTACAACCAGGACGGTTTTTTTTTCACAAGTCTCGGTTGTGACCATTGTCTTTTTATTTTCTGGCTTTTTCTGTTTCATATTTGTGTTTTAGATTATTGATATTATTTAAATATTTAAAAAACATAAGCATTAATGCTTTAAAGTTATTTCCAATTTTAATCATATTTTTTTTACTATATACTGTTAAATAAATAATAGTACCTTATTTTACTATGAACTAGTTATATGCCTTATTAGGTTTAATGAGAGAAATGTCCTTATAACATTCCGTCCAAGAAATTAATTTTAAAACTATGTTTATAAGTATTTTTAATGGTATTATTTATTCCGTCCAATAGGTATGAAATAAAATTCAGCTGAGAATTTTACTGTAAAAAGGCACAAAAGAATTTTGCTTGATTCGTACAACAAAAAATGATAAAATACATATTTATTAATGTATAGAGTGGCCATTTTTCTTTGTGTTGGCATCATGACAACAAAAGAAGTGATTTCATTTTGAATAGAAACAATTATTTCTGGAATAAATTTTAATATATTAAATATGACTGATTTAAAACTCAACAAGACATGCTCATTTATAATTATTAAACAAAACGCCTTTTTAGTGTCCTACAAACTGAATGGTAAATTTAAATGTGCCAAAAATATTTAGAAATGGTGCAGAGGCAGGTGTGAGAAAATGTGTGTAAAATACTGAATTTATAAAAGCAAATAAAAATCGCGTTGTATATTTCTTAACATGTACATTTATCTTATGTATAAATTATAACTGAAACATTTTTCCATATTTTGAAATAAAAATATTTAAATTTTATCTTGATTTTTATTTATTAAATACATATTTAATTAATGTCACTACATAACAAAAAAATAACACAACCATCTTGATATCACTAAAAGTGATAAGACAAGTCCAATCTCTATAAAACAGATTCTCACGTCAAACAAGATGGTTGTGACTTACCATGACAAAAATGTATATCGACGAAACCGACACATGAATACCATCAATTCAGCAAGGCAATACACCATGCTCGTGGTAATGCACAAATATATATCACAGCTCATTTGTGTTGTGCAATATACATGTTATTTCAACGATTAAGTCAGCACCGAACTAATGTCTACTATCAAAAGAATAAGGTAAAGTTATACAAACTGTATTTTTATAAATAAATCAATAAAAGTCTGTACCATTTTAACAATAGGAAACTTGATTTGTATCAATGACACTTATAGGATTTACTGTCTGACTTAATAAAATACTAACATTATTATCTGTACTTAGTAAGTCTCTTAAATTGAGGTTAGCAATGTTACTCATATCAATATTCTTTTGGTGATAGTCGCCAAGCGCCTGTACTGTCCTTAAATTATCTACCTCATCAGGTATTTCTACTAGAACCTTATTAATTTTCATAGCATTGTCTTCTGGGTGAGTTTTCATGTGAGAAGAGAGGGTTGAAGAAGTTGAAAAGGATTTGTTGCAGACGTGACAGGGGAATGGTTTCTCCAGAGTGTGTGATCTGATATGAACCTTGAGAGCTGTGGAGGCTGGAAATGCTTTGTCGCAGAAGCTGCAAGAATACGGGTTTTCTCCTAGGTGGAAAGAAATACATTTTTTGTAATACATAAAATAATCAGCCTAAAATATGGAATAAACTAAAGTGAATAGAATAAATATTTTTGTTAAATTAACCTTTTAACCGCTATACCTAAGCAGTCATCCCTACGCTGAACATTTTTTGTTTACGCATTTTTGGTTGAATGTTATTTTTAGAACAACGCTTTTAGGAAAACAAAATCACTATCTGAATTATTGAAGATCCTTAAATCATCCTCCAACATTGAAGTATCAATAAACATTCACTTGAGATAAACCCAAATTAAGATAACACCATAATTGTGCTAATATAAACAAGCGCGGTAAATTTCAACCGAGACAAGACCATCTATATGGCCGCGCATCTATTTGTTATTTTATAAGATAAACATTGAAGTAGTCGATAAAGATTCTCAGATATATCGCTCCACAAATGAATATTCTTATTTTTAAAACAAATTTTACCCGAATACGGCATACGTGTGCTCGGAAAACGAAGTTGAAACTTGAAAATGACTTTAGTCAGCCGCCGCGTACTGCGAAAGATCTGTAGAAATGACTAAAATCACTCGCCGCGGTGAAATAGTTAACACTACATATACTAAATTAGCGACAAAATGTTTAGTTTTAACAAAGGTAAAGATAAAACCTAATGGTGGACAGAATCTGTTTCTTTCTTCTTTTCTTGAAGCATACTTAGCTTTAATATTAAAGGAACGAAAAATCGGTTTAATCTACTCAGTTAAATTCGCGACAAAGATTTATTAAAATACAAGCAAATTGTAACAGTTCTTATTACAGTCAATATCTGATGTGATGACAACATCTATATTTGCCATAAAAACAATAATTTTAACGCGAAATTAGGATGAAAGTTGTCAGTGAAAATTCAGTACAAACATAGAATACATATTTCGATTTTGGAACTGTTGATCATTAATAAACTAGTCTGAAGACGCCTGCAGCAGGCTGAAACTGGTCCAGTCATAAATAAATGAGTGGAACAAAACCATAAACTTTTTTTAATCATAACGATACATCATTTCAAGTGAGAAATAAGACCATATGAGTGATGTTTTGAGATATTCACGTTTGAGGAAGTTAGACAGTTACGAAAAACAATACTTATTTTTAGTTCCATTGATTAACAAATAGAGGTGGTATGGCTATCATTTAAACTCAACTTGTTCTATTTTGAGCAATATCTCGGTGACAATATTTATTTTTAGTATAATATCGTTGCTGGGTGCGTAATTCCTTCAATGTGACAAATTTGAAATATTACAAAAGAGTGAAAATATTATTTTTTAAGCAAGAAAATGAAATAAGATTTTATTTAGCAATTTACACAATAAATAAAAAATTGAAAGTGTCCCTTTATTTTCCTGTTTTAAAGTGAGCTTTTTCACTCTCCTGTAAAGCTTCATTTTTTCACACTGGCGGTATAACGCCTAGAGACGATATATAGATTTCAGCGTGATAACACGAATGGTAATAACACGAAAAGTCGTTTTTCGGACTTGTTTCTGTCTTGAACTGGTGTATCGATAATATTATGGTATTTAGAAACTAAGTCTGAGACATTAGAGTTTTTTGCTGACCTGTATGTCTCCTGAGGTGTACCTTAAGGTCAGCAGAATGGCTGAACTTGCTGGGGCAGAGGTTACAGAGGAAGGGGCGCTCCTGGGAATGTACCCGGAGCATGTGGGACTTGAGGTGCTGCTTCTGTTTGAAACTCGTTCCACAATCAGAACAGAGATGGCGCCTGTTTATGAAAACATACATTTATTAAAGTAAAACACAATTATCTACTTTGTATCTGTCATTTTTTTATAAAACTAAATATTTTGTTTACCTAAAACATGATAATAAAAAATATACATAGAATCATCAGTACAAATTAATCAACATTATCACATTTATATTTTAAAAGGTTGATAAAAGTTGTCTTTCCGGAAGAATAATTGCATGAACGTTTGGAGTAAACAAAAAATGTAGTTTTATCTTAAATGATAAGTTAAATTCAAATGTTTAGGTCAAGGATATGATATGCATGGCTTGTCATGTTAACATTTAATAATGGACTAATATTGATTTTAAAATCATTAGAAAAATTTAAAACTTAATAAAATAGTTTGCACATTCAAATCTCTTGCGTGGTTAAACAAAGGAGATTATATTATTTGATAAATACAACTTACTTAGATTCTAAGTCCCCATCGTTAATTTTCCTTTTGATTGTTTTCATCTCAGTACTGTCAGAAATTATTTCAGTGTAACCTCTGGCATCTATTTCCGTAGGAAACACGAAATTCTGGTTTTTATTTTCAGTCTCACTGACTTCAATAATTATTGGAGAGTTGTGGTGATTTTTGAATGCCACGTGTTTTTTTAGCTTGGATTCCGTGTTGAATTTCAGGTCACAGGCGCTGCACGTATATTGTTTTGTCTCTGAAAGTGGTAACATAACTTTACAAATTGCATTCAATTGAAAGAATTCACTTAAATCTGCTCGGAGGCGCGGTTGTGAGCCACCCACAAGCATTTTTAATGGTGAACAGTTTTGGTCATGATTCATTTTTTATGATGATGTCATAACACTTCTTGCATGCATTTTTAATTAGCTGAAAACATGAAAAAGCTGAAAAAAATTGACAGTGAAATCAACAATTCTCCCAGACTGATACCACACTAATCGAAACGTTGCCTAAAATGTCTTTAGCCGTGTTTGGTGACCAGATCTGAAATTCCAGGTACTTTCCAACCTTCCTCTTTCCCATCTCCTTTCCCTCCTCACTCCCTTCTGTCTCAAAACATACCTCAATTGGGGATGCCGTAGTTCCACTGACTTCGGACAGTTGGGAGCCTTTGGGCTTTTTGTGCAGTATTCACATACATGTTTTTTAAACCTTGTAAACTAATCTTTTTATTTCTACAATTTTGAACCCTACGAAAGGTCAAAAGTAGGCTATGTGGGCTCTATTTTTTAAACTTATATGTTTGTTCAAATGTCAATAAAGATCACTTTACATCATCATCACGGAGCTGCATCCCAGGATGGGATTTGATTCCTCCGCAAATGCTTGCAACAACTCTCTTTTTAGGATTATAAAAAAAAAAACAATTTCACATGTATTCAAAATTGAACATTTTCAAAAAATTGTTAGAGATTTCTTTTTTTTTTTAAATATTTTTATTTAAATTCATACGTTAGAAATCCTTCCTCAACCGAAAAAAAGAAATCATCACGCAAGTGACGTATTGTTTTTAATGATGAGATATAAAAAGTAACGAGGTAGGTAGAAAATTAATACCTGAATGGGTCTTTATGTGACGTTCGAGACTGTTCTTCCTTGGGAAAGTGTTCCCGCACAGTTCACAGGAAAATGGCAGAATATTTTCATGTTGTCGAAGGTGGATGGTTAAGTGAATTGACTGTGTAAAACCTGGAACATACAAAGATTTAAGACTTTTACTTCCTCCCATGCACGAAGATGATGAAGATGTTGGTGCAGGCTAGCCAGAAAATGGAGGCTTAGCAAAGCTCGACATCGTAGATAAAAATTGGATTTCAAGATTATTTTATCACATTACTTAGACAAAACAATTAATTCCTATATATAATTATGTATACATAAAAAATAACAGATTACTAACTGCAAGTGAGCAAATAAATTTTCTTTGATTAATGTAGTAGAAACTCCAAGTATCCCTCTGGTGAAAGACCACCATTCGGAATCGAAATGTTGCTTGGAATGGATTTAGCCGTGTTTGGTGACCAGATCTGAATAGCCAGATTCTTATCGCCACTGGAAAGGCAAAAGGGCTTATGCTACACTTTGGTCAAAAATGTGTTAAATATGCAGTTTTGATCTGGCTCCAGACGGTTGGGAGCAGTTGTGACTCTTCTGCGGTATTCACTATAATTTTTTTTTAAATAAATGACAGAAATCCCTGGGAATAATTTCCCTTCGGCTCGATGCTATCTTTGGGGATGCTGCGAGGAATTTTAAATGGTTAGTTAGTTAAGGACAGACGAGAAGTGTGCTAAATCGGCATACCCTTCCCGCACTTGGCGCACAAATACGGCTTGACCCCCGTGTGAGTACGCTCGTGGCTCGTCAGGTGGTGCGAGTGGTTGAACCGGCGGCTGCAGAACTGGCACTGCAGGCGGCGCTGCTCCTCGCCCTGGTGGACCAGCAGGTGTCGGCGCAGCCTCGACGGGTGCGAGAACGCCTTGCTGCAGGAGGGGCATTTGTGACTCTCGCCTGAAAATAAAATCAGTACATATATTTTTTATAAATCTACTACGCCAACTAGTTTTGTTACTATCGTAATGAAACTAATGCTAAATAACTTAATGATATAAACGAATGCATACTATAAATTTCATATTTGTTGAACAATAAATAAATATGGAACTTTTAACTCTGCAAAAATTAAAAAACTGTTGGGCTGTGGAATGATTTCTTGGCTTCTGGCTTTCATTCTTCTTTTAATAGAGGTCTCTTCAAAATCTAGATTCACTCCTCAGAGCAATAATATACAGGAGGCGTAGCTTTTCGAAACAGTGTAGTTAGAATTGTTGATTTTTGCCTGACTCGGGCGTGGCTAGGGTTTTCACGGACACACCTTTTTACATCGATTCATAGCACATGTCGACATAATGTTTTATTTATTTGTATAACCTCCATGGTCGAGTGGTAAGACGCTCGACTACGAATCCAAAGGTCGCGGGTTCAAACCCGGCATGCGCCAATAACTTTTATTTAATTAATATGTGTCATAACACATTTAATTCATATAAAAATAATAACAAGTATATTTGCGGGACGTTCCAGAGTGGTAGATACTCTAAGTATCGCCCTGGTGAAAGACCACCATTCAGAATCGAAACGTTGCTTGAAATGGCTTAAGCCGTGTTTGGTGACCAGATCTGAATAGCCAGGTACTTCCCAACCTTCCTCTTCCCGATCTCCTTCCCCTCCCCACTACCTTCAGCCTCACAACATACCCAATTTGGGGATGCCATAGTCTCACTGGCTCTAGACGGTTGGGAGCAGTTGAGACTCTTGTGCGGTATTCATGTAAAAAAATAAAAAAATAACCACTTTTTCACAGCATTGTTATCAACAAAAATATAGGAAATAACCTCGAAACCGTTGAGTTATGTCGCATAACCAAACGTAGCGGGCGGAGTCGCCGGAGACACGAGAGACGGAAAACATGCTTACATACCCAAAAGTGGTGCGATATTATGTGACAACTTGTCTTGTCTCTTTCTCTCTCACGGTTTACGATGTAAAAACCTGGAGAAAGTAATTTATCGTAAATTTGTATAGGTTGGGTAAAAATATTTAGCTCTCTCTCCATACATATTCCTACTACAAGATTCACTCCATCCTTTCTTTAAAATACACTCCACACAATAATAATAATATTTGGACGATTTGTATAGCGCCGTTTTTGTGAAAAATCACCTATGACATAATTGCTGCATGGAGTCATAATTTTTTTATTAAAGTTGGGATGCATGTGTTAATGAATTAAATGAATCAATGTACCTGTATGTGCCAATCTCTTGTGTCGTTTCAGTTGAAAGTCATCTTTGAATACTTGTTCACACTGCGGACACTGAATGATGTCGGAGCTGGGCGAGTGCAACCTCAAGTGGGCGGTCAACGCATTCCTGAAAATCAATTTGAATCCTGAATTAATAGATAAGAGGGAAGAATGGAGAAAATAGCTTGTTTGAAAGAAGTATTTAAAAAAATATATGGCTTAAGCTACCTGTAGCCAAATGTCATACTGCAAATATGGCACGAGAGCTGCTTTCTGTGCGCTATCTTATGACGGTTCAGGGCTCTCTTCTCCACAAATGTTTTGGGGCAAAGGGGGCACGGAAAAGCTCTCTCCTTGGTGTGTTTAATTCGCACATGTGTCTAAAATAATAAAAATTATACAACATGAATATAGGTATGTAACGGAGAAAAAAATTTAAAAACATTTTTATACTTAAGGATTTTAGACCAGATCGGTTTCACTCTACTACGGGCATCTTCAGACTGGTGCATTTTAAACTTTTGCTATGATATTTACATATAACATCTGGGTCAAAGATGAAAACACTTTGACTCAGTATTTGAAAAACTTGTAAATTAATCATTTGATTTTTTAGTAGTTGAAATAACATTTTAATAGCTTTGGGTAGTTTATAACCTTTGAGAGATGTATTACATAATTGTGAAGTGATTGAATCTGTGATCTTTTGACTGGTTAGTAGCTGAGTGGACAAACGCGTTGGATTTCCACTCAGGCGTCGTGGGATTAATTCCTCTACTAGCTAAATTCTCCATCATTGCACAAGCAACATGTTCCGCTTATTATGATGGTAGTAGGAGTTTTTCAAATATTGTCAGGTTATCCATAACCCGAGAATGTTGTCTTTCTTTTAAAAAAATAAAAATTCCATATTTCTTCAAAACATATTTACGACATTATTACATATAAAACAGCAATATCTCGCACATGTAATTGGAGTTAGCATTTCAATTTCAAAGGTTAGTTTGATTGAATAGGTAGATACCTGTAAGCTTTGTCCTTTGGTGAACGAAGCACTGCAGAAGTTGCATGTATAGGGTTTGCCGACATCGTGCATTTTGACATGTTCAAAAAGTTGCAATTTATCTTCAAAAACCATTGAACAAAATACACATTCAATTTCGGATCGACCAGTATGCATCTCACAATGGAGCTAAAAATATTAACAATATAAAATTTTTTTTTTTGACAAACTACTTTTAAAAATCCATATTAGCAACGAAACCAACTACAAAGTTAAACAGGTCAATCTGTTACGGGTTGATGAATAAGTTAAAATTTATAATATTTTTAGTAGCATTTACAAGAATTACTTTTTTCTTTGAGTTTAATCGAGGAGTTAGGACATTGAAGGCTGCAATAATAATTTGTGCCGTTTTCGAGGAGAACGCCATTGCACTGCTTACATTATAAAAGCGGTTATTTAAGAACTCGAAAGGATAGTAATTCCACATCTACCCCTTTCTCTTTATCTTGCTCCATCGGATTATCGTGTTTTCCACCTTCTATCGAAGAATATCTAAGGAATCTCCTTTCATAACAAATTCTCTACCTCCAAACAACCATATTTGTTCAGGCGAGGAAACAAACAACTGCCAGAAATTTGGCAGTCAATCGTAAACATTGCAGGAGAATATATAAGAGATACATTTATGTATTTCAAAACATACATACATATCTAAGTAAACTATCTAATCAAAAAACATACCTTCAAAGCATCTGCATTTTTAAATTCTGCTCCACAAATATCACATGGTTTAATTTCATCTTTTTTTCCTTTGGAATTATTGAAATTAGATTTACATTTTGTCTTATTCCTTTTGCCTCGCATCTGGTTCGACAATCTAGGATACAAAAACAAATCATCTGCAAAATCTTCATCAATTTCTATTCTCATATTTATATCGGACTGATCTACTGATAAATTTATTGGAAACGCATTGCGACTAAAACGATTTTCTTTGCAACTTTGCAGATTGGCAACTTCAATGTTTGTTTCAAATGCCTTTTTGCAACATTTTTTAACATTCAAAACTTCGTCATTCATTTCTATCAATTTTTCGCAACACTTTTTAGTATTTGAAACTCCTTCAACAATTTCAAAAGATTGTTTGTTGCAGTCTTGAAGATTTAAGACATCTGAACTAGTTTCAAAAGCACTTTGAGGAGTTGAAATTGCCGCATTAGCTTCACTTGGACTTAAGCTATAAATTTGGCAATCTAGAAGTTGTCGATCGTCTCTGGTGTCTGTGTTGATTATTTCATTGGTCCATACAGATTCTTCTTCTTTGATAGGTTCCATAATCTCACTAAAACAGTAAGCTCTGTGTTCAGAGAGGTTATCTTGGCTGTTGAATATCTTATCGCAAGAATTGCAGTGATACATTTTCTTGGATAGCAGTTCAGCTAGACTCTTGACTATCTGTAAACATAAAACACAATAAATAAATAGATGCATTCATTGATTTCATTTAATTTACACAACATATAAGTAGGTTCATACTACGGAACAAAAAACATCACAATTAATTTGCAAGCTGTTATATTACAAAAGCAAGCCCTCTAACTAGCAGTCCACGATGGTGTGCTGATTCCAACCCTGATGTATGGCAGTAAGACATGTAACTGACAGAGGAAGGATGAAAGTAGACCGAGTGTTGTAGAAATGAGATCCCTGAGACGTATGTGTAGTGATCGCGTTACAAATGTGAAGTTCCGGAAATAATGCAAGGAAGAATATAAGCATAATGAATGAGATGGTTTGAATGGCTTAACGAATAAAGGAGTGTGAGAAGAATATATGACGGGAAAGTGAATGGTGAACGCCCGAAGAAGACATGGCAAGATCTAGTGAATCAAATAATTTAGTCAGGTTATGTCAAGAGTTAGAATAACAGAAGAGTGTGTGAGAGCCGATATATGAATGTGAATGAAGTGAGGAGTGTGTGCGAAGACAGAGTTGTGTGGCGGTGCGTCATCTCTGCGTGGTGTGTGATGGTTAGTTAGTTATTCTGAATACCCCTCGTATAAACACTGAATGCATACATTACCTTTGGATGAGATGGAGCCGCAGTGTGTTCTATTATCTTATAAGGTTTTATTTTCCTACAAATCTTTGTGCCACTCGGACAGAGGATAGAGTTGCTTCTGCATTTGGTAGACATTCTGTCGCATCCCTCAAAAGGTGCGGAGGAATTCTCCGGGGAGTTATCGGAACACAGATCCAGTGAAGGGAAATCAGCTTCCTTCAGATCAAAGTCGGATTTCAGGGGGTCAATGCATTCAGGAATCTGAAAACAGAATACATAGTAATGAATTATTAAAATTATATGGAAAAAGTTCTAAGGACAAACTTTGTGACTTGGTGATATGATTGGGCTATTATTAAAATTACTATTGATTTGGAGACAGTCTGCATAGCCACGGTAAGCACACAGGCCATAGATGTTATCTCTTATTCCCCACTAAGCCCTATGGTCTAAACATGCAAATATGCATAACACTATGTGCCTATGTCTACTGTGCTATCTCTCATGTTTAAGCATATTCCTTTGACAGTAGCCTAAAGTTGTGACCTATACTGCATGTCACTGAATTCAGAGAAGCAACGACCTAGACAGCTGACATCGGCAAAACTGACCCAGCATGTGACCCGGTGGTAGAAACAATTGATTTCACGCTATAAAATAAATCACCCTGCTTCTTATAAAAATCAGTTATTAAATACACTCTTCACAAAACTAGAAGTGTTATCATATCTCTATTCATCAAACCTTCAATAGCTAACCTCCGACAGGAGAGGCAACCAAACAAAGAATGATTTGCAAATATTATATATTATTAAAGTAATAAAGAGTCTTACATTATCAGGAACATTGGGCTGCAGTTTCTTTTGTTGGTTAAAATAGTCTCTCAGTGATTTATCGCATATCAGAACTTGGCGCTTGAAAGAGTATGCTAATTCTGTGAGGACAATGCATCCAGTACATAAGTTATCAGGTAAATCTTCTTTTGGGTAGATCTAGAACAGAAAATAAGGAAATTTTATAATAGAGTAGGAGCCATTGATGCTTACTGGACAGGCTGGCACCATCATACTGCGTGAAGGACAGTCTTACTTAGAGACAACTCATGCTCAGGTCGGTCAAGTCTGATGTGTCGAACAAACCGATTGAACCCTATTAAAAGAATGCTTTTAAGTTTTGAGAGAGAGTGTTCAACGCATTGTCCCCAAACAGAGTTCTCAATCAAACCAATTTATAAACATGTGCATCCAGCTGGCGACATTTACCTGAGTGATACATTTAACCCCCGTACCTTGATTGTCGAGCCCATGGCATCCCCAATTGGGGTATATTGTGAGGCTGAAGGTAGTGGAGAGGGGAAGGAGATGGGGAAGAGGAAGATTGGGAATTACCTGGATATTCAGATCTGGTCACCAAACACGGCTAAAGTCATTTCAAGCAACGTTTCGATTCTGAATGGTGGTCTTTAACCAGGGTGATACTTGGA
Organism: Drusus annulatus; assembly: GCA_022651775.1. Classification (NCBI taxonomy): domain Eukaryota; kingdom Metazoa; phylum Arthropoda; class Insecta; order Trichoptera; family Limnephilidae; genus Drusus; species Drusus annulatus. The sequence goes on from JAGWCC010000137.1 coordinate 284,766, forward strand.
GTATCTACCACTCTGGAACGTGCCGCAAATAAACTTTACATTATTTTGTATAAATTAAATTTGATATGACACATATAAATTAAATAAAAGTTATTGGCGCATGCCGGGTTTGAACCCACGACCTTTGGATGCGTAGTCGAGAGTCTTACCACTCGACTATGGAGGTCGTTTGATCTGTGTTAAATCTTTCATAAAAAAGGGAGTTTTGATAATTTCAAGTAGGTTTAATGTATGTTTTTGACTATTATCTTTAAATACAGCAAAGTTAATACAACACGGTAGTAATCTGATGGAAAAAAAACAATCTTTTAGATAACTTATCACTTTTATTACACTATATAAATGCATGCAACTGACTTTTAATCTTCTCACAAACATCAAAGAAAACAATCATATAAATAAAAATGATTTGTAGCTCACCTTTATACCCGAAAAGTCCATTAAAATTTCTTTTAACATCATGTTATGAGTTTCACTGACAGTTGTAAATAAAGACCGAACATCTTTGTCTTGCGACGCACAGCCTCTGCAGGTCTTGTTCACATCAAATGGGCCCTTCATATCAACAGGCAAGTCCATATTTAAATATTTCAATACATTTTATGTATTAGAAATGAAAAATATATAAAACAAAGCGTTTGACAGTTGTTGAAACCGTGAGTAACTAAACGTCAAAATTAATTAGAGATGGTCAATATTGTTGTCCCGGTGACTTTACGGTCGCTGGAACCGCCAATATTATTTCTATGAAGAACCGGTTATTTTTGGAACCGTTTTTTTAAATCCAAAATGAAAAATTTGAAAAAGTGTAATTGACAGTCGACAAAATATTGGGAATTGTCGAGAGTTTTCTCTCCCAAAGATTTGCTGACTACTGACTGATGAAGAATCGGACGGCGTTCCGATTATTTGTTTTTTTTTCACCAAAATTTCGCCAGCAAGTCAGATTACAATGTTATTATCCTAGAAACAATTATACATGAACTCTAAAATAATATTCAATGATTTGCCTTCTAGCACACTCTGGAGGGAGATCTTTCTAGTGTTATGAGTGTAATATTTTTGTTCTCAAATAACATCTTTGAATATTAACATGTTTAAACAGTCTGGATGGTAACTATTTTTATGTTCCAAATTCAACTCAATATTTTAAGAAGCACATGTTAACCAATTTGTGAAAAAAACAATTCTCATGCCTTGAATGCAATATTTGTGTGCTTGCAAATAAAATTTTAAGAGGCACAATCATGTTAACCAACTCGGGAGGAAAACCATTCTCATGTTCCAAATGCAGTTTATGTGTAACTAAATCACAAATAATGAAACACACGATACGCCCTCTGAAGAAAACAAGTAAATTCACTATGACATATTAATTTCACCTAACTTAACTTCATGAGTTATGTTATCGAATATAGAAAAGTATGTTACAGATTATTCAGAAGAGAAGCATGCTATCAATCTTCAATTCAATACATTTACTTAGTTTGTAACTATGCATAAACACTAGTTATGTTAAATGTAATACCGCATTTAGTTTATATTTGAAAGATCTTACACTTTATTTGTGAATTTATTGCAACCCCCGGATGTATTGTGACATGGTAGACACAAATTATTTGAGTTATAATTTATTAAGTGTGGAATAAATCAAAAATATTTTTTTAAATTTATTGTAAGGTTGTATTATTTTACTAGATAAATAATTGATTCTTGGCTGAGTGAGTAGCCGTGAGGGCATTCAACTCACGTCTAAGGAATATTGGAATTAAAAAATATATAAATTTAAACGTTATAATATAACTTATAAAAGTAGTGTGTTTGCAATATGACAAAAAAACCGTTCTCGTCCTTGACTTGTATCTAAAATTACAATAATAATAGTGTATAGACTGTTCATTTATAAGCAAACTAGATGAAAACCATTTTAGTGGAGAGAATGTACAAGTTCACTGAATTTGAATTCTCGTGTAAGTATATTTTATTTATATTATGATGAACTTTTTTTTGTTCACTCCTTTTATTACAAAATACGAAATTTCCAACTGGTTTTGTCACTTTACATGAAAATCTTAGGCTAACGTAACGAAACTAGTAGGTTTTGGATATATATGTATTTTTTTAACTTAAAATAATAATATAACAATAAGAATGTTGTTCACCAAGAATTTTACTTTTTATTGTGTTTTTTTTTTTACTGTGTGCATTTTGTATTACCTTTTTGCATTAATGTCATTTTTTGGTTAGCTCTATTAGGTAAATCTTTTGATCAAAAGCTTTGTGCGCATTAACTACATGTTGATGGTTGTGTACGCATTTCTAACAAGAAACCAGAGTATCTGCTACTTGAAGCGAGACTAGTAGGTTAGCTTTTATGTCGGTACCATTTCATCAGCTTTTCCGTTTCTTTTTACCCTCGCAACAGTAAAACATCGAATCTGTAGTACCAACTCTGTATATAATCCCTTATAAGCTCAAATAAATATAAAATATTCAGTCATGATAGTAAATTATAGTTTTTATAAGGAGTTGAATACTTTTATTTTATATAATGTCTTTTTTTTTTTTTTCGTTTTTTAAATTTTATTTAAACAATAATTACTATTATTTTAATTTCTTTTTTAAAAACAATTTTAAGTTAAAAGCTCTGTGATGTAATTATTTTTACGCGTGACAGCTGTTTCGCCTTCTGAGGGCATTGTCAAACTATCAGTTGGGCATTATCAAACTGTCAGTTTGATAATGCCCTCAGAAGGCGAAACAGCTGTCACGCGTAAAAATAATTACATCGCAGAGCTTTTAACTAAATATTGTTTAAAAAAAAAATTAAAATAATAGTTATTATTGTTTAAATAAAATTAAAAAACCTAAAAATTAAAATGGAGTTCTGCAAAATAAACTTTAAAACCATAAATATATATAAATAATGTATTTTTAAACTTGATTTAAAAGAACACGTAACCCATTCAAAACAAGAGAGTGGCTAGGATCCAGAGTGTGTCAGAACGTGCTTTTTAAAAATTGGTTTTGCAACACATGAATAGTTACATTGGGAATTTGCAAATGATTGCCCAATTCCACCATGATTGATGGGGATGGGGATTTACTGGAATGGCAAGCCCGGAGTTCGTCAGAATGTGTTTAATTAAATCTATTTTATCAGAACATTAATAACTACACTCAGAACAAGCGAATAGTTTAAGTCCAAAATGCGACAGTGAATTTAATCCCTCTATTTCTTTGCAATAAAGCTGGTCTTATGTTACAAAATGAGTACGAAATGAAACAATAAAATATCGCAGTACCGATTAAAAAAGTCTCCGCAAGGTTTTCGACAAAAAATGCATTAAGCCCAATTGAAAGCCGGGCGTTTTATAATCTTTTCCCTCTTTTCAAGTACCACACAATATAATAAAAAGAACACTTCAAAATAAAAACCAGTCTGGGCAAATAGTTAAATCACAGTGACTGGGAACTAGCTATTACGAGAAATATTCCACTTCGAAACACCCAGAACATCAATTCCCAAATTGGATTCGAAATCAAAGAGTTTTTCTACCCACAATTTGTATTCGCACCAAACAAATGTTAATAAACCAAACAAAAATATAAAGGTGGTTTGAATTGCATGATCATGCAACGAAAACTTGTGTTACTGTAGAGAAATAAACAAAAAAATGCATACAATAACGACATATTTGTGTGAAACGCGAGTGATACGCAGTGCAAAACGCACAAACGGACTTTATAGACACGCGTGGAGATGATCGATATTCCTGACCCGGTTAAAAGGAACCGGTTACAACCCGGTCACTGAAACCGTCCATATTTTTTCCCCGAGCTACCGGTTCCTTTTATTTTGGCAAATAAAAATGACAAATTGACTAGGAATCCAGTGTGGCGAGAAACGAGGATCCGGATCCACAGCTCTAGCGTTTTTCATTCCCAGAATATCGCTAGTAACCCTCCCCCCCACGATTTTTTTTTATATTAGGGAGAAAAAATATTTTAGGAATTCTTTCTTTATAATTTAAAATTTTTCTTCGTGGAACTTTTCTGGCACCAGGAACCGGTTCCAAAAATAATTATAAATAACCGTTTCTTCGACAGACACCGGCAGCTGGAACCACAGGTACACCCAATTTCGATATAAACCATCCCTAGATACGCGTGGTAGTTTGAAACGGGTGCTGCAAGTATATAAATAAATGTCAAATTCAAAATTATTTGTTAGTAGTTCTTGATTAAATAGTTTTATTTTTCGCACTTGCAACTCCAGGTTGGAATTAATAGCAGTCAAAATAGCACACTCTTATGGTCCTCAGAAGGATTCCTCAAAACAAACGTTTTCGGTGTAGATATTTGCTGTGCGAAATCAATTCATGATATCCCTTATGCGATTAAATCAGTTTTCTAATAACATCCGCACAGCTAAGGCTAGTTTCTTCACAATCATCAACATGTTTGTTCAGCTTTCTTTTAGGCGTCACGCTGAGCTCAGTCCAACCACCAATTATTATCTATCTGACTTGGAGGCTTGAATAATCTAATAGTCTAGTTATGGATCCCCTCGATACAGGCAGTGGAACCATCAAGACGGAACCAGAGACTCGAGGAGTGGACGGAGGAGGAATGTCGTACACGGATATAGATATAGACCTCCCGAATATTAAAAGGGAATGCCTCAAGTACTCCGAGAGTGTTAAGCCGATAACAGGTAAAAATTAAATTGTGCATTTCTTTCAACTTATTTGTAAGTGGAACAAACTAAACGTAATAAATATGCTGGCGTTGAATTATTTTTGACGGCTATCGAATCAACAATGGATCCAAACTTTTGCAATGTTCCGCTTACGAGTTTTTTTGTCATATATTTATTTGCTAAATAGATATAGGCAATCCTTGTGGCCCTTGCATTAAAGCTATACTAATAACATGTGTAACAGGTAAAAGTGCCTAAAAGTTAGATTTATTAATCAAGCTGGATGTGAAGATTAAAATCCATATTTGTGTTTATTACTATTTTTTTTATTGTGCCTATTAGAATATGATACATACTAAAGCCACCATAAAAGTACATAAATATGTTGTTTTTTTTCAGCTTTCCATTTACTTTTTGCTCTTTTTTCCACAGAACTAGCAGCAAATAAGAAAAACATGTTGGGGGAATCTTATTCAACAAACCAGAAAAATGCAGCAAAATTAAAGAGAAATCGTACAGCTGTCACTTGTCCCGGTTGTAGTTATTCTAGTTACTACCCATCAAGATTAAAAAGGCACATGTTGACACACTCCGGATTGAAACCATTCTCTTGTACCGAATGTAGTTTTACCTGTTCCGATAAATATAGTTTAAAAAGACACATTCTCTCACATTCGGGTTTGAAACCATTCTCTTGTTCGGAATGTAGTTTTACATGTTCGCAAGATGCATACTTAAAGAATCATATGTTGATGCATTCAGGATTGAAACCATTCTCTTGTTTGGAGTGCAATTTTGCTAGTTCTGATAAATCAAATTTAAGGAAGCACACGCTTTCGCATTCCGGATTAAAACCATTTTCTTGCTCCGAGTGCAGTTATGTATGTTTACGAAAGGAAGATTTGAATAGACACATTATGACGCACTCAGGATTAAAACCATTCTCTTGTTTACATTGTAGTTATACGTGTTCATACAAGTATCATTTGAAAAGGCACTTACTGACGCACTCAACATTGAAACCATTTTCTTGCTCTGAGTGTAACTTTGCAAGTTCCGATAAATCTAATTTAAATAGGCACACACTGACTCACTCGAGGTCGAAACCACTCCTTTGATTTGAATGTAGTGGTTCATGATTTAGTAAACCTTGTTTGTATAACCGTGTGATGACGCACTAGTGTGAAGTCATTATGTTTTCCGATATTCATGTTGTACACAATTGTAAGATGAAAAACCATACCAACAAACAATTTTTTAAAAAAAATCCCCCATTAGGGAAAATAATTTCGTTTTGTGAGTACAGTTCATATTAGCCATGCAATAGCTGAAATTACCTGCATTTAAACAGTTCGTGTAAGATTTTTTTACAGCAACTCTATCGCAATTAAAATCGATATTTTGAAGGGTTATTTCATTTTTTACATTTTGCACAGGACGTTTCTTTGAATTTTTGTGTATTTCGTTCAGCATCGAATTCAACGAGGATTGTTTTGACGTCTGGTGGTGAAGTCTGTGATTGTCACTGAAACATGTTTTGTAAACTGATGTTGGTAAAATTTGCGTCTTATTTCACTTGACACTCTCAGTGTCACCCCCGTGTAAAATATCCATTAAAAACCAAAACCTACCCCATCCCACTATCTCCAGCCTCACAACATACCCCAATTGAGGATGCCATAGTCCCACTGACTGCGATCAGCTGAGAGCAGTTGGGACTCATGTGCGGTATTCATATTAAAAAAATAATAAATTCCGATTCATTCGTCAGCATTTTGACTACTTGCGCCGATATCTTTGTAGACCACTGAAGAGTTAAGCCGATGAAAGTGTGTTATGGGTGCTTCCGTGTGCCCGAAGCAAGCTAAATTTTACCTAATGTTTTTTTTCTGGTTGTATTGATGAAACATTTTCAAATATCCAAATGCTTCTGAACAAGAGATCAATTTTATTTTCCTGTTTGGGGCTTAGGAGCCAAAGGGTTTTTATGTAAATTGGAATTTTCTGTTCAGTGTTATAGACCTATGTATTTGAAGAATTCTCAAGAGGTAATTGAATCAAATTATTTTCTACACCCTTTTGTATTATTTTGCTTTTATTAAAGAAACATTCATATAAATATTTATAATGGTTTTGATATATTATCAAATACATAGGTAATTGTTTTTTTTTGTTACCTACCAAGACTCGCGATGTACAACAAATTATACATAAACAATTTAATGACGAATATTTATAAAAGTGAATTCGCAACAAAAATTCAATTGTATCAATAAAATATCAATTACATTGGGGTATTTAAAAATATTTTACAAAAAATAAACATAAGACTAACTTAAAATTTAGCAATTAAATTAAATTTGCTTTGGGTATGTGAGTAGGTACCAACTTATTATTTAAATGGCTAACTAAACTTACTTTAGAAAATAAAATCGGTAAACAGACTATTATCGAGCATTGATCGTCGTTAGCACCATTTTGTAATTTTTGACATTTGAAAGTTCACTGTCAAACCCCGATTTTCAGCCCGTTTCATCGTTTAATAAAAATTTAAACGACTTTCAAGCGTGTGAGCTTGACCGTTATGCTTGATGAGTATTCAAAATTTGATTTAAGGCTGAAATGGACCGAGAATCAGCGTTTATCGGGAACCATTAAGTTTTCAACCAAAGTACTGATTTCATAGTCTTAAATAATATAATTGAGAAGTTTATTTTTGACTGATTGAGTTCATAACCCGAAACCAGATGGAAGATGCATTTCACAAACCGGAGGAGCGTTCCGGTTTAATATTTTGAACAAAACAATTAGATAATAAGCAATACATAACAGGTACAAATGGGGAATAAACAAATAAAAATAAATGTGAAGTATTAAAATTAATTTGAAATCTCGGATGAATATTTTTTAAAGATATTTGTAAAAATATATTTTTAACGAAATGCATTGGAAGTTCAAGCAAAATTAACGAACACTTTAATTTCAAATCGATTCGCAACCAATAAATGTGTTGGTTTAATTTTATTGGTAATAAAATAATGTTTTGTTAACATTGGCAGCGAACAAGCGCTCACTGACTTAGCTAATTGAATTTATCGTAGCGTCTATTGGCGCGCATTAGCTAAAAAATGACCCCGAAAGCCTTTAGAATTCTAATACAAACAGAGCCTAAGAATCTCAAATAAACAACTTGAACTCGTTAACTTAAAGAATTAATGTTATTATTTACAGTAAATTTAAATTAAGACGATTGGCATAGTTGTATTTATATGCGGCGATATCGGTCTGTGTCCACGCTGCCATAAGATCTTCCATAACCTCCAATGCTGCCATTTGTCTTAGAGTAGGCATTCCTCCTAAAAAAAGATTTAATATAAATTAGAGATGGTCGATATTCCTGTCCCGGTTAAAAGGAACCAGTTCCAAGCCGGTCACTGGAACTGTAAATGTTTTTTTCTCTGAGGAACCGGTTCCTAATTTTCACAAATAAAATGACAAATATTTGATGCATTTTGCCGAAAAGGTGATGCTAGCACTACACGATCGTCCAAATCCCAACAGTTAGACGATCGTGTAGAAGGGTAGTTCGTGGGCATTGGCTCGAGTTCGGGGAAGTTGGCCGAACCGGGTTCGGAGTTGGACGGTTGGACGATCGTGTAGTACTAGGATGTAACGAGGAACCGGTTCCATAGTTCCAGTGTTTTTCAGTCCTAGAATATTGCTAGCAACCCCCTTCCTTGGAATAATAAAAAATAATATTCTACGAGGAACCGGTTCCAGTTCTTCCCGTTCTCCAAATATCATTTTTTTAATAATACTCTCAATATAAACATGTTCTTCGTGAAACTTTTCTGGCACCAGGAATCGGTTCCAAAAATAACTGGGCAAATAACCGGTTCCTCCCCAGTCACCGGTAACTGGAACCGCAGGTACACCCAATTCCGATATCAACCATCCCCAATGTAAATATTTGTTTCATAGATTTTATTTTATGTAGATGTTTAGATAGTGCTACTTGCATAAACCTACAAGCAACGCTTCTAGCGGCAGATTTTTTAAATATTGTAAAAAATTAAAATAGCCTTTACAATACCTATTTTTTTTTTTAATAAAAAACCTTAAATACCGTAACTTTATGACATATATTGTATGATTGTATCACACATATCATTGCAATGTTTTTTTTGTATTTTTAGAATGGATTATGTTTGTTGTGTATATCTTATGTCAAAAATATATTTTAAGGCTGGAACTTTGGTAGGTTTGATAAATGGCTGTTGAAGTGAAAATAAGCCTGTCCTGAATTTCAATAATAATTGTTCGCCATGTAATTATGTAGTGATAATAACTTAAGTAAATAACTTAACTTCTAACAAGCAAAAAATAATGTTCGAAAAACGATCGGCGGCCATCTTACTATTCTGGCTTTTTTGTACAGGCAATATTGATAGCACCAGTGCCGTATCGTAGCCAAGAGAATGGCATTTTTTAAGATTTATTTGGCAATAGATTTATCAATGTCAAGTGTGCACTGCACATTTAATTTATCGTGTGAATTTGATTGAAATAATAATTTACATTGATTTATCGGACAGATATCACGCATAAGCTGATACTCTTAAAACAACATACCTATTTTTGAAGCTGTTGCAAGCAATGAGACTGTTCATTCCTGATGGTCTCACCCTCTCGATGGATATGGCCATCTGTGATCTGGAACTGAAAATAAACAGAATATTACCTCCCTGATCGGTTGTTAAGATTCTTGACTTCGAATCCAGAGGTTGCGGGCTCAAATTCCGGCGTGAGCAAACACATTTAATTCATGTAAAATAATACATAGTGTATTTGCGTGACGTTATAGAGTTGTAGATACCTACTTTCAATTCCGCCCTGGTGAAAGAGCAGCATTCAGATTCGAAAAGTTGCTTAAAATGACTTTAGCCGTGTTCGGTAACTGATCTGAATAGTCGGATACTTCTCCATGTTCCTCTTTCCCATATCATCCCCTTTCACCCTCACAACATACCCCAATTGCGGACACCATAGTCCCACTGACTCGGGGTAGTCGGGAGCGGTTGGGACTCTTATGCGATCACTTAAAAAACTGTATTTGGTGACCAGGTCTGATTAGCTAGGTACTTCCTAACCTTGCTCTTTCCTGTCTCCTTTTCCTCACTTCCTTCAGCCTTCCAACATTCCTCGAAGTTTTGGGATGCAGTAGAAGAAACAGCAACATTCACTTACATTTACATATTCTACTAACTACAAACAACCTTTCTTTCTGTACCTTACTACCTAGAAAATTGTGATTTCCAACCATTGAGAGGAGCAGACCATAAGTAGAAGAGAAATATAAATTCTAACCTATACTACATTGTAATAGATATCTGATAAAAGAGACAATATATGATTTTTATGAAGTTGAATTTTAAACATAAATACCTCTTCAGTGATCCATTCTCCCTTATAGGTTCATTCTTTGTATCGTCTTCGATGTCACCAAGCCTTTTGTATTCTCCGTACTTCTGTTTGCCGAATGCCAGGTAGAGCAGCATCACAACCCCCTACAAAATATAGAAAAAGCCTCTTAATTCTTGAAAGTCGTTTTTCAAATACATATGGTCGCTGGAAAGGCAAGAGGACTTAAGCGACACTTTGGTCAAAAATGATTTAAACATGCAGTTTTGATCAGTTTTTTTTTGTAAAACACCACTTTATTTGAGTTAACCGCCAACCAGGTTTCGCTTATCTCAAGCTTCGTCAGGGTTTTTACATCAACTAAATAATATAACATACATACTACGCCAATATGCCATATATACTACGCTGTTCAAAAGAAAAGGTGAATTTTGAATTTTCGCGGGCTGTGTACATTCGAATATCGTTTTTTTTGTTGTTGTTATGTTGGTACACATATGTTTATCATATATTAGCATTATCAGCCATTTTGAATTGGTGGTTTGTTTTTGACAACTGGAAAGGTTAGTCACGTTTTTGTGTGTTCTTCGATATTTTACTTTTGAAAAAAAATGGATCAAAGAATTAAATCCATGATTTGTTTTTCCACAACTCCAGGACGCTCATCGTCATTAACATCTTCTCGGCCTTCTGTAAAGCGCTTGTACCACTTATAAACACTTTTTTGAGACAAAGTAGACTCGCCAAATGCCACAGTCAACATTTTAAGTGCGTTGGTGCACTTTATTCCACTTTTAACGCAAAATTTAATACATATTTTTTTTCAAAAGTAAAAAATCGAAGAACACAAAAACGTGACTAACCTTTCCAGTTGTCAAAAATAAACCACTTATCCAAAATGGCTGATAATGCTAACATATGATAAACATATGTGTACCATCATAACAAAAAAAAGGGATAGTCGAATGTACACAGCCCGCGAAAATTCAAAATTCACCTTTTCTTTTTGAACAAGGTATGTATATATATATATATATATATATATATATATATATATATATATATATATATATATATATATATATACATACATAACCCCACTTCCATGTACCCTCTCCCTACCTCTAATTAGTTGTCTACCTCTATTATACTTATATCACTCTGTCTCCTTCTACTATATCTTGTATCTCATATATGGGACAGTGATGAATGAGAGAGATACAAGATATAGTAGAAGGAGACAGAGAGATGTAAGTATAATAGTGGTGGACAAGTAATTAGAGGTGGAGAGAGGGTACATGGAAGTGGGGTGGGGGGTTTACACGAAGAAATCAAATATGGGACTTATGAATTTTGTTTGTTTATTAATTATGTCTGATTTATTATTAAAGGCTTTCTTAATTTCCAGGATTTCCAAATTATTTAGTCTGATACCCGATACATATTTGTGTAATAGGTTAATTCCTGTAGTATTATTGAAAGAGTGAGATCTGAATTCCTAAACAGAGGTTGACAGCAAAAAAACTTACCGATACTGCATGAAGTACGAAAATGAAGAGGGTGGACATCCTGAATCCGGCCTTATCAAACAGGAAGCCAGAAACTGTAGGTCCAATGAAGGCGCCCAGAGCAAAAGTCGAAGTCCAAAGACCGGACACCAGGCCATAAGTCTCTATGGTGTTGGGGAATCCGTGGCCACTGCAGTACAAATAATAAAAATATTGCAAATCGTGAGGTAACTGATGAAGGCTTACATCTTTGGAGTAACAATACGAGGTTTGTTCAAAAGAAAAGGTGAATTTCGAATTTTTTCGAAAATAAACCCCCCTCAGATATAATGCACTTATGCCAGCGCTTCTTCCAATCCTCGAAGCACTTCTGGAATGCGCTTTTCGGTATGGCCATCAGCTCGTCCTTCGATTCTGACTTTATCTCATCAATTGTGGCAAAACGCTTTCCTTTCATTGGTCTCTTCAGTTTCGGGAATAGGAAAAAGTCGCAGGGAGCCAAATCTGGTGAATACGGTGGTTGAGGCATGATTACGGTGTTATTTTTTGCCGACCTCTGTGCTTCCTCCCTCCTTCAACATGGGTCTCTTCAAAACCCAAGTTCACTCCTTCCTTTCCTAAAAAAGACCCTACACACAGCATCCCCAAAGATGACATAGGCCCTGATGGAAATAATTTCCCTCAAGGCTTCTTGTGTGGAGTTATTGTAAAAAAAAAATGAGAAAGAAAGAGACAACAATATTCCCCAAATTATCACACCGCTTTAAAGTCTTGCAATAATGTTCTTCGTGTCCCGCGTCTCCGTTGACTCTGTACACACGCTTTGATACGCGACATAAGACAAAACTCAACGGTTTTTTTAGGTTATATGCTATATTTTTGTTTATAACAATACTGTGATAAAGTGGTTGTACGAATAAACAAAAACATTATGTCGACATGTGCTATGAATGGATATATAAATACCCTAGCCCTAGTCCTAGCCATTCCCAGGTCTAACCCAGTCCGGCAAAACTCATCAAAACTGACTACAGCAGCGCTCCCTCTTGCATATTATTGCTCTGAGCTTACAGCTGATAGAGATATTCGAAAACTTAGCTATCACGGAGAGCATTCACTTTTATGTTCCCGATGGTTATCGCCGTCATCGACAGCATAGATTGTTTTATCTCTCGGCCTGCAGGACTAATTTGACAATGGTCATGCCGGTGGGGAGGGGAACTCTTGCTGTTGAATCGAATCGCTTTGGATATCGATATTTTTTGCATCAGCGAAACTGTCTTTAAACAGCATGTTTTATTGCTGCTTGCTTAACTTGTATTCATTATTTATCTATACTGTTTAGTTATAAAATCTTGTCTTATATTGTATATTATATGCAGTGTACTCTGTTCTTTGTATACTCCATATATATATTTCTACATATCTTTAATAACGCCTTAAAATTTTATTTTGTAATGTTATTAAAATGAATAAAGAAATTGAATTGACAAACTAACAAAACTTAACTTACAAAGCAGTTTTCAGAGCATCCGTGAACGATGACACCAATTGGCAGGACATCCCGAAGCCATGACACACCAAACCAATGATGACAATTGTAACGGACCTGAAAAAACAAAACGAAAAATTCTTAAGTAAACGGGTATTTCAAAGCTTCATAGTTTTTGATGGAAATGATGTCGCAACCTAAAAGTTCCCGACAGATAAGCTGTGCAGACATTTGAGGCTGATTCACACCAACGTCCGGATCCGCTCAGTGCCGATATTGTTCCGCAAGAGAGCTTATTGATATGGTATGAATATCAATCAAGGAGTATGTGCCAAGACAAAGTTGTATGGCAGTATATCCTTCTGCCCACCCTTGTGATATTTAACTACTTATTTAGTGAAATAATTATTTTGAAGTGTAAAAATACTTACAACGCAGATTTTTTTTTTTCAAACCATTTTTTTATCACTAATAATTAATAAAAATATTATTTAGTGATAAAAAAAAATGGTTTTTGAAAAAAAAAAATCTGCGATGTTAGTATTTTTACAATTCAAAATAATTATTTAACTAACTAATGAATCAGCCTTTAGACGCCGAAACTCGTAACGTAACGATTTGCAGGGCAGTTCAATCTTTCAATGTGAGACTTTTTTTATTTTTTATAATGATTACCGCACAAGAGTCCCAACTGTCCAGAGTCAGTGGGACTATGGAATGCCCAATTGAGGTATGTTGCGAGGCTGAAGGTAGTGGGGAGGGGAAGGAGATGGGGAAGAGGAAGGGTGGAAAGTACCTGGCTGCTCAGACCTAATCACCAAACACGTCTAAAGCCGTTTCAAGCAACGTTTCGTTTCTGAATGGTGGTCTTTCACCAGGACAATACTAATTAGAGGATCTACCATTCTGGAACGTGCCGCAAATATACTATACGTAATTTTATATTAGTTAAATGTTTTATAAAAATAAAGTTTTATTCCAGAAGGTATGCAAGAGTAGTGCAACGCAATATTTTCCATAATTGGTAATAATACATAGTCATAATAATAATGACATAAAAGTTGTAATATACACAATAATTATAATAAAGAAAAATAAACAAATTCATTAAAAAAAATAGAAAATGAAATTGAAATATTAATGGAGGATATTAGGTCTCATTTTTGACACATACAAATTGATTTATTAATTAAAAGTTATTTGCGCACGTCGGGTTTGAACCCGCAACCTCTGGATTCGTAGTTGAGCGTCTTACCACTCGACCACGGAGGCCGTCGTGGAGGTTTTTGGAGGAAGACTGCATGTCGTTCGGAACAACGCTTTCGTCTGCTTCATTTTTAAGATACAATAATTCATTTTATATTTTCAAATGATGTCAGTATCTTTATGTTAAATGCATTTTTTTAGAGGCAGGGGTTACAACGGATCTCTCGACGGTGTAAAAATACTAGGAGTATCGATTGACCTCGGAGCAATAATATATATATATATATATATATATATATATATATATATATATATATATAAAAGAGCTAAATATTTTTACCCAACCTATACAAACTTACGATAAATCACTTTCTCCAGATTTTCACGTCGTAAACCGTGAGAGAGAAAGAGACAAGACAAGTCGTCACATAATATCGCACCGCTTTTAGGTATGTACGCATCTTTCCTATCCACCTACGTTTTGTTAAGCGACATAACTCAACGGTTTTTGAGGTTATCGTATATTTTGTTGATAAAAATACTGTGAAAAAGTGGTTATACAAATAAACAAAACATTATGTCGACATGTGCTATGGATGGATGCAAAAAGGTGTGTACATGAAAACCCTAGCCATGCCCGATTCAGGAAAAAATCAACAATCCTGACTACGCTGTTTCTCAAAGTTATCTTTCCTGTATATTATTACTTTGAGCATAGAGTTGGTAGAGTAGTATATATCCAAGGCAGTAAAGTCAGTTTTTGACTTGTTTTGATGATTTTAACCTGACTCGGCGGACCTGGGCGTGGGAAGACTAAGGATATGGTATTTATACATCCATCCATAGCACATAACGACATAATGTTTTTGTTTATTCGTATAGCCACTTTTTCACCGTATTTTTATCAAAAAAAATATAGCATATAACCTAAAAAACCGTTTAGTTGTGTCAAGTTTAGTGGCATAATAAAAAATGTGGGCGGAGTCCCGCCGTGAACCAGGAGCTTAAGGGTCAGCTCTTAAGTATGACGCTTAACGTTACTTTGTAGCGTTCTAATTCAATCAATACTACAAACGATTTATCTGCAAATTTTTATTGCTAGTCAGAAAAATGTCTGAGGTTTCCAGTGAGTAAAACTTTTTACTGTATCCTTTGAATTCTATGAAAAAAATACTCAAAAATCAGAACAAGGTGCAGTTTGAAATCCAAAAAAAACATTTTTTAACGTTTTATCTCAAATTCCAGCATGAATTTTATAAAGAATTAAAAATATGACTGTTTAAGAATTGTATTCACTGGAAACCTTAGACATTTTTCTAACTACCCGTATAGAATTAACAGATTAATAATTTGTAGTTTCGCTTATACTAGAAAGCCAAAAAGTGTGTATTTTTGGATGCTGACCCTCAAGATCATCCTTACAGTATATAGAAGCGGTCTATGAAATTTGTTGTCTCTTTCTCTCTCATGGTGTACGACGTAAAAACCCGGAGAAAGTGATTTATCACAAGTTTGTACAGGTTGGGTAAAAATAATTAGCTCTCCCTCCATATATTGTTACTTCAAGGCTCTGAGCGATTAACCATAAAAAAATATTAGTCAAACGATTTGAGTATTGAAAAGCCGTAACACTTGTAACTCACGTATCGTTAGGAATGAAGGGGGCTGGTCCCACCAGCAAGAAGCCGATGGCCACGAAGATACAGCCCAGCACACTAATCCACTTGGGGTTGAAGTTGGGCTGGTCACAAATCCACCCCCAAGCGGGGGCTGTCACGGCGTACACCCCCCCGTTAATGATGAACATCAAGCCCAGAATGACAGGGGTGAATTCAAACTGGAAACAGAAAAAAAAATCATCATTTTAATTATGATAAACTATACTTATCTAAATTACTGTACTTATATATATAAAAAAATAACTAGCGAGTACCCGGCATACTTTGCAATGCCAACCAAAGAAAGTTTTTTTTAAAATTATTTTTATTGAAATGCTTTTGTATCGTCATCGGATCGTCATGATATTTCCGCGCGTGTGTTCAAACAAAAAATTGAAATCTTTAAAAGATTTTACTGTCAAGCATCATGTTTTTGGAGAGACACGCTGTTGGATGTATTCCATTGAATGGCAAAATGAGGATTGCCACATGCATAAATTTTGATTTTGTTCGAAAAAGTCACAACAGATCAAATTATAGAGTCATCTCAGCAGAAATACCAGATATAGAAATTGATCAAGACTTATTTGAAGTCGTCACCAAAAATATAATTCATGGTCCATGTTACTCAACAACAATTCACCATGCATTTCTGATGGGAAATACACGAAAATATTTTTTAAGAATCTTAAGTAGGTACCTAATTGTGTTTTCCATTTGTGGCTAACCAGAATGGTATATCTATGGGCAAACCTAAATAGAAAATGGCAGGTTCAATGTATTTATTACTACTTTTAAAACATTATAGCAAAGGTTTAAAAAAAACGATTTCACTTAAACTACTCTCTAAGCCTTTCTGTCACTAATAAAACACACTGCTATTTTTGGGTGAGTGATTTTCGAGAAAATTAAAAACAAACAACAGATACCAGTAATAAAAAAATATAAGAAAAAATGCCAGTTTGCTGGCAAAATGCGAGCCTTGGAGTCGGAAATTAGATGGTGTTTTTTTTAGGCTCACGCTGACGCTCTCTGAAGTAAAAATAATTGGCGTTTTCACTCTTTTTTTTAAATTCAAACTTGCATATTATAAAAATTGCATTTGCAGCATATATTATTTGTTAAGAAAAGAATAACAAAACAAATACGTTGACGTGCATCACAAACACAAAAATTATTTGAAAGTAGCTAAAGGTTTCTATATCTTAACGTAAAAATTACATCAGTATGTAAAAACTATATTTACGTTGCTTTAAGTAAGTTTCAAATTCGTGTGCATTCACATTGTGTTTTTTTTTTTCAAAATGATTGGAATGCTGCAAAATGCAACAGCACTTTAAATTCGTACAGCTCTGTCTTATTATTTAATTTGACTAAATGGGTGCCGATTTCTCTCTCATTTGCACTGCATATTTTTGCATAATTTTGTCTCTTTTTAACACCAAGTGTGAATTTTTCGTTCAAACGGAAGTATCAACTCGTATTAATGATTGACTTGTAGGAATAGTTTTAATTTTTCTTTTTATATAATATAAATATGTTAGGTGCGTAAAAAACACTTAAATTAGATAATATAATAATAATAAACCTTAGCAATTCGCCGCCCGGAGCGGACTGCTCCAATTGCGCCTGCACAGGACCGGCCCTGGTCGTATGATATATCCAAACAACTTATTTAGGGAAAAGAAGTGAAATATTTGATTTAGACAAATGTTCTGTATTGAGTGTATGTGCGTGTATTTGTTTTACCTGACGAAGGTGCGGCTCCAGGGTGGCTTGCAGGAATCCAATGCTGGTGCTGGAGATGATGATGGTCAAAGAGGCCAACATGACGGATGGGATCTTCAGTAACGAGATCATGGAAACTGGAACCAAGAAAAAGCAAGAATCAATAACTAATCGATACCGTGATAACATTTAACTTGAAATATTTATATTCGAAAAAAGCATTTTCTTTGTGGCTTGCCATATTTATAAATAAAACAGATAAACATTGTTTATAACCACTTTTATTATTCAATATTATGTCGACCGGTTTCAGAAGCACCCCTTCATCATCAGGACAATACTAAAATTAACCTAAAATACAAAATACTGAGATTCATATACATATTTAGGAGTTGGAATGGGAAGGAGAAGGAGAAGGAGAAGGAGAAGGAGAAGGAGAAGGAGAAGGAGAAGGAGAAGGAGAAGGAGAAGGAGAAGGAGAAGGAGAAGGAGAAGGAGAAGGAGAAGGAGAAGGAGAAGGAGAAGGAGAAGGAGAAGGAGAAGGAGAAGGAGAAGGAGAAGGAGAAGGAGAAGGAGAAGGAGAAGGAGAAGGAGAAGGAGAAGGAGAAGGAGAAGGAGAAGGAGAAGGAGAAGGAGAAGGAGAAGGAGAAGGAGAAGGAGAAGGAGAAGGAGAAGGAGAAGGAGAAGGAGAAGGAGAAGGAGAAGGAGAAGGAGAAGGAGAAGGAGAAGGAGAAGGAGAAGGAGAAGGAGAAGGAGAAGGAGAAGGAGAAGGAGAAGGAGAAGGAGAAGGAGAAGCGGTAATTGAGGGGATTATGGGAATAACAGAGCGGCTTGCTAGAAAGTAGAAAGCACAGCGGCTTCTCCTTCCTATTCCCACTCCTTAATGTGTATATATATCTCAGTATTTTGTATTTTAGGTTAATTTTAATATTGTCCTGATGATGGAGGGGTGCTTTCGAAACCGTTCGACATAATATTGAATAATAAAAATGGTTTTAACAAAATTTATCTGTTTTACTTATGTTAGGAAAGCAATGGGTTCTTAGATATTCTTTTTGCAAAGGTGCATGAATGGACACGATGTATGAATGTGAATGCTGCAAGGAGTGTGTGCCAGGACAGGTTTGTGTGGCGGTTCATCCCATATGCCTACCTTTGCGGGGAAACAGTGGGACAAATGTTTAGTTAGTTTTAATGATTTTTTTGATAGATCGCACCTGTTTCAGCCTGATACGGCCATTTCTGACTAGAAAATATCGTCGCTGGAAAGGAAAAAGGCCTTAAGCGACACTATGGTCAAAACCAAGTTGAATATGCAGTTTTTTAACTGCATCAAATGCCCTGACTCTCGTTTGATTTTGAGAACTTTTGTGACGCTTCAGCCATCTAAAATATATTTACCATTTGAGAAGAGGCTCGAAACAATTTTCTGGACTGTTTTTTAGCTTTTTGTTTCCTTAGGTAACTCAGTGAAAGCATTTAGTTACCTGAGCTAACTTTTTTTGAACAAAAAAAAAGTGCTCTGGTGTAAACTTCCCGAAATGAGGCTTCATCCCTTTTGCATTTCCGGCGACGATATAGTATAATATCATAATATAGTATTACTTATCAAGAAACTTTACATAAACTCATTTGTATCCACCCCAATAAAAAGTGGAACAAAGTAAAAATGGTTTTATTAAAATCATTTCAATGAAATTAATCAATTTCAAAAATATTACTATCATATAGAATTTTCGCTGTCAAACATATAATATTGTAAGAAAATAAAGCATTGCAAAGAGGCAATCTCTAATTTAAATGGCAAATAATTTACGTCATGCTAAATTGGTTCGTTCACCCTCATCAGGAGTGCAAAGTTGACATTATTGTGATTTCGGTATTTTTAACAATACTACTATTTTGTTTACATTGACTTGTTGATAAATATAAATGTGTCTAATTTTATACATTTTTCGGATAGCTGAATGTTGCTTTTTTTATTATTCTAAAACGGTTCGTTTGAAGTTTGAGAATGAATATAATAAGGGAGAGAGTAAATAAATTTTCTCCAAGAGGTGATTTCCGTAAATAGCGTTATTAACTTAGGAAACTGCTAGATAAGGACAGAAAGTCAAGAGAGAGCTAGTCGCAGTATCGACAGAACACCACCACTTCAGGAGCCAAGTATAGCTGTGGAGTGGAAAGACCAATTCGTGGCCCGAGAACTTATATATATATATATAAGCGGAAGATATTGCTTGTGCAATGATGGAGGACTTGGCCAATGGAGGAATTGAACCCTCGACGAATTCAACGCGTTTGTCCACTCAGCTACCGACCGGTCAAATCTATTAAAAACTACGAATTATTTTCAACTCACCTCCATTCTCCGAGTCTTCCTCCGGCTCATCGTGCTTCGGGAGAGCGAAGTAGGTCATCACTGCAGCCCCGAACAGCACCGAGCCCATCACCGCGAAGGGGGTGGAGTAGCCGCCCACGGAGTAGAGAGCTCCTCCAACCATCGGCCCCACAATTAGACCGAGACCGAAGAATGTCTCGAGAGACGCCTGGTGTTCGAAAAGCATTAGAAATTAATTTTCGAATTGATTAGATCACACACAATATTGCAGTGTTAGAATTAGACGTAGTTAGCACATTTTCCAAAATCAAGTTTAACATGTTTTTCCACAGATAAATTCGACATTTCCATCTGCTTAAAACATACACGCTCTAAACGCAATAGATTTTTGGTCATTTAATTTTTTACTAAAGGAGATGCAGATATTTGACTTAAATTGAAATTTTAAAAACATCAAAATGCAGTGGCGGCTTGTAAGTTTTGAGTATGCTAGAGCAGTGGTCCCCAACCCATACTGGTACTGGGCGGCGCAAAAAAATTTTTTTTTTAAATCTACATTCAATGTGTCCCCCGCACCCCCTTCCCCCTACCCTCAGCGGGCCGCGGTAAAATTATCAAAAGTTGACCGGTCCGCGGCGACAAAAAAGTTGGGGGCCACTGTGCTAGAGTGCTAAGATTGAAAAATACGACATTGTTGGTGTTGTTGTAGCCGAAAATGATTTTTATTTTTTTTTTGTATGAAGATTTTCAGGATTTTTCAGTTTTGGTGGTGCACTGCACGGATTTCTAAAAAATCTTCAAACAAAAAATTGAATTTTGTAAAAAATTAAAAAAATTTTCGGCTACCACAACATTAATAATGACATTTTTTTAAAATCTTACCACTTTAGCGCTCTAAAAAGTCACAAGCCGCCACTGTTAAAATAATGATAAATAATAACGAAAATACATTTTTTAAATAAACACAATAATAGATTATAAATTACCTATTAATAATAATTCTCATTAAGAAAAAAATACTGATATTCATTTTACAAATACCGATTACGCATATTAATGCTTTTGTATCGTCATATTTTTAAACGCCTTTTTCTCAGTCTCATCTTTTTGGGGTTGGATGCTTTCTGCATAACTACGTCCAATTATAATTGGTAAAATGTATTTCTCATAACTAAAATCAAACCATTAGAAGTTCAAAAGTGACTCTGTGGTTATCAAGAAATAGGTCATAAAATGATTTCTCTTGACCGAATTGTTTGATCCATATTTTTCTATTCAAATCTCAGGAAAAGCCGGCCATTTTTTTAATAGTTAATACCGCACTAGAGTCTCAACTGCTCCCAAACCGTCTGGAGCCAGTGAGACTGTGGCATTTCCAATTGGAGTATGTTGTGAGGCTGAAGGTAGAGAGGAATGGACAGATGGGGAAGAGGAAGGTTGGGAAGTACCTGGCTGTTCAGATCTGGTCACCAAACACGGCTAAAGCCAATTCAAGCAACGTTTTAATTTTGAATGGTGGTCTTTCACCAGGACGACACTAATTAGAGTATCTACCACTCTGGAACGTGCCACAAATATACTTCTTATTATTTCATATCAATTAAATGTATTTTGACACATTAATTGTGAAATTTATTTGCGCACCCCAGGTTTGAATTCGTAGTCGAACGTCTTGCCACTCGACCGCGGAGGCCGTCAAGTAAAAAGTACAACAAAAATTTCACAATCACAGGCCCAAAGCAACTTTCGATTGGTATTTCAACTTTTTTATTGTGATTTTGGGTTTCATTATATGAAAACAAGTGAACTTACAAACATGGTGGCGACATTTTCCGGGAACTCCTTGGCGATGATGGCGAAGGAGGCGGTGAGGAAGGCCGCATTGCCCATGGCCTCCACTATGCGGATGATGAAGCTCAAGATGATGAAAGGATAATGCCCCTCCACTTTGTCCAACATTCTGAAAACGATTAATTATTATTTTAACCATATTAAATGAAAACACGACCTTATCAGAAAACAGTATTTTTCAAAAAATAACTCTAAAGCTCAGAGCAACAATATACCAGGAGAGAGCGCTAGTGTATTCAGTATTGATTATGTTTGCCTGACTTGGACGTGGCTAGGGCTAGGACTAAGTCTAGGGCTAGGGTATTTATACATCCATTCATAGCACACGTCGACATAATTTTTTTTCTTAATTTTTTTTTTAAAGAAAGACAAACATTCCCGGGTTACGAATAACCTGACAATATTTGAAAAACTTCTACTGCCATCATAAGAAGCGGAAGACGTTGCTTGTGCAATGATGGAGGACTTAGCCAGCAGAGGAAATGAACGCACGACGCCCGGGTGGGAATCCGACGCGTTTGTTCACTCAGCTACCGACTGGTCAAATGTTTTTGTTTATTCGTGTAACCACTTTTTCACAGTATTGTTATAAATAATAATATAACCTAAAAAACCGTTGAGTTCTGTCCTGTTAGGTCGCATGACAAAACGTAGTGGGCGGAGTCGCCAGAGACGCGGGAGACGAAATACATGCTTACATACCTAAAAGTGGTGCGATATTTATGTATTTATTTTTTACTATTTTACTTGAACATACATTTGTTTAATTAGTTGGTAAATTGCCCATCTCACTAGGCATAAGCCTGTGTTGGGATGGCAAATTGCAAAAGTGGTTTTTTTAAATACATATTAACAGTCATGTGAATATCGAAAATATAGTACATACGAGTACATAATAAAAATAAAAATAATGTAAGTAAATGACAAATTTGAAGTAATAGAATCTACATATTAAGAACTAAATTAAACTTGGTCTTTAAGGTGAGTAATGATATTATGTGACAACTTGTCTTATCTCTTTCTATCTCACGGTTTACGACGTAAAAACCCGGAGAAAGTGATCTATCGTAAATTTGTATAGGTTGGGTAAAAATACATTCCAAAGCTAAAATAAAAATATGTTCTCGCTCTGAGCCCTAAAACAACCATCTTTATTCCCATATTGATCCTAAAAGTCATCTCAATCTAATCCTCTAATCATTTTGACAGCTTCCAAGAGAATGTAAAAAGAAACACTAAATCCATTCAGATACTTGACATGTAACATGATTAAACATTTCGATCCAAAATTCTATTTAGCTGTAACAACGACATCAGGACTGAGTCTTTCAGATACTCGCTTGAACCTAGATTGCATATAGTTGGTAATACATAAACAGAGGTTACTGATGTATTTAACCCCACACAATGTAGATACAAGAAGGCTATAATATCAGATATCTTCAATCAATATTAATTTAATGTAAACAAACAAATACAATTTGCGAAATACGCGTGTGTACTTCTCATCCTTACTTCGATAATAATTAGATTAAAAGGTTTTGTGAATCTCTACTGAATGGTTCAAGTATTTGAATTACATATCGTTGCCGCAAAGGTAAAAGACCTGAAGCGCCATTTCAGGAAGTTTACACCAGAGCACTTTAAAGTATTTTTTGTTTTACAAAAAAATTCGTAAGTCTTCGGAACCTGGCTAGATTTTGAAAAAAGTAACTCAATGCTCTCACTGAGTTACCTAAAGCGACAAAAAGCTAAAGAAGTTCCGAATTTGTGTCGCTTAAGTCCGCCTTCTCCCAAATGGTAAATATATTTTAGATGGCTGAAGGGCCACACAAGTCTTTTGAACCAAACGAGAGTCAGAGCATTCCATGCAGAAAAAAAACTGATCAAAACTGTATATTTAACTCATTTTTGACCAAAGTGTCACTTAAGCCCTTTTGCCTTTCCAGCGACGATATGTGTATTGTTTTTTTTCTTTTACCTAGATTTAACATTATTTAATTTTTACATCAGTTAAAAAATACTCAAAAGTACAAATTAAAAAAACAAAGTCTCATATACAAAAAATACGTTAACTGCCGAAGCAATATCACTGTTGCCATGCAACCATTTGTTGCCTTAATTGGTTTGTATCAATATCTTACCCAAAAAGAATGGCGCACGTCCCCGTGGTGAAGATGCCTCCATTGAAAAGAACTCTGGGACCTATCTTGTTGAGGTGAGTTCCATAAAGGGGGCTGACCAGGAACACCACCAACTCGAAGATACCGAACACCAGGCCATACTCCGTCGCAACGCAGCCTTTTTTCTCAGCCTGGAAAGTAAATATCACAGGCGATAAGTAATGAGATTTTTGGTGTAAGGAATAATAAGAAAAAACGTCCTGCTAAACTTGAGACCAGAAGGAAAAAGGGCACCAGGAAGGCTGAAATAAAGATGGAATAAAATAATACAGTAAATAAGACAGCAGGCTTTGACCCAAAATAGGAAACATTGGCAAAATATACAAAAAAACATATACCCAACAATGGGTAGAGCAAGTCTAAAAAAAAGGTATTAAACCTCTGTAATACACTTATCAGACCAGTTCTAAGCTGCAGCCAGAGGCGTAGCCTCCATACATGCACATGAGCACTGCCTACTCTGCCGTACTCGCATACAAATATGAATAATATTGGATTAAATATGAAATTATTGCAAAAAATACACTTTCAATAATACGCGCGAAGTTCAGCAATTCACACCGTTACGAGCGCCTCACTGACCTTCCTACTATATCGTGGCAAAAGCAGTAACTACGTATACCCAAACGCCGCCAACGTCAGAGTAGATTATTCTATGTTCACTAGACTACACAAAATATGTATTTTGTGAGCTGTTGCGCGTTCAAGTGGCTCGTTTGTGTCAGTATCTTTGTTAGTGTCTAGGCAGTGCTTTTACAAAACTAATGCAATAACAATCGGTGACATCTGTTGGTATCATCTTTATTATCAATTAATCCGATGTTTTTCATACTGCTTACCCTGATCAAAACTCTACGTATACCACTGGCTGCAACTTCAATGCTTTCGAGTATTAGATTTGGGCCATAGCTTATAACTGATGGTAAATTCATTAAGACGAAGATGGGGAAAGAGAATTGAATATTTTTAAGAACAAAATTTGGTTTATTTTTTAGAGCCATTAAAGAAAATAATGTCTGGCGGACAATGGCCAAGAGTTATACTCATTACTTGGACAGTTTGACTAATGATTTTAAATATTGAAAAATGCAATCATTATTAACCACTCGTTTTGGCAGTTTTTTTTTTCTAAAAGATGGATGACTCGTGAATTGTATTGGAATTCAAGAAAAACGATTACTAGAAAATAAATTTTCTTCTAGACCATCTTTTTAATTCGCCCAATAGGTGGGTGTATGCAAAAGGCGCTCGAAATATAGTCATGTTTGATGGAGTATTTTGTTCAAAATAGTTGCACTAAACATAAATAAATATTTGAACTAATATCAATAATCTTCAACGATCTTCTAAACATGAAACAGAAAAAACCCAGAAGCTTAAAAGATAACGGTGGCGACCGAGATTTGAACTCGGAACCTCTACCCTATCCGGGAGTAACGTCTCTGCCAATTGAACTACCGAGGCCTTATTAGAAACCGGAATTTTAATCGGTCTCGTACTTCCTTGAAAATTATTAATATTTTTTTTTCAATTTCTACCGATACAGGTTGCCATCTTTGTAATGGTATGCAAAGCTCTATCAGAGCACATATTGTATACCTAGATGGTGTCTTGGATAAACCATCCATGTTTATTTACGGAAGATCGTTTGACTTCTTACAAAGTCGAGAATTAATATATTTTTTTTTAAATTAGGATTAAATTTAAAGCTTTGTGTGTTTTTTTTAATATAAATTATTAAAATAATATCAATTATCTTCAACGTAAATATGAAACAGAAAAAGCCAGAAACTAAAAACATAACGGTCGCGACCGAGAATCGAACTCTATTCTATCCGGTCTATTAATAATTGAAATAATTTTAATATCAAAAAAGCATAAAGCTTTAAATTTAATTATTTTTTTTTAATATTTACTTAGCGCAGAGTAATTTCACTCCACAAAGTATTTTCGGTCATAAAAAGTGTTGATTTAAATATATCTTATAATTTAATCATGTCCCCTTAGTTCTATGCTTTAAATCATCGTGAGAAATCCAATAATTCTTATCTAATATTATTATGAAAACATTAAACATATTTTTAACTAACATCATAACTCGCTCGTAAATAACAGTAAATGGTCCGTATTATTACTTGAGAAGTATTTTTGTAAAAAAATAACCACTATCTGCTATAGGATAAATTCGCAAACAAAATCTTCACGACAAATATTTTTAATTGGCCATTTCTCTAAGCAAAGCTAAATACTAGTTCTTTATCAGTTTGATTTACATTTAAAATATACCGATGAAACTTTTTGCATTGAATCAAAACTGATAATTTTTTTTTTTAAATAAACGGTACTTATTAACATTTTTAAATTAAGATCATTTTCAAAAGTGTGATTAACGAGTAGGTAATTATTTTCATAATATTTTTAATGAAAATGGAATAATAACTTTCTACTTTCCAAAAATTTTATTTTAATTTTGATGACCGACCGGTTTTGCTTATCCTAAGCATCATCAGGGTACAAAATTAAACTAAACAAAAAAATACATATGGAAAATACATAGTGGGTAGTAATATATTTATATATATATATGTTATATATATGACGGCCTCCGTGGTCGAGTGGTAAGACGTTCGACTAGGAATCCAAAGGTCGCGGGTTCAAACCCGGCGTGCGCCAATAACTTTTATTTTACTAATATGTGTCATAACACATTTAATTAATATTAAATACTAAAAAGTTTAATTTCGGCACGTTCCAGAGTGGTAGATACTCTAAGTATCGCCCTAGTGAAAGACCACCATTCAGAATCGAAACGTTGCTTGAAATGGCTTTAGCCGTGTTTGGTGACCAGACCTGAATAGCCAGGTAATTCCCAACCTTTCTCTTCCCAATCTCCTTCCCCTCCCAACTACCTTCAGCCTCACAACATACCTCACAACAGCCTCAATTATACCACAAAGTGATTCCTTTCTACGAAAACATAATAATAATAAATTGGAAATAAAAGTAACTTTGTATTAAGACCACTTTATTGGATACATACACCAACCGGTTTCGGCTCTACCTAAACCTTCTTCAGGGTTGAATAATGATGTATTAAATGAAAACAGAATTAACCATACAGTGTTTATTACGAATTATTGTGTTCATTTTACGTTTTCTCCAAGCACGCAATTCTGTTTTAATTTAACACATCTTTATTCAACCCTGAAGAAGGTTCAGGTAGAGCCGAAACCGGTTTGTGTATAGATCCAATAAAGTTATATTAAAACAAAGTTACTTTTATTTCTAATTTAATTATGTCTTGCCACAAAGTGAGTGCTTCGTGTCAAAGTATAATAATAAAAATATGTAACAAATATTATATTTGTAAAGGAGTATGATTCTTCAATGTTACAAATTACATCACTGTTTGATTTTTATTTGACGCGTTAGGTTTACATTGTTTTTTTAAATACAGCGATAAATATTCCGCTTACATTGTCTCATTTTTTTAATTATGTCGAAGATGTTAGACATACTGTTATATAAGTTAAAAAGATTTGTTTATAAATGTGTTTTACGTAGTCTTTCGTTTGTGACTATTTAAATGTATTAATAACAATTTCTGCTACTTGTACCTTAGTGGGTAAACATTTTCATGTTGTTAAAATGATAATATGTAAATATTTATATTTTTTAAACGTACGAAGGTATTAAAAAATATATTTGTAATTTTTTGACATTACTTTGTTTATTTTCTCAGAATGAATGGTCTAGGTATTTGATTTGTGTATATATTTCTATGGTTTTGCCACTGAGAGCTCTGTTGTAACATATATCTCTGATACGTGGGTCGTTTATGAGGTAAATGAAAAGGTAACAACTAGATTTTCAGCATGTCTTCACACAGATTTTATAAGCTTATGGACGTAGCTATGCAAAAAGCGTCTAACCCACGATTTGTCAAAATCTAAATTTACATAATTCCCCATAGATAAATACTAGATTTCTTTCTGCTGAAAGCATCCAAGCACCAAATGCAATAGATTTTTTGTAATTATTTTTTTTTACAAACCCACGTTGCAGATATTTGACTTAAATTAAAGTAAACATCAAATTGACATATTATAAACTACCTATTTATAATAATTCTCACAAATAAATAACATTGATTTTTACTTTGCAAATGCTGTAATAAATATGCAACTATTTTTTTATGCTTTTGTATCGTCATATTTTCAAACGCCTTTTTCTCAATTTAATCTTTTGGGGTTGGATGCATTTGCATAACTACGTCCATTATTAGTTTTGTGTTAAATTTATAGAACTCCATTCAATTTTTTATAGTTTAATTTAACAAAGTTTATTTTATTATTGAGTTCTGCTATTTTTTGTTTTTATTTTAAAAACTAATGACAATTTAAATTGTAAAACAGTTTAAAGAAACCTACCTCAAGTAAGCAATAGTTTGTAATCATTAAGTGGGCGGAAAAAGATTTTTAAGTAAAATACCCCACAGAATAAGAATTCCAAGGTAATTCGGTTTTTTATCGAATTTAGTAATAAAACATTGAATTAAACTCTTTTAAATAAGTCGTTTCGATGGGGCCTAACCGCAGTTTGATAATATGGCTTTGAAAACCGAAACAACTGGCCAAAAATTAGCAGAATTTAATAATGATAATATTAAAATTGATTAAATTAAATTACAAAAATTGACGAGTTCCATGTTTTTGGTTTGTTCTATAAATCATAAAAAATATGGTGTAAATTAATTATAGTAAGAATTATTAAAAGATAATGTATGATTGGGTACGTTTAATTTTAGTGGTTGATTTGAAATATGTATTTTTTATTTTCTGGCATTATTTGATGACCTCCATTGACCGTTCAGGATTACTAAAATTTATCGCAATTAATAATTAGTACATATAAATATTATAATAAAAATAAATCATTTGAAAATTGAAGCATTCGCCCATTTCACACAAAATTTAATTTAATTTTCTGGCCAAATGGTCGGTCTACGCATTTGAAATGGTTGAATTCCACCAACAATGTTTGTTTTTCTTCTGTAGTATGGGTTTTTTTTTCTAATTTTCTCAATCATCTTTTTGCTCTATTATTATAAGAACACGCAGAACCTTTAAAAGATTATTATTATTAACTATAAATATATTTTTCTTGTGACTACGCACCACCGTACGAGTGTGAACTTTTCAATTTTTTGTTCAGAAAATAATCAAATTAAAAAAAAATTGAATCCCTACCTACCTAAAAGAGTACGCACCTATAGTGAAATTTTGCAAGAATTATTCTATTTTTTAAATGGTACGAAAAATGAATACCGCACAAGAGTGCCAACTGCTCCCAACCGTCTGGAGCCAGTGAGACTATGGCATCCCCTATTGGGGTATGTTGTGAGGCTGAAGATAGTTGAGAGGGGACGAAGGTGGAAAAAGAGATGGGGAAGAGGAAAGATCGGGAAGTACCTGGCTATTCGGATCTAGTCACCAAACACGGCTAAAGCCATTTCAAGCAACGTTTCGATTCCGAATGGTGTTCCTTCACCAGGGCAATACTTAGAATAGTTACCACTCTGGAACGTGCCGCAAATATACTATATATTATTTTATATTAATTAAATGTGCGCCGCCGGGTTCGAACCCGTGACCTCTAAAGTTACACCCCGTGATTGTTCATTTATATTGACAAATTTCTATCTTTAAATCACTTTTTTGATAAAAATTGCCTAATTTAATATTTTTACTTAAAATTTAGAAAATAAACTAAACAAAGTCGCCACAGTCGCTCCTCGAAAGTCGGCGGAGTGAGACATTGAATTTGTGCCAAACGTCTGCGCGAATTCCGGTTTATTTTCACGAAAACTTAGTGATATCTAATGTTTTTTTTTTACATTTTGACTTCAGCTACTTGTAAATAAGGGGCTACTCATTAAAAAAAAAAAAAAAAAAGAATATTTACGAATGCAAATGAATTTAGTCTATTTTGAAGTCTTCTCCCATTTTCTTAAACACACCTCACTGATTTATTTCTAGGAAATTTTGACTCAAGAGAACACCTCTTAAGTCAAAATAATAATAGGCGAACGTTCAAGTTTAGCGACATGTTCTACTGTCATCTTGGTCTGGAATTTCTGGGTAAATGCAATCATTTTAGGTCGCAATGTCACAATAAGCAAGTAATTATTATTGTTATCGAGAAAAACATAAAAAATATAACGTTGACCTATCATAGTAATTACACAGATGGAAAATTTTCACATGAAAAACACGTGGTTAAAAATTGATAATAAAGCCATTAAATAATACGTCAACACGTGCAAATTAAAATAGTCGACTTTTTCGTCGCTTATTTTAGCATTATCACTATGGCAATGGTACCGCAATTAGGCTTTGAAGGAATCCATTGCAATCTCCTTAACAGCAAGTCTATGACCTCGGGATAACAGATAGGAGATGACTTTTGAAGTTAATGCAGGCAATATCTTGATACATGTATTGGCATGTGAATTTATTTCACAAGATTTTGTATTTACCTAGTGATAGAAATACGAATTCCTAATTTATGTGGTAGGTAGATACTTAGTTTGTAGCGTTGTTAGTTTCCAAGGAAACAGTTCCTGGGAATTATTTTATCGTGTATCTTTTTTAAATGCCTTATTTTTATTTCAGAAAATAACTATTTGTTTCGGATGAAATAATGTGATAGCCGCCAAGAATCGACAAAACCGAAGGCATTTGAGGAAAGACTAAGGTCCAAAACTTTCAATTTGTTACAAGGGTTAATTGTTGAATAAAGAAAATGGAGTAGGTACAAATCTATTAACGTTTCGGATATAGCCTTTTTCTCGAGATCGCTAAGCGTTTTTTTCTTTTGCGAAGAGAACGCCTTCAGATTGCTAGCATTATAAATCAGGGTTGCTTCCGTTGTTGAGCGGTTAAAATCCTCGACTTTGGATCCAGAATACACGGGTTCAAATCCCTGGGTGCGCTAGTAAATACCACATTTAATTAAAATAAAATAACATGTTGTCTATTTTCAGCACTTTCCCGAGTGGTAGATGCTCTCAGTCACTATCGCCTTAGAGAAATACCACCATTCCAATCCAGATCTGAATAGCCAGGTAATTATTTCTCCACCTTTATCTTCCCTATCCCTCCCCACTTCCTTAAGGCTTTACAACACACTCCTATTGAGTATGTCAAAGTCCCACTGGTTCCGAATAGTTAATAATTAGACTTGCATATTTTCCACTCTCTAACCAACAATCTCCGAGAAAACTCTTTTAAAAATGACGCTACTCTTCAAAATCAGCTTGACTACTTATCCACCTTCAAACGACAGATATCTTAAGGCGTGGAATAAAAAAAAGACATGCTATTCAATCGTGCATAATCTAAAAAACTACATCAATGATTATTTTTAAATCTAAGTAGGCAAGTATAAAAACAGTTTAAGCTTTCACATTGCCCATAAGCTCGAACAGCATATCTAGTGATTAAAACGGGAGGGTGAAATGCTTAAATAATTGGGCTACACATTATCTGGAATGAAAAAAATGTCGTAGAACTTGTTGCAAGGGAAAAGAGGCCGGGGTAAGGTGAATATCCTTACTCTAAACACCTCGAAAGTGATGAATTTTCTTCAATCTGATAGTAGAATGCAATTAATTAAATTGATCTAGTTTTTCATGGACTAGGGAGGAAACAATGGAAAGCATTAATACCATCAGACGAAGGTAAGAAGAACCTCCACGCAAACAGCCTTTATAATAATGTACCAGAATGTGCAGATATAGATATAGGGTATTTGATAGACAATACTATTAACAGGGAAAAAACGTTTTACATGAACATAACGTAGATTCGCAAAGCACTGACCAAACCAGCAGATACAGGAAGAATCAAAACACACCACCTTTGAAACCAATTCGAGCAGGGTGTTTCCAAAAACGAATGGGAGAAGACTTCAAAATAGATATGTTATTAGCTGAGTGGACAAACGCCTCGGATTCTCACCCGGGCGAGCGTTGTGGGTTCAATTCCTCTGCTAGCTAAGTCTCCCATCATTGCGTAAGCAACATCTTACGCTTATTATGATGGCAGTAAAAGTTTTTCAAATATTGTCATACTATTCGTAACCC
Organism: Drusus annulatus; assembly: GCA_022651775.1. NCBI lineage: Eukaryota > Metazoa > Arthropoda > Insecta > Trichoptera > Limnephilidae > Drusus > Drusus annulatus. Next base: position 317,002 of record JAGWCC010000137.1, read on the forward strand.
GGAAATATTTGTCTTAAAAATATATATATACATAGCCTGTTCAAAAGAAAAGGTGAATTTTCAAATTTAGCGGGCTGTGTACAATCGATTTTCGATTTTTTTGTTGTTATATTGACGATGAGCGTCCTGGAGTTGTGGAAAAACAAATCATGGATTTTATTCTTTGATCCATTTTTTCAAAAAGTAAAAAATCGAAGAACACACAAAAACGTGACTAACCTTTCCAGTTGTCAAAAACAAACCACTAATCCAAAATGGCTGATAATGCTAACATATAATAAACATATGTGTACCAACATAACAAAAATAATAAATCGATAATCGAATGTACACAGCCCGCGAAAATTTAAAATTCACATTTTCTTTTGAACAGGCATCGAATGTATATATTCTTTTGCATTTGTTCATGTTCTATCAAATTACAAAAAAATTATATTTTTTTACAGGTAGGTTAAGAGTCAATAACGTTAAAGAAGTAAGATTTCACATATTCATAATAATAAATTAAGAATTCTAGCTGACGATAGGCACAGATTCAAAGTCTCTTTCCACCGACTCTCAAGCGACGACTGAGTAAAAAACGGCATAAGGCAAAAAGGCGGGTTAAAAAATCGAATGATCGCCGCAAGGGGTATAGGAGAGGCATAGCGTGAAGTTTTCTGCTGTCGTTCTAGAAGGGTGTTTAGCCCGAGGTGTCCATTTTAATTAATTCTGATAAACATATCGTCGCCGAAAAAGGCAAAAGGGCTGAAGTACCATTTTGGAAAGTTTACACCAGTGAACTTTAAAGTTTTTTTTGATTGTTTTACAATAAAATTCATAATTCTTCATAACCCGGTTGAATATTTTTAAAAAGTTAACTCAATGCTCTCACTGAGTTTCCTGGAACGACAAAAATCTTTAAAAAAGTCCCAAGCTTGTGTCGCTTGAGTCAAGCCTTCTCTCAAACGATAAATAATATTTCAGATGGCTGAAGGGCCAATAAAATTCATAAGTCTTCAGTACCTGGTTAGATTTTGGAAAAAAAGTAAATTCGGGTATCTCAATGCTCTCACTGAGTTACCTGAAGCGTCAAAAAGCTAAAAAAGTCCCGAACTTGTGTCGTTTGAGTCAAGCCTTCTCTTAAACGATAAATATATTTCAGATGGCTGAAGGGCCACACAAATATTCAGAATCAAACGAGAGTCAGAGGATTTGATGCAGAACAAAAAACTGATCAAAACTGTATATTCAACTCATTTTTGACCAAAGTGCCGCTTAAGCCTTTTTGCAGGAATACCTTGGGAAGTAACCATTAATTCTTCGTATAGAAAAATTAAATCTGGCACTTATCGCTTATGTTAAATTTAGAAATCGTTTGATGGTATTAATGTAAATAGTAATTATCAGTTTTAATTAATCTAAAATATATATTACTTACATCCCGAGCAGTGGCAGCTCGTGAGTTTTTAGTGTGCTAGAGTGCTAAGATTGAAAATGCGACATTTTAGTGTTGTTGTAGCCGAAAGTGATTTTTATATTTTTTCAAGATTTTTTTTGTATGAAGATTTTCAGGATTTTTTAGTTTTGGTGGTGCACTGCACGGATTTCTGAAAAATCTTCCTACAAAAGTTGAAATTTGGAAAAAAAAATGTTTTCGGCTACTTCTCGGCTGTTATCAGCACATTAAAAAGTCACGAGCCGCCACTGATCCCAAGTGCATCATCGGAAGTTATTTGACATTTTTTATAACAGATTCATTATAATTAATTCAGATGTGATTCAAAGCAAAATTAAACCAGTGATTAATTAAACCCAATCTCCTGCAGTAAACCTTTTAGAGAGCCCAGTTTACTTTACATTATGTATTATCTGACGGCCTCCATGGTCGAGTGGTAAGACGCTCGACTACGAACCCAAAGGTTGCGAATTCAAACCCAACATGCGCCAATAATTTTATTTAATTAATATATTTCAAAACATATTTAATTCATTTATAAAAAAGTTTTTTTACGGCACTTTTCAGAGTGGTAGATACTCCAAGTATCGCCCTGATGAAATACCACCATTCAGAATCGAAACGTTGCTTGAAATGGCTTTAGAAATGTTTGGTGACCAGATCTGAATAGCCAGGTACTTCCCAACCTTCCTCTTCCCCTTCCCCTTCCCCATCACCTTCCACTCCACACTACCTCCAGCCTCACAAACATACCCCAGTTGGGGATGCCATAGTCACACTGGCTCTAGACGGTTGGGAGCAGTTAAGACTCTTTTACGGTTTTAACTATAAATATAGGCAAATCAAAAGGTGCTAAACTTCATGTAACGGTCGTCATTTAGCTCATGGCCGAGGCTGTGTGTACAAACAGTTGTGCTGGTTGTCAATTGACATTTTCAAAACGGCAATTGACTCCGAGAACATGTTTATTTAGGTCAAGACCCGGGAAACATCAAAAAGATTGATAGAGAAAAAGATGACAACCATTAAACTATGCCACTCACAAAATATAACACAAATAACGCCTCAGAGACAGCGATATAATTTATTATTGATAAACAACTTCTAATCATATAACTGTTGGAATTAATGGACGTTAACACATAAAAAATGACAAACATCAAACTACTAATTCACTATTGACACTATTTTAATGACTTAGACCAATTTTAAATTGTAGTTTGTTTTTTTCGGATTGATCTAGTATTTTCATCTGTGACCCATTTTTTGGCCGGGTCAGAAATAATCGATATAATATAATTCATGTATCTGTTAACAATGTAAAACACGACAAATGAAATCGAGACTAATATTGCATAATACAATATTAAAGGTGATTGCTTTATCGTTCAGAAACAATCTACAAAGAGAAATAATTATATTATACGTATTAATTAATGATTATACTATAAATATTTTATGAGCTTTTGACAAATTTGACGAATTTTATGTTTTTTTTATTTAAAAAATAATTATTTGATTTTTGAGCAATAAACCAACACGAATAGTCATTGGTTAGGCACATTACATAGAAAGCAATAATGTTAACACCAGGTTCACTTCATAGATTTAATCCAACTATTAAATTTACTAATGAACTTAATAGATTTAATCCAATTATTAAATCTATTAATGAACTTAATAGATTTAATTCAATTATTAAAACACCATTTTCTGGGTGATTAATATTTTAGTTAGTAAGAAATACAATTGTATGAACGTAATAAGTAAGCGCACAATATGTATTCTTATTGTCAAACACAATATTTTTAATATGATCTTATTAATTTTTTTAATTTCTGAAAATGTTATAAGGTTATGTTTTTTTATATTTTATTTTTTTATAGTTAATACCCCACAAGAGTCCCAACTCCTCCCACCCGTCTAGAGCCAGTGAGACTATGGCATCCCCAATTGGGGTATGTTGTGAGGCTGAAGGTACTGGGAGGATAAGGAGATGAGGAAGAAGAAGGTTGGGTAGTACCTGGCTATTCACACCTGGTCACCAAACACAGCTTAAGCCATTTCAAGCAACGTTTCGAAATAAATTATAAAATGCCTCTTCCAATAAGTTAAATGTAAAAAATCGGATTTCTCTCACTTCTTAAAACGAATAAAATATATTTAACATTGTTACGAACAAAAACAAACTATTAACTAAATTATGACGGTTTGAAAGCAATTGAATTATTTTAGTTTTTATAATAAAGGAAAGTGTTAATTTACGTTAGTCATATATGGTAGGTGAGTTGAGTCATTTTCCACACAATCATCTCCGGGAACATATCTCTTTCGCAATGTTAAACTCGGTGGCATTTGTTATCATTCTCAATGAGAGTTCAATCAGAGTGCAAAAAGAATAAAAATAAATTCAACTCTTAAAAATCTGTTGGGTTTTTCTTAGATTTTTTAAACTCTGCATATAAAGAGGCACGTATCTTTCACCATACGAGACAAAAAATATATATCGTATCAAGTATTCCATAGGAATAATTAGTCCATAGGTGCATTCTGGATTCCGCTCTTAAGGGCGGATATTTTAAGTTATGAATTTTAATGGGGCACTGTTCAAAGTACGAGTATGGTATCATAACAATACTCCATGTTAGTCTTGTTCGTCGTTGCTACTATTTAGGACTTCACTGATCATACGCTACTTAGAGAAAACCGCCATTGGTTACTCATCAGAGCAATAATATACAAGAGAGAGCGCTGTAGAGAGAGCTGTAGTCAGTTTATACGAGGTTTGCCGGACTCGGCTAGACCTGGGCGTGTATTTTGCTAATGTGTAAAACCTTAAAAAAATATATTATTAAAATAAAAAATATTATTAATTTAAAAAATAAATTAATAATAATAATTTTTAATTTACTTTCATTACATTTTAAATGTTCAAACACAATATGCTTAAATATACTCATGTACAAAAATGTTATAAAAAGTTGGATAAAAACAAAAGATACCAACCTCTTAATACCATAACTTCTATTTTTATTTTTAATTCATAATTAACTTATCTGCTGTGATTTAAAAAAAATGTTTTGCTTAATTTGAAATATAACTTTTTATTTATTGTAATTATATACTGTTTATCTTTTTATATTATTGCTATAGAGAGCCTACTATTGATTTATATTAGTATACCCACCCACTGGCTTTTGACTATGTGGAATTTATTGTTATATCTACATTGTTCTTCCTTATTTTGTTATTTTCTTTTATTTATGCTTTACAATATGTTTCTTTCTTTTTAATTAATGTTTTTACTTTTGCAATCTTTTCTTTTCTTATTTTTTTTCAAAAAGTGTATGTCACAAAAAATCAAATAAAAAAATAAACCCTCGAGTTATGTCAATGTATATAGCGTATCACAACGTGTGGGCGGAGTCAACAGAGACGCGGAACACGAAGAACATTCTAACAATACTTTAAAGCGGTGTGATAATTTGGGTGATTTTGTTGTCTCTTTCTTTCTCATGGTGTAAGACGTAAAAACCCGGAGAAAGTAATTTATCCCAAATCTGTATAGGTTGGGTAAAAATAATTAGCTCTCTCTCCATATATTGTTCCTTCAAGGGTTACTCGGTATTTTGCACTTGACATCTTCACAGAGCGAGAATTCCGCTGATTCGAAGTAATAATATGTAGTTTGATAAGAAGTTTTGTTTATATTTGACTTTCAACTGAGTATTATACTAAACTATTGGCTGTGTTGGGATAAATTAATGAACAAATAACCAATAATAAAACAGCTCTATCAGTTTGCTATCAAACATATTAACTTTGTTATCTCCCGTTTATGTCTTATGGAACTAAGGTCAAAACTATTACTTCTGGCCTGGCCTTCAGTGATGGTCAACTATTCCTAAGTTCGTAGAGTCTTCGGTTTCCAGGCCGACTGACAAGGGTTTTTTTTAATAAATTTCACATTTATTTTACAAGCTGTCCATATCATTTTGATTTGCATATAATTGTTTTATTAAGGATGTGTTGAGGTTTTTGGATTGAAAAGAGTTATTAATAAAATGCAGTATCTTTTATCTACTTACAAACAAAAAAATCTAAACATCTTTGCCTAACTTAACTTAACCTAAGAGCAGGGATTTAATCATCGGAGGTCGCTATAATTATTTGTTCCATTTACGGGGAGAAAGGAACCTTTATATATCAATGGGAGATAGCCTTCGGGCTGCTAACACTACAAAAAGAATGCATTTAGTGGAATTTAAAAAAAATCGGTGACCCAAAAGTATTTTTTGGATTTCTTGGGCATTAACTATGTAACAATTTCTAGACGTTTTATTTTTAAAAAGTTTTTTTTACAATGTACATTTGTTACTTAATTTTAATAATACACTACCGGTTTCGCCACGTCCGGGACATTAACTAGCGTTTTAAAAAAATACCTAAACTATACAAGTACAGATGTAAATTAGAGTTGTGGTGGGGGTGATTTAAAGGGAGGAGGGGGGTGGGACTAGTCAAAATAAGACAACATGGTTAGCAAAGATGACTTACAGGGCGTTATTATTTTATGTACTAAATTTAGTTATGATTAGTAATTTTAATTTCTAAAGGTTATTTAATTAATGACGCGGACGTGCTGAAACTCGTAGCAAATTATTAAAATTAAGTAACAAATAATTTAGTTACAGTAAAATTATTTAAAAAAAATACCAAAAAGTATACCTATTTCCTTCGCGCTTTTATTGAACTAAAAAATATATATATGACCCTTTGAAGTATTTTTTTTTTTAATTTTGAGGTATGTTAAATATTATATTATATTTCAGTCATCATAAACCAAAAAATAAATAAAAAATACCGATTAATGTTGGAAATAATGCCTTCATAACTTAGTGTGGCCAGCCATTAGAACTCATTGCAACAGGCTTATTTGTTTATTATTTTTATATAAGGGTATATTTAATAGAGAATTTCGGTAAACTCTCAGAGATTTCGTGAGATATATTTGATTTATCAGCATTTAAATGATTTCTAAGAGTATCTTAAGATACATATACACCCTTGAGGTGATAATTCACAAAATGGCACTATATAAATTATTATTATTATATGTCAAGACCTCAAGTATAACTATCATCTAATTTCCGTAATTATGGGTTTCTAAGAGTCCCAACTGCACCCAACCGTCTAGAGCCAGTGGGACCGTGGCATCCCCAATAGGGGTATGTAGTGAGACTGAAGGTAGTGATGAGGGGAAGGATGTGGGATCGGGAAGTACCTGGCTATTCAGATCTGGTCACAAACGGTTAAAGCCATTTCAATCAAGCAACGTTTCGATTCTGAATGGTAATCATTCACCAGGGCGATACTCAGTATCTACCACTCTGGGTGTACACTAAATACAGATAACTGGCTATAATAAAAGTTGGCAATACATGAACAAGAGAACATTCAAGATCCATTGAGACCCTAGAACGCGCTAGAAGGGAATCTTTTCCCGAAAAAACTCTAACAATGCATAAATTAAAATATATAGAAAGCGAGTGAAAGCTTATTTAAACGTTTTTTATTTATAGTTTTTGTGTTAAATTTGTAGAACTCCATTTTAATTTTTACAAAATTCAATTGAATTAAATTTAATATTATTATTATTGAGTTCTGCCATTTTAAGTTTTTATTTTTTTATTTTTGTTTTTAGCGACAGCTGTTTCGGCGTTTAAGGCCATTGTCAAACTGTCAAAAATAAAACTTAAAATAGCAGAACTCAATAATAATAATATTAAATTTAATTCAATTGAATTATATAAAAAAAAAAATTTAAAAACTTATTTAAACGGTTTCTAGAATCTTTTAGGATCCTGCATAATGATGACACTGCTCACATAAACATTATTTCAATCGAAAACACGACAAATAATAAGTAATTTCTAATAATTGACCAGTTTGGCCGCAATAATATGAAAGATAATAACGTTATTTGCAGCTAGTAAATAGTAGATAAGTATTTTATTACTAACTGCAAATTAGATAAAATAAGTTACTACTTATATTCACCTCGTGTGGATAAAATGGCGCTTGCAACGAAACACAGATAGCGTTGCAGAAATCTGCAATGGACATTGCAATGATGGTCATCCATTGCCTTTTTGTAAAATTGAAACCCATTTTTATATTATTCAAAATATAAACTTATATTATAAAATACGAAAATTTTTATATTTATTTAAACTATTTTATACAAATCATATTTTAATTATGATTTTTATAGTAAAATTTTAAGTATAAATAAAATTTTAAGATTGTTAATTTTTTCTTGCTATCATTTTAAAATTTTAATCACTTTTTGTTAAACTCATTGTCTTTTTATTTATTTATTTATCAATTCATAGTGAATTTTATTATTTTTAATGAATGTTCACTTATTTCATTCAGAATTAGCACACTTATAATTGCAGGGAAATGCTTGGTCAAAAAATCTAAGGTCTCTTTTAAAACAATGCAGTGCACTCGACCTCACAAAACTTTATGATTTCGAAGTTTTAAATTCATTATCCGAGCACTTATTATTCCGAAAACGATAAAATGAGTAAATAAACTACGTCAAAGTACACTACACAGCGACTAAATGAATAAATATTTTGATTCAATGGCAAATTAATGATAATATTTAATTGAATCGTGGTGTGAAATTAGTGGGATAGATTTGATAATGAATGTAAAATATTCATAAGTCTAGCCTATACGACGCAAGTTTTTGCACTGATTGGGAATAAATGAGAAGTGTATACGTTATTTTGACCCCTGGGTCCCTGACATATAAATTAAGTAAGGGTGTCAAAAGACATTAAGTTCATTATAAATTTACTAACGCATGCATTTCACTGTATTAATACACAAAATATTACGTAGTAGAAATAAATAAAGGAAGAAAGAAATACATTTAATTAAAATTAACTTATTAAAGCTTAATGCTAATACAATATCAATAATTTTCTACGGAATATTAAATAGAAAAAGACACAGAAAAAAAAGATTGGGTTGCGACCGAGACTTGAACTCGGAACCTCTACTCTATCCGACAGTAACATCTCTGTCAATTGAGCATATATTTATTTTGCTTTCAGGGGATTGATAAAAATGACGTCACCCAAAAAGGTTTCGCTAGCTCAATTGGCAGAAATGTTACTCCCAGATACAGTAGAGGTTCCGATATCAAGTTTCTGTGTCTCTTTCTATTTCATATTTCGTTGAAAATTATTAATATTGTTTCGTAAATTAATTAGGAAGAAATTATTATAATACGCAAAGTATATTATGAAAAGAACACATAAAATAACATATGAAAACATAATGAGTGTAGAAATACTGAAAAACAAAATTATCTACTAATGGTTTGGTAAAAACTCAACCTTCTACTTCTCCATATTTTAATCATCCCTTTAAAAAGCCTATTTTTTCTGATATTAGAAAATAGGCATTAATCCTAAAACTCATCATAACCAATGATTTCCAATAAAAATATAATTTTATTCATAAATCAAAGATTCATGAAAATAGAAGTCAAAGGAACTTATTTCTGATCAATTAAAAATATATCGTAACTTAACATTGAAAAAACTCTTCCGGACTACGAATACCGTGACAATACTTGAAAAACTTCTACTACTATCTTAATAAGCGGAAAATGTTGCTTGTGCAATGGTGGAGGACTTAGCCAGCAGAGGAATTGAACCCACAGTGCCTGTATGGGAACCTGAAGTATTTACCTACTTGGCTACTAACCGGTTAACCATTAGAAATATATTGAAATACCATCGGCACACTATATAACTATCACATTATTTTACCTGTATTTAATCAAAACTAATAAGCGTTGAAAGCAATCACTTTGTGGTTTGACATATTAAAAGAAATTAAAAAATAACTTTGTATAAGATTAATAAAAGCACCGGTGCTTATATTCTTCACAAAAATGATCATGGCTTCAGATCAAATAATTTAGAAGCACTAGAAATAAATAAAGGCATTACAATTAATAGTCATATTCTTTATAATCAGGTAAATTTGTCAAGTAGTCCAATATTAGGTATATGTCCTGTAAACTCATAAAATTTATCATTATTCTTTAATCACCTTCTCAGTTGACGTTTTTTCTCTTTCAATTCATATTATCTGTCTCTTTCTCTCTGTTCTTTTGTTATAACTTAAACGTTATTCCATTGTTTTGTTATTTTATTTTATAATTTATTCTCTCTCTGTATGTATGCATAACCGCACACTTTGAATTTTTGGTTTAGTTTAATTTTGTAGCCTGATGAGATGCCTATACTAAGCGAAACCGGTCGGTCATTAAAATTAAAATAATATTCGTCTTATAAAAAGTTATTTTTTCACTTCTCTAAAATATTAGCGTTTCCAGAGTTGTAGATACTCTTAAGGTCGCCTACGTTAAACGTTGCTTGCAATAGTGACTTTAACCGTGTTCGATAACCAGATCTGAATAGTCAGGTACTTTCCAAACTTCCTCTTTCCTATATATTTCTCCTTCCCACTGCTTCGGGACATGCTCCAATCGGGGAAACCATGGTCCCACTGGCAGAAGTAAGATTTAAAAAGAAGATATTAGTTTAATAAATTTAAAATTGTGTCAACCCTGTCGCTGAGTTACTAGATAAGCAAAGTAGAATCGTGGAGGAGACAGGACACAGTATTGCTACATTCAGTAAAATGTGATTGTTACAATATTTTGGGCCTCTCATAATTTCGTTTGACACATTGAGTCCATTACAAAAGAGATAATAGAGTAGTTTACTTAAAAGTAATGGCGTTTCGTGCAATTGTTATCTTCGAAGACAATTATATTTATTGTGTTAATAATAATTTGTTAAAGTTATACACAATCAATAATTTCAAACACACAATGAATTCGTACTCAATCTATTTACATTTTAAAGATTTAATAATTAAAAACTGCTTCAAAGAAATCATTTTTTCACCCTTGAGAACCGACTCTTACAGAAAGTCATATAAAAATGAACATCTACTCTATTTTTATAAATATTTATATATATATATATATATATATATATATATATATATATATATATATATATATAAATATTATATCGGTCAAATACACACACACACACATATATATATATATATATATATATATATATGTGTGTGTGTATTTGACTGCCTCCATGGTCGAGTGGTAAGACACACGACTACGAATCCAAAGGTCGCGGGTTCTAGCCCGGTGTGCGCCAATAACGTTTATTTAATTAATATGTGTCATAACGCATTTAATTCATATAAAATAAAATATATATAAATATTTATATTTATATATATATATATATATAAATATTTATATATATAATATATATACATATATATATAGAACAATTTTCTCGGTTTACCCGCGTAACGTAGTCCTTAAAAGGACTTTTTAACTCCTGACGTTTCGGACAGATCACACTGTCCATCTTCAGAGGCATTATGTCTTGAGTTTCTGTCTCAAACTGATAGCTTTTGCACGTCTGTTTGGTCCAGAAGCTAAAACTTAAGTGAGTGCAAGTCACTACTTATGTCTCGAACGAAGTACCCGGGTTGAAAGTGATTGATGGTGAAAGAAAATTGTTCTACATCTTACACCCGTGAAAACCTTAATCATAACATATATATATATATTTGCGACACGTTCCAGAATGGTACATACTCCCAGTATCGCCCTCATCATTCAGAATCGAAACGTTGTTTGAAATGAAATTTCGGTGACAAAATCTGAATAGCCAAGCGATTCCCTACCTTCGGGCTGTGTACATTCGATTATCGACTTTTTGTTGTTGTTATGTTTGTACACATATGTTTATCATATGTTAGCATTATCAGCCATTTTGGATTAGTGGTTTGTTTTTGACAACTGGAAAGGTTAGTCTCGTTTTTGTTTGTTCTTCGATTTTTTAATTCTGAAAAAAATGGATCTTTTTTTTTTTTTTTACATGAATACCGCACAAGAGTTTCAACTGCTCCCAACCGTCTAGAGCCAGTGAGACTATGGCATCCCCAAATTGGGTATGTTGTGAGGCTGAAGGTAGTGGGGAGGGGAAGGAGATCGGGAAGAGGAAGGTTGGGAAGTACCTGGCTATTCAGATCTGGTCACCAAACACGGCTTAAGCCATTTCAAGCAACGTTTCGATTCTGAATGGTGGTCTTTCACCAGGGCGATACTTAGAGTATCTACCACTCTGGAACGTGCCGCAAATATACTTGTTATTATTTTTATATGAATTAAATGTGTTATGACACATATTAATTAAATAAAAGTTATTGGCGCACGCCGGGTTTGAACCCGCGACCTTTGGATTCGTAGTCGAGCGTCTTACCACTCGACCATGGAGGCCGTCAAAGAATAAAATCAAAGAATAAAATCCATGATTTGTTTTTCCACAACTCCAGGATGCTCATCGTCATTAACATCTTCTCGGCCTTCTTTACCACTTATAAACACTTTTTTGAGATAAAGTAGACTCGTCGAATGCCCCAGTCAACATTTTAAGTGCGTTGGAGCACTTTATTCCATTTTTAACGTAAAATTTAATGCATATTCTAGTTACTAGTTAACATGTCAATATTAGTTACTTTAATCAACCAATTTCAAGAATAGAATAATGTCTGCTAAAATACATGGTAGGTAGGTACTTTATTAGGTAGGTATGGATTTGTTTATTTATTTATTTTTATATGATAGTATCAATTAACATCAGTAACAAGTTTGAAAAGTTGACACTCGTACGGTCGTACGTACTCACAAACAAAAATATACAGATCATATGAGGGGCTTAGAAGCAAAGGCAGCAATCTCCAAATACGGTTCTGTAGCAACTTTTGAATGATTATTATAAAGAAATGGAGAATTAGGTGCACAAAAATGTTAGTGCACATTAAACTAGGAACAATTTGAAACAATTATCTCTAAATTCATCAACATATCCACAAAAGAAAAGTGCATTAAATGTTAAATCAACTTTCCAAGAAATAATTTAAAATGAAGGAGATTGCTGCCTTTGCTTCTAAGCCCCTCAAATATTATCATCGATAATGCGTAAATACTCAGAAGATATTCTCAAAATTTCTTTCATACTGTGGAACCATCAACTCTTAGGCCCCAAAAAGGCTAATCCAGATTAAGGGTTGAAATTAAGAATGATGGTTTGAAAATGATTTAATAAAACAATCCGCCATTAGTTTAATTGGTAGAAAAAGCGTCGAATTTATCGGCATTTTGCGATCCGTGAGGTCGGAACTAAAATGCTGTTTACTTCAGTTTTACGGAACAGATTCGACTTAAATTGAAAGTTTATACTCATAATGTTGGTTTGAAGATGATTTGATAAAAAAATCCGCCATAAGTAAGATTTGTAGAAAAATCGTCATATTTACAGGCATTTTGCGACGCTTGGGGTTGGAGCTTTAATGCCATTTACTCCGGCTCTATCAAACCGATTTAACTGAAAATAAGTTTTTGATCTAAGAATGGTGATTTGAAGATGATTTGATGAAAAAATCTGCCATAAGTAAGATTTGTAGAAAAATCGTCATATTTACAGGCATTTTGCGACGCTTGGTGTTGGAACTTTAATGCAATTTACTCCGGCTCTATCGAATCGATTTGACTTAAATTAGAAGTTTGTATCAATAATGGTAGTTTAAAGATGATTTGATAAAAAATCCGCCATATAAGTAAGGTTTATAGAAAAATCGTCAAGCCTTGTTGGTCGGAACTCAAATGCTGTTTACTTCAGTTTTATGAAACCGATTCGACTTAAATTGAAATCTTATACTCATAATATTGGTTTGAAGATGATTTGATAAAAAAATCCGCCATACGTAAGATTTGTAGAAAAATCGTCAATTTACAGGCATTTTGCGACGCTTGGGGTTGGAGCTTTAATGCAATTTACTCCGGCTCTATCAAACCGATTTAACTGAAAATAAGTTTTTGATCTGACAATGGTGATTTGAAGATGATTTGATGAAAAAATTTGCCATAAGTAAGATTTGTAGAAAAATCGTCATATTTACAGGCATTTTGCGACGCTTGGGGTTGGAGCTTTAATGCAATTTACTCCGGCTCTATCAAACCGATTTAACTGAAAATAAGTTTTTGATCTGACAATGGTGATTTGAAGATGATTTGATGAAAAAATTTGCCATAAGTAAGATTTGTAGAAAAATCGTCAAATTTACAGGCATTTTGCGACGCTTGGGGTTGGAACTTTAATGCAATTTACTCCGGCTCTATCAAACCGATTTGACTGAAACTAAGTGTTTGAACTACGAATGGTGATTTGAAGATGATTTAATGAAAAAATCCGCCGTAAATTAGATTTGTAGAAAAATCGTCAAATTTACAGGCATTTTGTGACGCTTGGGGTTGGAACTTTAATGCCATTTACTCCGTTTCTATGGAATCGATCTGATTGAAATTGTTTTTTTTTTTACTAAAAATGGTGGTTTGAAGAGGATTTGATGAAAAAAATCCGTCATAAGTAAGATTTGTAGAAAAATCATCCAATTTACGGGCATTTTCATAGCCTCGGCGTCGGAACTCAAAGGCCGTTTACTTCAGTTTTATGTAACCGGTTCACCTTAAATTGGGATTTTTTTTACTAAAAACGTTGGTTTGGAGATGATTTGACAAAAAAATCCGCCATTAGTCAAATTCGTAGAAAAATCGTCTAATTTATCGACATTTTGCCAGCCGTGAGGTTGGAACTCAAATGCTGTTTACTTCAGTTTTATGGAACTGATTTGTCTTAAATTAAGTGTTTATATACTAAGAATAGTTGTTTGATGCGTATTTAATAAAAAAATCTGCCATTAGTTAAATTCCCAGAAAAGTCGTCAAATACTGGTGCGACGCTTGGGATTGGAACTTTAATGCCATTTACTCCGGCTCTATGGAATTGATTTAACTGAAATTAGGAATTTGTACAAAGAATGGTGGTTTGAAGATAATTCTAATGTTTTTTTATAAATAGGATGTTCATCCAGAGTCAAATGGTTTCATCAAATAAATTAGCTCTACTAGACGAAAAAAACTTTACAAAGGTACACTTATATTGTGTTATTGATGTACTAAATATATCAATAACATCGGAGTATTTGTTTCCCAGATGTTGAATTCGTCGCATAGGAGCATAATATTGTGAGGTTGAATTAGAGTTGTCACAATAGTATGATAGGCACTGTCTCGTCACCTTCCTGCCATGCAAATGAAATGCAATTAAATATAACAATTCAAAGGTATAAAAATGTATGATTTTGTAAAAAAAAAACATTCATCAGTCGCTCATTTCACTGTGATTGTTATATAAAAAAGCACTTATAACCAACCCATTGCTAATAGCTGTAATTTTCTTTAAATTTTCAATTTGTTGAGAAATATTACATCAAATGAAAAAAATCTTCAATGAACGTGATTCAGGTAATGAAATTGAATAAAATACTTAAACCTGCACAAATTTCAAAAATATTGAGACATGGGTTGATTATGCAATTGATTTAATTAAAAAGAAAGATGTTAATATTTTAATATCATGAGAGCATGATCGCAAAGCTGCCAGCATGCACTCGTTCAG
Source organism: Drusus annulatus (assembly GCA_022651775.1). Taxonomy (NCBI): domain Eukaryota; kingdom Metazoa; phylum Arthropoda; class Insecta; order Trichoptera; family Limnephilidae; genus Drusus; species Drusus annulatus. Next base: position 332,092 of record JAGWCC010000137.1, read on the forward strand.
CGTTTCAACGTTTGTAGTCCACGTGAAATTACGCTCACAAGGAATTTAGAAATACTATCCGTTTGCGCAGTAAATATGAAACGCATGTATGTAGCTCCCAATCTAATTGGTAACTCGAATCTTATTTTTTTTTTATCGAGAAAAACAAAACATTACTATATTTTTATCATCCGAATCATTGACAAGAGCGGAAATCGGATGGCGGATTGTTTTTATAAAATGATTTATTTATCTCCAGAAGAGACGTCGGCCAGATGATATTGGAATCACTTTTGACACATTTCCTAGAAAACCGCCGCTATCGAAATTCAATGCTACAAAAGTAATCGTTGTTTTTGTTTATTTGCTTATCTTACGAAAAGAATCGTGACAATTCCCTCATACCCAGTTTACATTTCTTTATTCCTAAGAAATTAGAATTATCACGTAATCGTGGCCAAATTTCCAGGGCCGGATCTATAACCTTTAGGGCCCGGCGACGCATTTTTAAATTACATACATATACTGTATATTATAATATATACATCTTACAGCCCCTATGGTCGAATGGTTAAGACGCTATCTAGAATCCAGAGATTACGGGTTCAAATCCCGGCGTGCGCAAATAAAATCATGTTACTCCCGGATAGAGTAGAGGATTCGAGTTCGAATCTCGGTTGTGACCATTGTATTTTTATTTTCTGAATTTTTTGAGTCTTAGATTATTGATATTATTTTATTTGTTTCAAATTATGTTTAATTAATGTGTGTTATTTCATATGTAATAAATATAACATAAAATATAGTATATTTGCAGCACGTTCCAGAGTGGTAGATACTCTAAGTATCACTCTAATGAAAAACCACCATTCAGAATCGAACCGTTGCTTGAAATAAATTAGGCCGTGTTTGATGACGAGATCCGAATAGCCAGGTACTTCCCAACCTTCCTCTTCCCAATCTCCTTCTCCTCCTCACTACCTTCAACCTCACAACATACCCCAATCAGGGATGCCATAGTCTCACTGGCTCCAGACGGTTGGGAGCAGTTAGGACAAAGAATGCGATAAATAAAATATTGCCTCCCACCATCAAACCAAATGAAGAGCCTACATAAAATGATTCCATGAAGCCGGCAATCAAACTCAGTATGAGACCATTGTAAGATTCGCTAGTTCCTAGGACTGGAATGGGGTGGACAAATAGAAATAATGTAATAATAACACTTAAAAGCATGAACAGTGGAAGCGACTCAGAGACAGACCGAGAAAACAATGAATTGACTGACTGAAAGAAGGGATGAACTGAAAACTGAAGAACTGGAGGTGAATGGCCAGGGTCGGGAGACAGTGGAGAGCATTTGTAGAGGAAGCTCAATCCCACCCTGAGATGTAGAGCCGTGATGATGATAGTATTTGAAGTGTTTTATGTAAAATTAATGGACACAATAGAGATATCAAATAAGAAACATTACATTAAATACATGGCCTGTTCAAAAGAAAGGTGAATTTTGAATTTTCGCGGGCTGTGTACATTCGATTTTTGATTTATTTTTTTTCATTATGTTGGTACACATATGTTTATCATATGTTAGCATTATCAGCTATTTTGGATTAGTGGTTTGTTTTTGACAACTGGGAAGGTTAGTCACGTTTTTGTGTGTTCTTGGATTTTTTACTTTTGAAAAAAAATGGATCAAAGAATATGTATAAAATTTTGCGTTAAAAATGGAATAAAGTACTCCAACGCACTTAAAATGTTGACTGTGGCATTCGGCGAGTCTACTTTGTCTCAAAAAAGTGTTTATAAGTGGTACAAGCGCTTTACAGAAGGCCGAGAAGATGTTAATGACGATGAGCGTCCTGGAGTTGTGAAAAAACAAATTGTGGATTTTAGTCTTTGATCCACTTTTTTCAAAAGTAAAAAATCTAAGAACACACAAAAACGTGACTAACCTTTCCAGTTGTCAAAAACAAACCACTTATCCAAAATGGCTGATAATGCCAACACATGATAAACATGTGTGTACCAACATAACAAAAACAAAAAGAATTGATAATCGAATGTACACAGTCCGCGAAAATAAAAATTCACCTTTTCTTTTGAACAGGCCTCGTAGATGGTACATTACAAGAGGTTTATTATCAACAAACAAATAGCTAAAAATAGTATATATAATGCTATTTAAACAAATTGTATAATGATAAAATTTTATCGATTTTTTTAAGTTATTAAATTGATGGCTCTACTTTCCGCATTTGTAGGTAAGGTCGAGACATAAAGCCCGCTTATTGCGACTTCATGAGATAGATTTGAATTAAATTTGGGTATAGCATTTTGAATGATAGTATGAAATTAAAAAATCCATAAAACGTAAATTTTTTTTGACGAATCATCAAATTTACAGGCATTTGCGAGCCGTGAAGTCAGAACACAAATGCTGTTTACTCCAGTTCAATGGAACCGATTCGACTGAAATTAGGAGTTTGTACTAAGAATGATGGTTTAAAGATGTTTGACAAAAAATCCGCCATTAGTAAGATTTTTAAAAAAATCGGCCTATTTATGGGTTTTTTCAAAATTACTAAATTGCATTAAAATCGATAGCATATTGCCGCAGTCAAAGTGTCTTAAGTTTCAACCCCAAGGCTCACAAAATGCCCGTAAATTTGATGACTTTTCAAATAATTCAACTTCTTGCAAATTTTTTAAATAATCGTCTTTAGGACATCATTTTTAGTACAAACGGTTAATATCAGTAAAATCAGTTCCATAAACTCAGAATAAACGGTATTTTAGTTCACACCCAATTGTTTGAAATATCACGTAAATTCGATAATTTGCCAAAAAATACATATATTTATATATGTACCATATTGTTACATCTTCAGACAATAAGTGCGAAATTTATTATCTTTTTCGATGTTTTATGAACATCTTTATATTTAGTTTTCTTTGTAATTTAAATTTATTATTTTTAAGCAAAAAACATGTAATGATCTTTTATTTGCTTCATAATTGAGATATAGTAATTTTCTCTCGGCGAATAATTAAATTAAACATGAAACAACATAGTGCCTTAAATCCAAGAATTGCAAATGTCTATAATTTTGATAATTTTCTTCCACGAATTTTTCTTTCAGTGTTTTTTTTTTAATTGTCATGACACCATAATTTTCAGCACAAAACCCTAATTTCAATTTAATCAATCCCATAGAGCTGGAGTAAACGGAATTTAGGTTCCAGCTCGCGAAATTCTTATAAATTTTGCGATTTTTGCACGAATTTTACTTTTGGCAGATTTTTTCATGCAATGAGCTTTAGACCACCACTTTTAGTACAAATGGTGAATTTCGATCAAATCGGTCCCATAGAGCCGGAATAAACGGCATCTAAATTCCAACCCCAAGGCTCGCAACATGCCGGTAAATTTTAATATTTTTGTAGAATTTTACTTTTAGCAGATTTTTTTTATTCAATCATCTTTGGATCACCATTATTAGTACAAATCGTTAATTTCAGTCGAATCGGTAACAAAGAGCCGAAGTAATCGGCATCTAAGTTCTAACCCCAAGGCTCGCAAAATGCCGGTATATTTGACTTTTTTTGTAAGAATTTTACATTTAGCAGATTTTTTTATTCAAACATCTAAAGATCACTATTATTAGTACAAATCGTTAATTTCAGTCGAATCGCTACCATGGAGCCAGAGTAAACGGCATCTAAGTTCCATCCCCAAGGCTCGCAAAATGCCTGTAAATTTTACTTTTTTTGTAAGAATTTTACATTTAGCAGATTTTTTTATTCAAACATCTAAAGATCACTATTATTAGTACAAATCGTTAATTTCAGTCGAATCGGTAGCATAGAGCCAGAGTAAACGGCATCTAAGTTTCATCCCCAAGGCTCGCAAAATGCCTGTAAATTTTACTTTTTTTGTAAGAATTTTACATTTAGCAGATTTTTTTATTCAAACATCTAAAGATCACGATTATTAGTACAAATCGTTAATTTAAGTCGAATCGGTCTCATAGAGACGGAGAAAACGGCATCTAAGTTCCAACCCCGATACTCGCAAAATGCCTGTAAATTTTATGATGTCAAAAAAAATATATAAAACGATTTTTTTAATTGAATCGTCTTCAAACTCTCATTCTTAGAACAAAAAATAAATTGAATGCAAATCGAATCCATAGAGGTGCAGAGTAAACGGGTCGTGAGTTCCAACCCCAACGCTCGCCAAATGCCTGTAAAATTGACGATTTTTCTACTAAAATTGCTTGAAGCAGATATTTTATTGATGATTCTTTAGACCAGTTGTTCCTAACCCATGTTCCGCGGCCGCGGTACCGGGCCGTGGACCAAATGGTACTGGCCCACGCAAAAATATTTAAAAAAAATCCACATTCAAAAAGTCCCCCGCACCCCCTTCCCCCACCCTCAGCGGGCCGCGGTAAATTTATCAATCGTTGACCGGTCCGCGGCGAGAAAAAGGTTGGAGGCCACTGCTTTAGACCATCATTTGTAGTTCAAAACCCTTAATTTCATATATATATTATACACAGCAAGATACGGGGTATGTTGTTACTAAAGAATTTATAAACTCTTACCGTCAAACTCATTAGATTTTTACGCGCCGTCTTAGCGTTGGATTAGTTACACCGGACGTAGGCCATTAAATTAGACAGATAAGCCGTGGTTATAAAGCAAGTTTATCGCTATTCCGACCTCATAACACGCGTAACATTTACACCTCGTTTATGAGTATGGTAAAAGGGTTAGGCTATTGATATCTTCAATATAAACGTTGGAGGTTTCTAGAGCCATAAGACTTCCCTTTGATTATTGTTACTGACAATGTGTATTTTAAATAGACGTAGTCACAAACAATCTTACAAAATTAGTATATATATATTTTTTTATCGTAGTTTTCAAGGCGCCAAACGCATGTTCATTTAATAAACATTGCTAATTTAATTGATGTTTTATAAACGTTTGTGTAGAAATTGGGCTGTCAAGGTTGGTAGGTAGACAAAAACTAATTATTATCTAATGTCATGCGCTGGCTTCGTGTCTCTTACATTTGTATTTTATTCGGGCAATTAATATTTATTGGTGTTATTTTACAAACATTGCTGTTAAGATACTAGGTTTTGTACATCAGTTGCGTCCATAGAGCAGCAAGCTGTTTGTGTGAATCAACCAAAACTCTCGAATAGTGTGCTCTGGCAGAGCGAAAAGGTTCTAGGTTCGAATACCGTCGTGGGATTTTATTTAATTTTAATGTTATGTATAATTATAAGATAAAAAAATAAGACACCTGGATATCTTTACTACATCATTGGGGCACCAAATATAAGATCTTCTACATCCCCACAAGTCTCCTGCCTATAGAGAACTACCCTAAAATCAATATTGCCCTCTCTCAGATGTGTCCCTTTTTCTCGATTTTATGGATCCTTTCGTAATCGTCTGACTAGCTAGGGCCCATACAAATACCCTTTATCATGTCTAACCAACTAGTACTGCGGCTCATAAGGCCTAATAAGGCCATCACCATCTGATGGTTGTATTTTTTTTTTTATATGAATACCGCACAAGAGTGTCAACTGCTCCCAACCGTCTAGAGCCAGTGAGACTATGGCATTTCGAAAATAGGCTATGTTGTGAGGCTGAAGGTAGTGGGGAGGGGAAGGAGATAGGGAAGAGGAAGGTTGGGAAGTACCTGGCTATTCAGATCTGGTCACCAAACACGGCTAGTAAAGCCATTTCAAGCAACGTTTCGATTCTGAATGGTGGTCTTTCACCAGGGCGATACTTGGAGTATCTATTACTCTGGAACGTGCCGTAAATATACTTTTTATTATTTTTGTATGAATTAAATGTGTTATGACACATATTAATTAAATAAAAGTTATTGGCACACGCCGGGTTTGAACCTGCGACCTTTGGATTCGTAGTCGAGCGTCTTACCACTCGACTATGGAGGCCGTCAATTGATTGAATTTAAGTATACATTAGTGAGTTCTCAAAGTTTCATAAAAAAACATTAAGCAAGAAAAATATGAAAAAGATGTACAGTAAGTTCTGAACTTTTTACCATTAATTACTTTTATACTTGACCGATGTTAAGTACTTCATGTTTTTCTTTCATCCTAGATCACCTTATCGTTTCCCCAGAGTGGTAAATACTCCTGGTATCGCCCTGGTGAAATACAGTGACTGGGTCTATGCCACTGGCTTCGAGCAGTTGGGACTCTTGTGCTGTATTTAATTTTTTAAATAAAATCTTCTGGAGTAAGACGACGACCCAAGAAAATTATATTCTTTTGACACTTCTTTAGACATTTCATCATTCTTATTTGCTCACCTTAAGAAAAAAATTGAAAAAGCTAAACTTTACAATAACAGGACTATTCTCCGTCCTGTGCGCCTGGCGCCTGGTTTCTCCATACAATAGAGTTTATCTGTTTAATGAACCTTGATGTGTATCGCGGGTGTAATTGATAAAGTGTTCTTGGACACGCACGCTCATTCCCGTCATTGTAAGCTTTGCGCGGACGTTTGGCGGTGGCTTATCTCGAATAATGTTGTTATTAAATCATTAAAAATCTCAGATGTGTAGGTAGTAGTACTGTATCAAAAAAAACTAGCCGTTGAAAATAACAGCTACACGCTGTCAACGTCCAACGCTACTGACGATTTTTTGCGCCAACAGTTGGATATCAATAACTACATACGAATATTATTCAACGTAACGCAGTCTCAACACTCAATTAGTACGTACTTAAAAAAAACCGTCGTAGCGCTTTCGCAGCTACCTGACGTGTTTTAGTCTTTCTCGTTATTTTTCGCCAAATAAGTAGGATATTTCACAAATTACTTCTTTAAAATTACACTAAAATTACTGTTGTTGTGTATAGGTTAAGTGAATAAACTCTAAATAATTTTAAAGTGACTAGTTTCGACAATAGCAATTTTAGCAATAGCCCGAGAATGGTCACTTGCTTTGACCCTTGTCCAGATGTGTCCCTTCGACCGCCCGGGAACCGGCAGGAGGGCGGGGGAGTGCCGATCTCGACCGACTGTTCCCGAACGCGAACGAACCAGGCATCCAACAAATCACCCAAGTGACACCCTTACAGACGACAGCCAGATGACATTCGCCCACGTTGGTCTAAATCTGTTAGGGCGGCCGCATTCCATTTTACATAAACATTACAATTTAACAAGATCTGTACAACGTTCACAAAAACGGCACTATAAAAATCATCCAAATATTATTATTGTTTTAGCTTTAGCGCCAAATAAACCAAAAAATGTAAGAGTGTATACTTCGTGAACGATGTTATGTGTAGTTTGGGATGATCTTTTGGTTGTATGTCTCACTACTAGACGTATTTGTGGATGTTCCTATCCGAAACGGCCCACACGTAGCGACTAGCGTCAAGCGAATCTACCGGTAGCAATCAATATGTAGCTTTTATAAAATAACACCCCCAACGGTACCAATGATCCAACTGTTTTAAATCAATATCGTCGCGCAACGTCGGCGTGATTTCCAATGGCTATATTCAACAGTTGACAATTGCCAACGATAACGGTAGTGGCGTTGTTTCTACCATAATTATCGTCAACACCCGGTACTAGTAGATAGGTAGCTATTTTTTATGTTAATGCTATATTCTCTTGGGTTGCTGTGTTATACGGGAAGGTGGATATGGAATACACGATATTCTCGTGGTCAATAATATCATGTTATTTGACTTTTGTGGTTTCTTCCTCATTCTTGAGATAACGTTTCAGTTACCCTTGCATATATAGATAATACCATAGTATCTGAGCAGAAGGCAGAAGTGTGAGTAGGTTATGAAAAGATACTTCTATTAACTTAGAGTTTTGGGAAGGTATACAAACCACAGGTATACAAAGACATGAAATTAAATAAAAAAAACACAAATTCAACTACTGGCGCATAATGTCGCTAATGCTGACTGCTGTAGCCAATTTATTTGCAAACGTCAGCGCCCCACACGGCGATTAAACAAACCATGTACGGCAGATGGAGTTAAGAAGGGGTAGAAATGGCCAAGCGCCTTTATGCAGTCAATTTTCACAGCAGCACTGTAATACTTTTTGCAATCCACTTCATTTTAGGTGTGGATGTAAATAAGCCCGCTTATGTAAAAAACAGACGTGGAATGTAATTTTTCTGGTGTCCATAGAAACAAAATATCTGTAACGTTGTGAAAATTTTATTTCTTTCATATTGTACAATAACATAATATTTTTATTGAGTAGCGTCATCTATTGAAAAAAACTTCAAATATGAATGACATTGCGCGGTACGCAGTTACATTATTAAAAAAAAACGATAGATGTCACTAATCAACTTAAATGGTGTCGGTAAAGCTGAATCAAAACACTTTATTTATTAAATAAAAGAATACTTTGTTTTAAAACCACAGAATTTATTATGATGAAGGCCAACCGGTTTCGCTTGGATCGAGCTTCGTCAGGGCACATATAATAATCAAAGAAAAAATACAGAGTTAACAGGTATATATAGGTACAACAGTTAATGATAGAGTGAGACAGTATATAATACAAAGAAGGAAGAGATAGAGCATATATTAGAGGGAGGGAACAATTGAATGTGTTTAATATATATTACGAAGAATCGGTAAATAAACAAGTGTACATAATAGAAAGATAATGATGTAATGTTAGGGGCAGACAAAGATCCCATATTGAATTTATATATGAAAACGACATTTTACATTGTTACTGGAAAAGAAGCTATTTGGATACATAATAATAATTAAATGGGTGAGTTATGGAATAAAACAGTGATTCGTAGCATCAAATGAGGGTGAAGTTGACAATTGATGGGATAAAGGTTGATTTACAGAAAACATATTTAAAATAGGGCTAAAGGATACATTTTTTGATTATTAAGTAGGGTGATAAATTTGATTTTAAAGATTTCCTAATTTCGAGTGCTTCTAAATTGTCTAATCTAATGCTTATCCCGTTTTTATGTAAAAGACTAATTCCTGTAGTTTTTTCGAAAGTATGGTTTGATGAGATTAGATGGTTTGCCAATTCAGAGAACCCGGTACCATTTAAGCAACGTAAATGTTCTTTAACTCTAGTGTTAACATTTCGTGCTGTTTTTCCTACATAAAACGCGGGACAATCATTACAGTTCAGTTTGTAAATGCCAGAATGGCTTAAATTATCATATTTATCCTTTGTATTGATTAAAAATTTACCGAGATTATTATTTGTGTAGTAAGCGGGTTTTAGAACATTTACGTTGCTTAAATGGTACCGAGTTCTCTGAATTGGCAAACCATCTAATCTCATCAAACCACAAATAAAATAAAATAAATAGAAGCACTCGAAATTAGGAAATCTTTAAAATCAAATTTATCACTTAACCTACCTAATAATCAAAAAAATGTATCCTTTAGCCCTATTTTAAATATGTTTTCTGTAAATCAACCTTTATCCCATCAATTGTCAACTTCACCCTCATTTGATGCTACGAATCACTCTGTTTTATTCCATAACTCACCCATTTAATTATTATTGTGTATCCAAATAGCTTCTTTTCCAGTAACAATGTAAAATGTCGTTTTCATACATAAATTCAATATGGGATCTTTGTCTGCCCCTAACATTACATCATTATCTTTCTATTATGTACACTTGTTTATTTACCAATTCTTCGTAATATATATTAAACACTTTCAATTATTCCCTCCCTCTAATATATGCTCTCTCTCTTCCTTCTTTGTATTATATACTGTTTCACTCTATCATTAACTGTTGTACCTATATATACCTGTTAACTCTGTATTTTTTCTTTAGTTATTATATGCGCCCTGACGAAGCTCGATCCAAGCGAAACCGGTTGGCCTTTCGAAAAAACTTTATTTATTATTAATAGTATCAGATAACAAGTCTCTTAGGCTATTGATATGTGTATATTGTTATCAGATAGGATTTCGCATGTGATAAAAATTGACAGCTGACATAGTTAAGAAAAAAGGACGATTGGGGCGTGTTGCAATTAGTACTGTATCAAAATATATCTAGCTGTTAAAAATAACAGCTAGATGCCGCCAACGTTTAACGCTATTGACGAAAATTTACACCAACCGTTAGATATTATTATTAAAAATATTAGTACCTACATACGGATATTATTCGACGCAGTAAAATCTCCATTCTAGCCATTGTATTAGCCTTGAAGTAACAATATATGGAGGGATAGTTAATTTGTTTTACCCAACCCATCCGAAATTGTAATAAATCACTTTTTCCGAGTTTTTACATCGTACACCATGAGAGAGAAAGAGACAACAAATTTTTTGGACCGCTTCTATATACTGTCGCAATGATCTTAAGCTGGCTATCTTCGCTGGTTAACGGCGGGACTCCGCCCACATTTTTTTATTATGCCACTAAACTTGACACAACTAAACGGTTTTTTAGGTTAGATGCTTTTTTTTGTTGATAAAAATACTGTGAAAAAGTGGCTATACGAATACATAAAAACATTATGTCGATATGTGATATGAATGGATGTATAAATACCGTAGCCTTAGTCTTAGCCACGCCCAGGTGCGCCGAGTCATGTTAAAATCATCAAAAACAAGTCCAAAACTGACTTCACTGCCTTGGCTCGGACTACCTCTAGTATACTCTAAGGTATTAGCTTTAGCGCCAAGTAAACAAAAAGGTGTAAGAGTTCATGTATCGTAAACGAAATTATGCGTATCTTTTTTATACTTTCTTACTAAACGTTTTTGTGGGATGTCCTATCCGAAACGCGCGATATGTAGCTCCTTGAAGCTTTATTTATTTTGTTCGCTCTTTAGTCAAGCGAATAAAATAATGGCTAGGTAAAATAACGATGACACCTAAAATGTAACTATTATTTTAGTCTTTAAAAAAGTGTAAAGAGTGTGTGCGTTGTGCACAATATTATGCGTAGTTAGGAATAATCATTTGGCCATACTTCTTCTTACCAGACATCTTTGTGGACTTTCTTATCCGAAACGGCCGATACGTATTAACAGTTGTGTTAAATATCTTCCGATGTCTTTTCATCGAGCTGTTATTTTTCAACAGGGGATTATTATTATTAAAACCAATAAGCTCGTTGTTCATTATTTTTGCTAGTTGGTTTTATGTCAATCTCCTACTCGTTTAGTTTGACGCGTTTTTACTCGTCGCGCGTGCATTCGATGTGTTTTTGTGAGTTGAAGAATATGATTAATGGTATAGTTGTCTAATGTTTGTGTTTTGTTTCACGGCCAAAGTGCAAATACCTAGTAAGCAAATAAATTAAGTATTAGTCGACAATATGACGCAATATATTATTTTACTTTTTTGCTATTTTTTACTATTGCATTTGCATTATTAGCTCATATAATTCAACGTCTAGACTTAATAATAATAAATGGATAACTTTTATAGCGCCGTTTTCGTGAGAAAATCACCTAAAATGAAAAATGCTAAAATATTTGTCAGATAAATCAGGTGAGAATCTTACAGCAAATACCGATTTACTAAAACCTACAATATATTGCAAGGCAACAGTTGATTAAAAAAACATGTTTCCGTGGGAGACTGCAGAGTGGATGGAACGCCACACAACCCTATATTTAACTCGAGTGAATGGTAGATACCATGAGCGCCCGCAAAAAAATTTCTAGGGGGGGAGGCAAATTATTTTTAGTAATGTTTTAATGTAGTTTTAATTTATCGTAGCGTATTTGTGTGGTGAACGAACGGACAGCACACTGTAGTAATGAAGGGCATACTGTAGCCACATTTTTTTTTACTAACACAATATATGTATTTAAAAAAATATATTACAACATAAATTTAAAATAATTATTCTTAAACTAATTTATTCTTTAAACAAGAACTAGAGTCGTCTGTTATCGCTACCAAACATATGTACAATTTTGTCCACAAAGTCTATTTTGTTGCAGTTCACTTTGTCTCTATGTACGCTTAACATGCACAATCCAGACAGACGTTCATCTGACATTGTAGATCTAAGCCATGTTTTTACACGACGTAATGTACTGAGCATAGAGTTGGTAGAGTACCATAGTATCTATCCAAGGCAGTGAAGTCAGTTTTTGACTTGTTTTTGATGATTTTAAAATGACTCGGCGCACCTGGGCGTGGCTAAGACTAAGGCTACGGTATTTATACATTTATTCATATCACATATCGACATAATGTTTTGGTTTATTCGTATAGCCATTTTTTCACAGTATTTGTATCAACAAAAATATAGCATATAACCTAAAAAACCGTTTAGTTGTGTCAAGTTTAGTGGCATAATAAAAAACGCGGGCGGAGTCCCGCGGTGAACCAGGAGCTTAAGATCATTGCGACAGTATATAGAAGCGGTCTTTGAAATTTGTTGTCTCTTTCTCTCTCATAGGGTACGACATAAAAACCCGGAGAAAGTGATTTATCGCAAGTTTGTGCAGGTTGTGTAAAAATAATTAGCTCTCCCTCCATATATTGTTACTTCAAGGTGCTGAACGATCGCTTCACCGTACATGTTGTTGCTGGTAATGTTAGCCAAAACTAGTAAGGCATACCTGACACTCGGATAAAACTTTGTAAAAGGTAACGAGTCGATGAAATCTTGGCTACTTTTGTATTCTCGCGTTTTCCAAAAATCAAACCAACTCAAGGCTTCAGTTTCAAAATTATCAATGTGGTATACTTGATTAATAGTAGACATTATATTCTTAAACTGTTGACGATTCAGTTTGCACAATTTCGAAGGATGTAGCAACGCTAAGTTAAATTGTGCACTGTTGGCTTTACAAAATCGACTCTCCATTCTTAATGCCAACACAAAGTGATTTAAAATAAAAGTAACATTATTTGACTATTTTCAATCAATCCAGGAGGGGAAAGTGCCCCCCCTTACCCCCCCTGCGGGTGCCCATGGTAGATACCTTAGATTATACTAGAGGTAGCCCAAGCCAAGGCAGTGAAGTCAGTTTTGGACTTGTTTTTGATGATTTTAACATGACTCGGCGCAAATGGGCGTGGCTAAGACTAAGGCTACGGTATTTATACATCCATTCTTATCACATATCGACATAATGTTTTTGTGTATTCGTATAGCCACTTTTTCACAGTGTTTTTATCAACAAAAATATAGCATTTAACCTTTAGTTGTGTCAAGTTTAGTGGCAAAATAAAAAATGTGGGCGGAGTCCCGCCGTTAACCAGCGAAGATAGCCAGCTTAAGATTATTGTGACAGTATATAGAAGCGGTCTATGAAATTTTTTGTATCTTTCTCTCTCATGGTGCACGATGTAAAAACTCGGAAAAAGTGATTTATTACAATTTCGGATGGGTTGGGTAAAACAAATTAGCTATCCCTCCATATATTGTTACTTCAAGGTAGATACACACTTAGAGCAATAATATACAAAAGGTTTAGCTGTAGATCGATCTGTAGTCAGTTTTTACTAGCTTTTACCTTGAAGTAACTGACTCGGTTGGAAAAGGGCGTGGCTAAGACTGGGGCTACGGTATTTGTATATCCATTCACAGCACATGTCGACATAATGTTTTTTTTTATTCGTATAGCCACTTTTTCACAGTATTTTTATCAACAAAAATACAGCATATAAGCAAATAAACCGTTTAGTTGTGTCAAGTTTAGTGCCATAATAAAAAATGTGGGCGGAGTCCCGCGGTGGCCCAGTAGCTTAAGATTATTGCGTCACTACGTAAAAGCGGGGAATTAAATTTGTTGTCTCTTTCTCTCTTATGGTGTACGATGTAAAAACCCGGAGAAAGTGTTTTTTTGCAAGTTTGTGTAGGTTGGGTAAAAATAATTAGCTATCCCTCCATATATTGTTACTTCAAGGTAGATACACATAATTTCATCCACATTTAAACATCGTCTAGTACGCGCCTTTCTGTTATACGTTGACATTACTTAACAAAATTATTAGTTTTACTTTAATTGCTGTTAAACCATCGGGTTGTAATTTTTAAAAAAATGTTTCCGACACGGAAATCAAGCCCTAAAAACCCTTTTTTCAAAATGTATTTGCCGCGCAATAGTCTCAACTGCCGGGAGCCTGTAGGACTATGACATTCTTAGTTAGTACTTAAGTAAAGACAAAAAGAAAACCGATAATAATGATGTTTGTAATGATTCGATAACCTAACCTGTCTCCCTCTGTCTTGGGTTAATATGTCACAAGAATATGACGTAATATTATGTCATCATAATTATTTCGAAGAACGATTCATAATTGGCGTGCGTTCATTTGAAGAAATCTTTGAATAACGCACACCAGTTATCAATCTGACCAGGGCCCTGTCGACCAACAACTAAACCGTTTTGAATCAAATATTGAGCTGTCGAGCGATCAAGATCCTGATCTGGGAGTCCACTGGTAACGGGTTCAAAGTCCGGCGTGTGCAAATACATTTTATTTGATTAATATGTGTTATTTCATATAAAATAATATATAGTAAATTAGCGGCACGTTAGTTAGAGTGATAAATACTTTCAGTATCGCCCTAGTTAAAGGTCACCATTCAGAAACGAAACTTCGCTTTAATAGCTTTAATTGTGTTTTATGACCAGATCTGAATAATCAGCTACTTCTTAGCCTTCCTCTTTTGGCAGCCGTTGCGGCCATGGCTGCCAAAAATCGGAAAAAAAAAACAATATCCATAATTTTCAATGAAAATATGAGATCGATTAAAATGCCACTTTCTAATAAGGTCCCAATGGCCAGATTGGAAAGGGCTTTACTCCTGGATAGAGTAGAGGATCCGAGTTCGAGTCTCGGTTGTGACCATTGTCTTTTTATTTTCTGGCTTTTTCTGTTTCACATTAGTGTTTTAGATTATTGATTTTATTTAAAAATTCAAAAACATAAGCATTAATGCTCTAAAGTTGTTTCCAATTTCAATATGTATTTTTTGTTTGGTTTAATTTTGTACCCTGGTGGTGCTTAGTCCAAGCAAAACCGGTCGCTCATAAAAAACAAAATAAAATCTTTGGTCTTTTACAAAGTTATTATTTCATTTTGTCAAACCTGGAATTGATTGCTTTCTACGAAAAAATAATATTTTATGACATCAGTTAATTAATTTCACTCGTTTGCTTGTTAGTCCAGGGGCTTACAACCGTATTTCCATATATATTGTCGATCCTCATTGATAACCGGGGATTTCAGGAAATCTATCAATAATCTTAAGGTCAACGGATCACCGCATCTATGATTCACAAATCATTTAAATTCGACGTTTTGGAATTCAATAAAATCCAAATTTAATCATTGAATCTGTTCAGACATTGAAAATACCACGATTTGTCCTCGTCTTATAACAGCTTCACTGGCGTCAAGGATGTTTGCAGCGTGATGTATTATATATTTTTATTATTTAAAATTTCGTATCTACAAGCCGATTTATTTTAAGAATTTCATTTCATGAAAAACTCTTAAAATTGGGAATCGTCACAAATTTTCTGAAATACTTAAATAATCTGATCGCCTCACAAAAAATGTAGGATTTTATTGTTTTCATAATTATTAAAAAAAAACGCTCCAAAGTTGCTAATTCTTAGGAGATCCGAATTTAACTGTGACGTAGGTACCGCTACTGGTTGCTAACACAACTGTCGTAGGAACCCGTTGCTTAAAACATTGGCCGGTGTGACGTCACAGACGCCATTCGTACAAAATACTGTTTTGGTGGAAAATTAAATTGCGAATAATTATTTCTAGAAAATGTATTCGTAAACGTTTGCGTTTTACAGCCATAAAAAATATCTCGCTTAGTCGTTAAACCCGTTGTTTTTCCATTTATTCTGTGCCATTGGAAATGTAGTATCCATAGCAGCAATGTATGGAGGTACCTGACTATTCAGATCATGCACAAAGTCATTTCAAGTCACATTTCGTAGTGGTATCTCACCAGCGTTCGCTAAGAGTATTTTCTACTTAAGAAGCAAACATGCAAAAGTGTAACTACACCGTATTTTATTTAAATTATAAGTTTAATTTCCCTTTAAAATAAATTAAATTTCATTTGTAAACATCGCATCTCGAAACCTTGACCTCTGGGTCCGAAAGAAGGAACTTACCGCCTTGTGACATACGTCATCATATTTCTTATGTCACTAATAAAATATAACTATAAATTTCGATGCAAGTTGTATTTTATTTTTGTTCACACCTGCATACATCTGCATATATCAAGCGAAATGAACACAACATGTCACATTGCTACTTAATCTATGCACAAAATACAGGCCGGTTATTTTGACACACAGATAATTATTTTCACGTTAAACGTCCCTTTCTTAATTTTGCTCATTACGCCTACATCATCAACCTTTCATTCTACCTTTAAAATAAATCAGGGTTGGTATCAACACTCCACTGTGGACCCCTCACGAATATTTTAATTACATTGATATTAGCAGATGACGGTGTAAAAACAAACTTATTTTAAAAATTAACCAATCATGAGGAAATTTTTTGAAAATTATATGTGCACTTATTTATACCTCACCAGAGTAGAAAAGTAAGAATAAGAGTTGAAAAAATGAATCAACGTTATAAGAATCAATAGTGCTGTCACATTCTTCCAACAATAATCACACGAATTTGAAACGTATTTAAAGCAGCGAAAATATTATTTTTGCACCCGCGCCTGGCGCCGTTTGGCGCAGGGCCGGGCTTGCCCCTAAACAGGATGTGAGGCTGGAAGGAGTGGAGAGGGGAAGAAGACGGGAAGAGAAAGGTCGGAAAGTACCTGGCTATTCAGATCTGGTCACCAAACACGACTAAAGCCATTTAAAGCAACGTTTTGATTCTGAAAGGTGGCCTTTCACCAGGACGACACTGAAAAGCAACCCCCCTCATGAGATCATAATGTGGAGAGGAACCGGTGCCAGTTCCAGTTTTTTTCCCTAGAATATCGCTAGCAACCCTCATTATATTTGGGGAACTGACGATTTTGTCGCCAATTCATCGATTTGATTAACTCATAACTACCGATTTTTGCTATCGTGTAATGGCATTACCTTGGAGTAAGAATATATATGGAGAGAAAGCTAAATATTTTTACCAAACCTCTGGAAATTCACGATAAATCACTTTCTCCGCGTTTTTACGTCATAAACCGTGAGAGAGAAAGAGACAAGACAAGTTATCACATAAAATCGCACCACTTTTCGGTATGTAAGCATGTTTTTCGTCTCCCTTATCTCCGGCGACTCCGCCCACTACGTTTTGTTACGCGACATAACTCAATGGTTTTTGAGGTTATATCCTAAATTTTTGTTGATTACAATACTGTGAAAAGGTGGTTATAGAAATAAAGAAAACATTTTGTTGACATGTGCTATGAATGGATGTAAAAAGGTGTGTCCATAAAAACCCTGGCCACGCCCGAGTCTTGAAAAAAAGCAACAATCCTGACTACACTGTTTCGCAAAGCTACCTCTCCTGTATATCATTGCTCTGAGGGCATCACTAACTCGTCTCATATCAAAATAAGTCGCGCCAGTCGCGGTCGCGCACGTGCCACGTACGACGTAATAGTGCGACCCATACGACAAAAAAAGAAGAAAACAACAATAGAAGTTTTTAAATAAAAGTTTCGAACTGCAAACAAAAACTATCTGGCTAATACAGGTTAAATCTGAAAAACTAGCCTTCAGCCATCAATGTTCTGTATTAACGATTACCATTAAAATAAAGATAATGGATTATGATTAGCTAAATCACTAACATACCTGAGACGATCGGTTATCGGTACTGTGCCGTATGAAGCGGAATAATTAACCGGTAGTAAGAAGGACGTGTAGCCATATTTCGAAGGTTCACAATCGGCAAATATTAATGGCCTTTGAATGAGTATTATCCCTTTGTCATACTGGTGTGTTCAACATCACGTAAAATGAATTAATTGTTTTACCGTCTTGATATGGATGGCAAGGTTTATTTATTTTTATATCTTCGCTATTCGGTGGTGAAATGATTTTTAAAAATTATTTGAATATTAAATTACAAAAAAAAGTTTTGAGCAACTAGATGGGTTCATAGCGTGCCTAAAAAATATCATACTTGTTCAAATACCTACTAACGTAGTTCTTCGTCAAATGACCACAGTAAATAATACAAGGGAAGTTTTTTAATCTACGTGACTGGTATGAATGCCGCGATGATAGCCAACATCCGATAAGAGAGCTGACAAGAGAAGAAGAAAAACTAACGATTTTTTTAAATTTCAAATTTATATTAACTAACCATCACGCCGTTTCTCCGCAGGTGTAGGCAGAGAGGACGGATCGCCATATAACTCTGTCTTGGCACACACTCCTTGATTTATTCACATACATGCATCGTCTCATACATACTCTTCTGTTATTATGACTCTTCACATAAGCCAAGTATTTGATTTAATTGATCGTGCCATGTCTTTCTCGGGTGTCCTTGACTTCTTCTTCCATTCACTTTCGCGTCATATATTCTTCACACTCTTTCTTCGTTCATTCGCTCTACATGCCCAGACAATCTAAGCGTCCGTTTCTCGATCCTATTCATTACGCTCATATCAGCCATTCATATATGCATTCTTCCCGGATATCCACATTTTTAAAACGGTCACACATGGTTAAAATATATGTTAGGTACATACGGACGTAAAAACCCGGAGAAAGTGATTTATCGCAAGTTTGTGTAGGTCGGGTAAAAATTATTAGCTCTGCCTCCATATATTGTTACTTCAAGATTGTAACCATGTTCTTTGACTCGTGCGTCTCCCGGAACTCCGCCCACACGCTTTGATGTGCAACTAAGCTGAACATAACTCAACGGTTTTTTGGGTTATATGGTATATTTATTTTTATAAGAACACTGTGAAAAAGTGGTTATACGAATAAACAAAAATATTGTGTCGACATGTGCTATGAATGGATGTATAAATACCTCAACCCTAGTCTTAGCCACGCCCAGGTCCAACCGAGTCAGTAAAACAAACAAACAAAGTCAGTAAATTTCGATAAAATTAATATCACAATGGAGCGTGCAGTTTTCAAATTTATTTATTTATAAACAAACGAACCAATGTCCGATTACAAAAAAAAAACATAACAGCACATACATAAATAAACAAAAAATGCCAAAATAAACATACATGTACCGACCAGAATTACGATAGAAATTGCTACCCTTTTCTGCGACAATTTTAAAACCAACTATCAGGCTCACACACTTATAAATCGACTACATAGACTTGATAATAGATTTGGGAATTTTAATGTATTTGGTGAATCTGTATTAGTGATAAAACGAACTCTTCACAAATACTTCACTAAAATATACGAGTCTACCACACAATAGTGAATATATATATGTATATATATATATGTACATATTTATATTCACAATTTTTTTTAAAGTAAAAAATTAAAGAACACAAAAAAACGAGACTAACCTTTCCAGTTGTCAAAAACAAACCACTAATCCAAAATGGCTGATAATGCTAACATATGATAAACATAACACAAAAAATCGATAATCGAATGTACACAGCCCGCGAAAATTCAAAATTCACCATTTATTTTGAACAGGCCATGTATATATATATGTATTTATTTTTTTCTCTTCTTTGCTTTCATACGTATTACTATCGTTATTTTTTATACTGCATTTTGTATTCACAACTTTATTTTTTAATGTATCTACTTTCATATAATACCCTCAACATAAATACATTGTACAAATTTGTTGTAAAAGCCCATTAGGGCGTAAACAAATAAAAAATATTGCAATGAAGCAATGACAAAAAATGGGACAAAATGTTCATTAGAAAGTTAGAAAGAGTATTCGCGTCAAAGCCAAAGTCAATCTAAAGTTTTGGTAGAATCGTAAAGAATAAAAAAAATCATTTAAACTAGTACCAATTTTTTTTAATACCATGGCTTGAGTTAACAAGTTTCGACGTTCTGGACAGTGGAGAATGATATCCATAATTAGAAGAGTGATGATTGAGGAACAGCAATTCATTTTTTCTGAGTCATTGGCAAGTAACGTTGAAAATTTTACTTTAAAATGATAATTGTTGTACCAGTAAGCAAGTTTTTTAAAGAAATTTAGTACTCTGTGTTTGGAAAACATTGCCATTGCCAAACAAAGTAATTTCAAAACAATACGTCCACAGGCAATTAGAAATAATCAGAATGGTCAGTTTCCTTGTTTAGCTTCTTGGGAAATGGACAGAACAGCCGTAATAGATAATTATTCTATTAAACAGCCTTTTCAGGTCAATGTCGCCGCGTCATCGTTGCGTATCCTCTCGAACATGATATTTGAGTAACTTGTTATACTCGAGCACGAAATGCTTTCGTTTTTTACAAATTCATACATAAATAACCAACGCCCATTTCACGAGAATTTTCGCAAGAGAAATTTCACTGCCTCCATGCACATCACACTAGGATATAGTAAATCGGAATCAGTGGATCTATTGCAACCGCTGTGAGTGTGTTGATTGCACGGTTTAATTAGATTTTAAATTCCGTTAATAATTTGAGTCACCGTATATTACCTTAATGTACCTACCAGTCGCTCGCAATAGATTGCAAGGCGGATTGCCGGTCTTCGTGGTCGAGTGGTTAAGACAATCGACTACGAATTCAGAGGTCGCGGGCTTAAATCCCGGCGTGAGCTAGTAAATTTTATTTGATTAAAATGTGTTATTTCACATTTAATTCACACGAGTGGTAAATACTTTAAGTATCGCCCTGGTGAAAGACTATCGTTCAGAATCGAAACGTTGCTTGAAATGGCTTTAGCCGTGTTTGGTGACCAGATCTGAATAGTCGGCTACTTTAAAACTTTCTTTTTCCACATCTCCTTCTTCTTCCGACTACCTTCAACCTCACAACATACCCAATTTTGGGATGCCATAGTCCTACAGGCTCCAGATGCTAGGGAGCAGTTAGAGCTCTTGTGCCGGTATTCACAAGAAGAAGAAAAAAATCTCCGAACACTTCTTTCTCGGGCCATCTGCTCTACATTTCCAAAAAAATGTAAACTTCCCTTTTTTTTTTTTGTTAATTACACTATAACATCTTCTATAAGTGAATAACATTAGATGAATTTTTTTAAATACATTTTTCCAAAGCCAGTTTCTAAACCCGCGTGTTATCGTCTAGAACCTCTTGGAGTTAACTGATATGCGAATGGCAACCTATTTTTTTTTATATGAATATCGCACAAGAGTCTCAACTGCTCCCAACTGTCTAGAGCCACTGATACTATGGCATCCCCAAATAGTGTACGTTGTGAGGCTGAAGTTAGCGGGGAGGGGAAGGAGATTGGGAAGAGGAAGATCGGGAAGTACCTGGCTATTCAGATTTGGTCACCAAACACGGTTTAAACCAATTCAAGCAACGTTTTAATTCTAAATGGTGGTCTTTCATCAGGGCGATACTTAGAGTATCTACCACTCTGGAACGTGCCGAAAATTTACTTTTTATTTTTTCGATAACAATTAAATGTGTGATGGCACAGTTATTGGCGCACGCCGGTTTGAACCCGCGACCTTTGAATTCGTAGTCGAGCGTCTTACCACTCGACCATAGAGGCCGTTTTACAGAACAAGAAGAATGAAAAGGAAACATCAGTAAGCCTCCATTTAACCATCGAAAAATTCTTAAAACATTATGTTTGTTCGGATACCTGTCATTCGTTTAATTTATTATTAAGAGCTGATTCATTATATGACATAACGTTTATTGGTTATCTGTGAATAATCTATTTTCGGTTATTGATATAGATCTGTACGCTTTGCTCGCCGAACCGTACCACCGACTTAAAAATAAAAAGAAATCTTGAACGTATTTCGTAATTGGCGAGACCTTGCCGTGGGTTTTACGTCGTTTCGCCGTTCGTAATAAGAGCGAACACGAGAAATTTAAATAAAATTCTCAAACATTCATAACACTACTGAAGCTACGAGTAAATTGAGTGGATACCGTATTACGAAAGGAGGAGAATTTTTGCAAGATTTTTTATATTTAGTTTTAAGCTGAAACGGATCCGCATTTACACGACGTATAAATGTGGATGAAGCAAGGAGTGTGTTCCAAGTCGACTTGTGTGGCAATCCATCATATATATTATGTTCCCACCCCTGTGGAGGCATAGTGCTTAGTTATTTGTTAAATACAATAAAAAATAGTTATTAACAAAATGCTTCGCATTATTTTATTGTATATTTTACTACTTTTCAATATGAATTTGAATACCTAACTTAACTAACGTATAGCTGGCGCAACGAGAGTTGAAACAAACAATACATGCATAGCGTTGGGTTTATTGTGTATCGGTATACGCTCCAGTGGCGATGTATTTACGATGTGTCATAAAGAAAGAGCCCTTTGTCTTGTTTACGCCTACTTATTGTCACTGGTGGAAAAGGGACAGCGAGTGTTTATGTTGATATTGTAAATGCACTTCAAGCGTGTCCTATTCATTCAGTTCGACACGCTGTACGTAAGCTAGATGCATATGTGTGTATTGGCCGGCACCGACTCTCGTGATGAGACCTTTATACCATCGCGCTGTTTGTCTGTAGGGGTAGGTAGAGAGATTCATTCACATTCACACATACCACATCTTGTTGTTCTGACATGGTCCGACTCAACTATTTGATTCCCTTGATCTTGTCATGTTTTCCTGGGCGTCCCCGACTACTTCTTCCATTCACTTTCGCATCATATATTTTTCCCATTCCTTTCTTTGTGCATTCGCTCTACATGCCCAAACCATATAAGCGTCCCTTTCTTGATCCTATTCATTATGCTTACAAGTAATTACATATTTGTATAAAATCGTTATTATGTAAATACTTGACAAATACGAATCATTCTAGTTTCTATTACTTCTTTGCTTTGACAATCGAGTGTTTTGGATCACGAACACGTTTCTGGGACGAATTGGGCTGTATTATTATTATGTAAGTTAGTTTCCACTGAAACCCTATTTTAGTATTATTTCTAAGTGAAGCAATATTAAATAGTAGCTAGCACTGTAACAACAGTTTATTTATATTATTTGAAATGTTGCAAAAAATATTTAACGTTTTCACGTGTGTCGAGCGCGGAATGAGGTTACTTCATTTGCAAAAATAATTGATGGGAATTCCCGCTTTACTGCGCTCAAACTAATCGTCCCAAATGTAATTTTAGTAGTTCGATCTCGATACATTTCTGCCCTGCTTTATTCCACGCATGGATTAATTTAAAACCTGACTTCACACGTGAATTATTTCGAATTTCTTAACAAAAAAATGCTTGCAAGAGTGAAAAAACCTAAATCAAATCAAATCAACACTGCCTCAATATTACAACATAAGTTTTTCGAGACTTTTTTTCTCGTTGAACAAACAAACACCGTATTTTGTTTTATTTTCAGAGAGGTGATGCATTGCAAAATCATATGTCGAATCGAAAGAAACAACCGGCGTCAAGTGACAATTGGCAATTTCTATCTTATCGCCACCAGCGCAATGTTAGCGTGGTTTTTTTCGAGTTTTAAGGTTTTTTACGAATCACTTCGCCTTAAATGGAGATTTCAACTTTTTTTCGGTAGTTGATGATGGAAATGACGTTGCAAACTAAAAAGAGTTGCTTTTCCCAAGAAGATAATTCAAAATAAAAAATATGTACAAATTTCACGACGCCACAGCTCACCAGTCGATAACTTTTTCTGCTTTAGCCTACTGATTTTCAGTTTTTTAGTTTTTTTTATTTTTTTTTTTATGAAAATATTAACATACAAAATACATTTGGTATATTAATCCCAAGGAGATAAAAAAAACTCATTCTGGGAAAAAAAACTCATTCTGGGATAATGTTGATAATGTGTTATCCCTAATTTACAGATTATAACTAAAATCCTTAGATTTTTTCGTGTACAAAATATCAACACTAGCGACCAGTGGCGGCCCGTGAGTTTTTAGTGTGCTGGAGTGCTAAAATTAAAAAATACGACATTCTTAGTGTTGTTGTAGCCGAAAATGATTTCTTTTTTTCAAGATTTTATTTTTTGTATGAAGGTTTTCAGGATTTTTCTGTTTTGGTGATGCACTGCACGGATTTCTGAAAAATCTTCATAAAAAAAGTTGAAATTTCGAAAAAAATAAAAAAGTCACGAGCCGCCACTGCTAGCGACACCACCTACTCTATAGTTAAGTTTGCCCAACTGTAATATAGAACAAAAAATATGTCGCATTATTTTATTACATTAAAATAGTTCTTTCAATGCCTCGTAGGTCATTTTGGAAACAATGCTGGAAGCTTAAAATAATTGCGTTCACCTCGAATGTTCGAAAAGCTGAACGAATTTTAAATCTTTTTTGCGTTGAATTACAATGAAACAACTCAATTTAAAATTAAAATCAAATCCCCTCGCGAGAACCGATCTGTCTTCTCTGAAAAAAATTGAAATTCGGACAATGATCGAACCGCGCATTGAATGAGAAGATTAACAAAAAAAATATTGCGTCGAACGGCCGTTGGTATAAAATAGCGGGACCGCCCGCGCTTGCTTTCACTCATTCACTCCGAGCCACGAGCGCTGCCATTACGTATTATTTATTTCGGATGACATAACAACGTCTTAACCTAAAAAACAGTGATGCAACTATAAAGATTAAAGCATAATATCTCAGAGGAGCAGGCCACGAAGATAACGTCTTCAACAGCCTAGCGAAATTTAAAAAAAAATACCTTAATTGTCTATGGAATAAAAGTGACCCGCGGCAAATTCTCTTTTTAAATTCGAATCGAACCCAGCGCGCTTCTCCTACTTTTTCTCTGGGTGTCGAGTTTTCTTAAATTTTGTTTGTTTATCAGTGATTTATTCGTGATTATTGTATTTTTATAGCAATTTAAAATGTTTAAATTAATATCTTCGATAGTGCTGTTCGGTTTTCTGGTTTCCGTATCGCTTGGAGTCGAGCCGCAAAATGGACTTTTGGAACAAACACGTAAGTTACTATTAATGTATGATATTATGTTCGGTGGAAATTTTAAATAAAAATAATAATATATAAGATACCAAAAAAACCATACAAATGTTGGTTATACTGAAAAACTAGGTGCTACTTTAAATTTAATAATCGTCAATAAATTTGTATTTTACATTGTTATAAATACAACATTTTGGATCCCTTTATGTTTGAGGATTCAAATAAAATGACCATGTCATTTTATTATGATGTTTTTTATAAAACATCGAGGTAGGTGGAACCTAAAATTTTATTATTTTAATTGGGAGGTAGGTTCTTAAAATGTATTACTAAATATAATACCCGGTTTTAACTTCATATAGACCTATTTTGTTTTATTGAAACAATATGGCGTCCTGTCTTATTTTCTAACAGCCAAAATATATTTAAAATACCACATATCTCACGAAATAAACAACTTATTAAGCTAAAACTATTTGGATTGACCTAAAAAATCCACACAGAAAATATACTTAATTTTCAGGAATTCAGCGCTCACAATTCGCGAAAATTTTAGTGGGAGAAATATATTTTTTTTTTTTGCTTTATAATTAAGTTTTAGGAAATGTTTCCTTCTTTCTTAAGATCTACATAGTTATCTGTAAAGGCGATCAAAAGAGCTAATCAATCGGTCTAGATGTGTACGTATAATTATCGAATGAATATTAAAAAAATAAAAGATATTTTAAATATATCTGTCATTATTTTGCGATTTTAATAGTATGTAAGTTTCGAACATTTCATTTTTGCGTGAGAATTTCCAAGGCGGTTATTAAATAATCTGTTTTTTTTTTCAAATTATAGATCTTTCCCAGCAAATTATAGTGTGATTCGAGGAAATCCAAACCTGGCAATTACATAACGCTAATTTTGAAATATTTGTTGTTTTTGTTGCACAAGTCGCCATCTTGCAACACGGTAATCACTGCTGGCTGGAGATAGCTTCCTTGAAATGGGCTTAGCAAAATATTATGTATTTTCTTTTTAAAATAATTACTGTGTTTTCGCTGATTGTATGCGATTACTGCACAAAGAGTTCCGTCTGCCCGGAACTAGTGGGACTATGTAATCCTTAATTCGGAATACGTTGTGAGACTGTAATAAATTAAGAATGAAATAAACAGGAATGATCAAGGTTTGGAAGTGCGGTACCTAGCTATCAAGATCTGGTCAATAAACACAGCTAAAGCCATTTCAAGCAACGTTTCGATTCGAACATTGATCTTTCACCAGGGCAATACGAAAAGAATCTGTGTATCTGAAATTTTGAGCAAACATAGTTTATATATTTATATTTTTTAATTATTTGTGAAATGAAACGGCTTTGGACCCGCATCCTCTGGGTCCGGAGTCCAGAAAGTTACAACTATTTTTTTGATGTTATCAAATATTTGTAAAAAATAGATTGATTGAAAAATTAGTTTATGTGAGTTATATTATACTTCAAATTTAATATAAATATTTTCCTTCGTGAGTACGAACGTACGCACGAGTGTGAACTTTTTAAATTTAGAACTGATGTTGATCAAATTATCAAATTTTAAAAATAACCTTTTCTTATCCTTACCTACCTCATTAAGTACCTACTTGTTTTGTATTTTTTAGCAGACATTATTCTTTATTTGAAATGGAACAAACATTTTTTCTTGGCAAGTCAAGTTACATTACATACTACATGGTTTAAACATAGTGTTTATTTTTCGAGTTGCTGAATCTATATTGATGGCTTACTTCAATTATTGTTTAGCTAAGTTTAAAATAAAGGTATTTTTTTTTTATTTCTGAAATTAAATTTACCCATAGGTATTTCAATTTTACAAAATAAAACAAAGGTGCATATTATTGGGAAAACTTATAATAATTATAGACAAAATTTAAGTAGAGTCCTTAGAAATAAACTTGAAAACGACATATGCTATAAAACTCTATTATACATACATATTTCCATTAATTTGTCCGCATCTTATATAATTTTTTTATTAACTCGTTTTACCCGTTTTGACAGCAACCATCCGTTCATAGTGTAGACGCAGGTAAATAGATGCAAGCAAATTGCATAAATGTCCATGGAGAAATAATATTTAGTAAACAAACCTAAATTTCTAGGTTCTCTAAATCTTCCTCTATTATTTATCCTCACGAGCTTACATAGATTATATCTTATTAAAACTAAGTGTTAAAATTTATGAACGTAGATTTTCAGTTTTCCTAAACGCGAATCTGATGCTCCATGTTTTGAGGATTTCCTTTCAATCCTTGCAACCTTCTTTTTCATGAACTGTATTTATTAGGTGTACAGTTTGGCTCCCGCCGTTTTTTTTTTCAAAATTCGAGGCTTTATTGTAAAAAACTGGTTGTACATTAATGATTCAAAATATTGTCCATCGCTGGCCACTATTTTATTCCATCTTTCGGGCAGCGTCGATATCCCGCGTTCAAAAAACTGGTCATCTTTTTTACTTCTTCATAAGACCGAAAGTCCTGGTCAGCCAGGTCGTGTGCCATTTTGTTTATATTTTTTTTTTCTATGAATATCGCACAAGAGTCTCAACTGCTCCCAACCGTCTAGAGCCAGTGAGACTATGGCATTCCAAAATAGGGCATGTTGTGAGGCTGAAGGTAGTGGGGAGGGGAAGGAGATAGGGAAGAAGAAGGTTGGGAAGTACCTGGCCATTCAGATCTGGTCACCAAACAAGGCTAATAAAGCCATTTCAAGCAACATTTCGATTCTGAATGGTGGTCTTTCACCGAGGCGATACTTAGAGTATCTACCACTCTGGACCATGTCGCAAATATACTTTTTATTATTTTTGACACATATTAATTAAATAAAAGTTATTGGCGCACGCCGGGTTTGAACCCGCGACCTTTGCATTCGTAGTCGAGCGTCTTACCACTCGACTGAGGAGGCCGATCTAAACAAGTGGTAGTCAGAAAGAACAACGTCTGAAGAATACGGCGGATGTGGTAGGATTTCCCGTTTCAACGTTTTCAAGTATGCCTTGACCACTTTGGCAACATGGGGTCGAGCATTGTCATTGTCAACCTCCCACAAATTACGGGAATTTGGCTCGTAAGCTGACATTTTCAATCATGAATAGCTTTGTAATGCAGACACAAATTGACTAATGTTTCTATGAGATTATGTTAACAGATGCCTAAGTTTATTGTATGACGTCCATGAGAGTGGTAGATACTCTAAGTATCGCCCTGGTGAAAGACCACCATTCAGAATCGAAACGTTGCTTGAAATGGCTTAAGCCGTGTTTGGTGACCAGATCTGAATAGCCAGATACTTCCCAACCTTCCTCTTCCCGATCTCCTTCCCCTCCCCACTACCTTCAGCCTCACAACATACCTAATTTGGGGATGCCATAGTCTCACTGGCTCTAGACGGTTGGGAGCAGTTGAGACTCTTGTGCGGTATTTATGTAAAAACAAAAACAAAAAAATGATCTATTTATTTCCACCATTACTATTTTTGCTAAAACTATCTATAAGAAAACAGCAGAAGCAAAGTTGTACACCTAATAATAACGTTTTAAAATTATTTTTGATATTCAAGTATTAAAGATTCGTTATTTTTTAACGAATCATTATTATACTTGATAAATGAATCGGTTACCGCAACTTTAATTGTTTTTCGTGCATGGTGTTTAAAAGAATAAAAAAACAGTCCAAAATTGCTATTGAAATATTCAAAAACCCACGAATCCGTCCAAATATTTTAGTCATTCAATAATAACTTAGTAGATGCAGAAAATAAATAGTGGTGTTTTGATTTTGAAATTCTTCATTGGGTTGTTTATCTTTTGTTATTAGCTGATTCTATTCATGAAAAACTCATTCAAATGAGTGAATTAAATCGAATCATTGATACTCATTGTTGTAATAAAACAGAAGTCAATATATCAGATAAGGGGATCACAAATGTGTCACTTATGTATCTACTTTGACTGAGGTTGAACGAATGAAAACAAAGATTCTTGTAAGGTGCATTCAGTGCAAAATAAGCACTCCATTGCTGTGATCCGTACCGATATTTTGATTCGTTCAACATTCAGATAATGTTTTTATTATGATAATGAATGTTGGTTTACTGACGTACAAAAGTATTACCTACAAGTAATCCTACAATGTCAAATCTAATATCACAATGTTCTGCATAATTCTTTGGAAGACTTTTTTGTAAGTATAAATACGTATAATGCAAATAACTTTTTACACTGGTACTTACTTATTGGTATCGCAACCAAAGTTCACGCGAACACAGTACTCACACAGATGCATTTCTTGTATACAGCATGTTGTAATCTTTTTATTCGACTAATAACAATAAGTGGGTGTAAGTAAGAGAAAAGTCTGGTAGTCAAGGGTATTTACATTTGGCAAGGACATCCTTGTCGGAAGTGTATACATATATGCACCAATACATACAATCTAAATTTGTATTGTTTGGGTCAACTCTAATTGCGCGACCTATAACCATTTGTTCGAAATTGACTAATTATTGACTTTCAAAATTTATATTCACATTCAAACCAACCTTAATCGATGTGGGTAGGTATATGGTTGAAAAATATATAATTTACTATAGGTAACATTGTTAAGGGTATTATAGAGGGTATTTCGATGAGTTGCTAATGCAATCGTGAACGGATTTGAATGTGATGTGCGCAAAAGGCGAGTGACAAGCCGGCGCTTGCGCAAACAGCAGATTGAAGATGGCGGATAGCCGTATGTATAGGTTGAGAAGACGCCTTGAAATTGGAGTAATAAAGTGATATTTATTAATAATTCCAATTTATTTATTTTAGTACATATAACAGGCATGATGCCAAAAACATATAAACATGAGTGGTTATTTAATTAGAATATTTAACAACAGTAGGTAATTGAGTAAAAGCTTATGAAAAATGCAAAAGTAAATGATTATCAAACAAAAGCAAATTAATAATATTATACATGGTAGAATATAAATAAATGGATTTTTGGCACCTGTACTGAAGTAATATATTGTTTATTGATGAAGAACTGACAATAATTTCACATTAAACTTGCTTGAAAAATATTTTGTTGTTTCAAACGAATAAGGAACTATAAAAAGTAGGTACCTAATTATAATTACAGCATATCAATTTTCTCGGATAACGAGTATACTTCGACATTGGCCTTTCGAGATAAAAACCATAATGATAAAAACCCTGACATCAAACCACAAAAATAAGTTATCCGCTCAAATCAAAAAAAAAAGTAGTTCACATTGAAATCAACGAGAAAATTGGCCGATTTTTGTCGGAAAATATATTGCGTAAATCGGGTCACGCAGTGTAGATAAAAAAATATTCCTGCCACTGAAAACTCCATTTTCCTCCTTTTCAAATGTTACAATGGGTGCATCAGCGGTATGCCCATATTGGTATATGTAAAAATGCAAAGCGCACTCTAACCCTGGCCTGACAAAGCAGAAAAGTGCATTGGCCACTGCACTTATGATTATTATTCCTCGTACGTAGAATACGTGCAGCTTCCAAATCAGTGCTTGTACAAAGCAATCATATCCATCGCCCCATATCCATAATTAAATTAGACTCATAATGGATAGTCAGGTACCCACCAAGAGGTGAAATAGTTATACGGATAACCTATTAAAAATGGTACGACTTCTTGGCGACACTAGTCACTTCGACGGCCAGCATGGTCGAGTGGTAAGACGCTCGACTATGAATCCAGAGGTCGCGGGTTCGAACCCTGCGTGCGCAAATTGATATTATTAAACTAATATGTGTCATAAATCATTTAATTAAAATAAAATTTAAAAAAATTGTACAAGTATATTTGCGGCACGTTCCAGAGTGGTAGATAATTTTAAGTATCGCCCTGGTGAAAGACCACCATTCAGAATTGAAACATTGCTTGAAATGGTTTTAGCCGTGTTTGGTGACCAGATCTGAATAGCCAGCTACTTCTTAACCTTCCCTTTCCTCATCTCCTTCCCCTCCCGCACAAGTCTCAACTGCTCCCAACCGTCTAGAGCCAGTGAGATTATGGCATCCCCAAATAGAATATTTTGTGAGTCTGAAGGTGGGAAGGGGAAGGACATTGGTAAGATGGAGGTCGGGAAGTACCCGGCTATTCATATCTGGTCACTAAACACGGCTAAACTCCATTTCAAGTAACGTTTCGATTCTGAATTGTGGTCTATCACCAGGGCGATACTTAGAGTATCTACCACTCTGGAACGTGCCGCCAATATACTTTTTATTACTTATATATGTGTTATGATACATATTAATTAAATGAAAGTTGTTGGCGCACGCCGAGTTTGAGCCCCCGACCTTTGGTTTCGTAGTCGATAGTCTTACCAATCGACCATGACGGTCGTCGTTGATCTAAACAAATAAATAAAACTTATTGGATTATGCATAGAGAAATCCTACAACTATATTTATTTCAAATCAATTTTATCCCTTTCAATAGGTATACATAGGTTATATTGTATTCTTCCGGATAACCACACTAAAAGTGTTTACCCAAAAACATTTTTAACGAGCTAGCAGGGTGTTAAAGTCAAGCATTCCAGTCAATAAGAAGAAGGAATCAAGCACATTATCGTGTGATTTTTCACGTACAGCAAAAATACACACCTCGGTGTCGTTAGATTTTATTTGCCAGACCAAAAACTAAAACACCTGCCGCCGTAACCTTGTAATAAAATGATATACTTGTTATTTTAGAAACAGGATATTTTGGTTGATGATTAATGAAGAAATTACTTCGGATTCTTACTAACTTTACGCTTTTGAACCTAAAATGGCTTCCACGCAGGATCAAAATACCTGTACCTGTAAAATACCTGTACCCAGTACCTGTATGAACCTGTAAAATACCTAGCGAAACATTTTTTGTGATACCGCACAAGAGTTAAAAATGCCAGCGGAACTATGGAGAAAGAAGCGAGGTAGGGAATAAAAAATGGAAAGAGGAATAAACTTACGTATCTGGCTGTTCAAATCTAGTCACTTAACACATTTAAAGCCATTTTTAGCAACGTATCGATTCTGAATGGTGGTTTCGAATCAAATCATTTATTTTTATTTTTATAGTGAATACCACACAAGAGTCCCAACTGCTCTCAACCGTCTAGAGCCAGTGAGACTATGGCATTCCCGTTCGGGGTATGTTGTGAGGCTAAAGGTAGTGGAGAGGTAAAGGAGATAGAGAAGAGGAAGGTTGGGAAGTACCTGGCTATTCATATCTGGTAATTAAAAACGGGTTATGCCGTTTTTAAGCAACGTTTCGATTTTGAATGGTGGTCTTTCACCAGGGCGATGCTTGGAGTATCTACCACTCTAAAACGTGCCTCAAATATACATTATATTATTTCATATTAATTAAATGTGTTATGACACATATTAATTGAATAATAGTTATTTGCGCACGCCGTGTTTGCACCCACGACCTTTGGATTCGTAGTCGACCATGGAGGCCGTCAAAACGTCGTCGTTTTGATTTTTCCATGCTGTGCTTTGGCCTCATGATCTATGACATCAGAGTCGAGGAGCTTACTACTCTGTCACAGATGGAGAAAGTTAAGAATTATAAGTGAAACCGTTAATTTATCTGCCTTTGTTAACTGGAGACCTTGAACATCGCCTAATGACTAAGAAGTATTGGTATCAATTTTCGGAGTAAGGATATTTATGGAGAGGTACCTTTGCGAAACAGTGTAGTCAGTATTGTTGACTTTATACTGACTCGATATAAAGAGACAAAGATATTTTAAAGGAAGTTGAATAGCCTATTAGTTACCGCCCACGTGGAATTCAATTATTTTTAATACACCATTAAAATGATTTATAAAGTCAAAATATCACACAAACACTAATAACAGAAGATATGCCTTAAAAATGATGGAAGATTTTTGTTTATTTTATGTCTTTATTCTTTCTTCATTAAAAATGTGAAAATTCAAAGTTCGGTCAAAAATATTAAAAATTGTTAAAATAACTCTGAAAAGTGATGTTTTATATAATCGTTGTTTAGTCTTATTTGAACATTCACGTATAGCACATATCACCATCTTGTTTGATTTTTTATATAACCACTGCAAGTATTTTAATCAACACAAAAATTTGAAATAACCTAAAATCCGTTGACGTAAGTTATGCGACTCGATGATGTGAAGTTAGCGCGGACGGAAAACATTCTTAGATACTTGAAAGCAGTGGCGGCTCGTGACTTTTTAGTGTGCTAGAGTGGTAAGATTGAAAAAAAAGGTCATCATTGATGTTGTTGTAGCCGAAAACATTATTTTTTTTTTTTATAAATTTCAACTTTTTGTATGAAGATTTTTCAGAAATCCGTGCAGTGCACCACCAAAACTGAAAAATCCTGAAAATCTTCATACAAAAAATAAAATCTTGAAAAAAAATAAAAATCATTTTCGGCTACAACAACACTAACAATGTCGTATTTTTCAATCTTAGCACTCTAGCACACTAAAAACTCACGAGCCGCCACTGCTTGAAAGTGCTGCAATATTCTATGAATTCTTTTTCTCGTCTCTTTCTCTCTCTTGGTATACGACGCAGAAACCCGGAGAAAGTGATTTATCGCAAATTTGTATAGGTTAGGTTAAAATATTTAGCTATCTCTCCATGTGTGTTCTTACGGCAAGTATCGATCATATTTGACGAGGTCCCCTGCATTCATTACCTGCCAATTAGCTCCCAGGTATCGTAAAATCGATTTGTTGACAATGCGAACGAGCATTTGCATTATTCATGAAGCGATCATTGTTGTTGATACTATAAATATGGTCCGGTTTATCGACAAAAAACGTTCTTCCGAATTATTCAAATTTGGGGAATTTTATTTGCTTTAGAGTTGACGAATTGAATTTTAATCAGATAACAAACAACCGATTTTTCCAGGACCCTCTATGAGGACATCGGCAAAAGTAATCAAATATAAAACCGGTAATATCGGTTATAAGCTGAGTGATTCCCACCGGGCGTCGTCGGTTCAATTCCTCTGCTAGCTAAGTCCTCCATCATTGCACAAGCAACATCTTTCGCTTGTTATGGTGGAAGTGGAAGTTTTTCAAATATTTTCAGGTAATTTATAACCGGGGAATGTTTGTCTTTAATAGTCAGTAGAACTAATAATTATTAATACATAGTGGTAAATACTCTCAGTTTCGCCCTGGTGAGAGACCACTATTCAGTATCGAAAATGGCTTTATCAGTGTTTTGTGACCAGATCTGAATGGTCAGGTATTTCTCAACCTTCCTCATTCCCATCTTCTTCCTTTTCCAATCCCCTTCAGCCTCACAACATACCCCAATTGATGTCATAGTCTTACTGGTTCCGGATAGTTAAGTCTCCTGTGTGATATTAATTATTTATAAAAATATATATTGTTTAATATGCTTTGAAAACATTGTGATAAATATTATACACATCATTTAGAGACAATAATTTATTTATTTACGACCGTTAAAGGCTTTTTACACAACTTCTTTTTTAAAACCACAAACTCATAAACCGTGCAGTAAATATTGTAAAAGAAAATAAAAAAATAGTATTGCATTACAGGTAAATCCAGAGTTAAATAGTTTCTACAAGAAATTTAACTCTACTAGATGAATAAAACTGTACTTAGGTTTATCATATTGTTATATTGGCGTACTAAATATATCAACAACATCGGAGTATTTGTTGTTCAGATGTTGAATTCGTCGCATAGGAGTGTAATATTGTGAGGTCGAAGTAGAATTGTCACAAGAATATGGTGGGTACTGTCTTGTAACTGTCCTGCCAGGTATATGAAATTCTATTAAATATAATAGTTCAGGGCTGTCAATTATTGAATTTATAAGTTTATTTAAACAAGTTAGGTCGGTAATTATTCTACATTATTCTTATTGAAAAACAAAATGCAGGAGACTTTAAAATGGATTAAAATTCATTTGCATTCGATAGTTTTCCATCGTACATGTTATAGGTATTTAATTTTAGAAAAATTAAAAAATCCTTCATTTAGGTACAAGTTAGGCGAGGTTAAAATGTTAAAAATATAATATTTCACTAGTTTTTGTAATTAATAAAGTGTTTTTCAAAATAAATCAAGAGTTCAACCTGACGATAGACATATATTTCAGTTAAAACTTTCAGTATCGTAACGTTATTTTTAATAACTGTTTTAATACCAGAACTGATTCCCAAGTTCACCTTACCTACATCTATTTATTTTCTTCTCAGATTTCTATATCTATCTATTCTATTGGGACTATACTGAACTACTTAGATAAAAAAAATATCTGATCGCAAAGTACTTATATTTATAAATTGTTTAGGATATTTTCTTTGTGAATATTTAAATATAGATTACCGGACTTAATTCCAATTACAAAAAAATGCAAACAACACATCATACAACAGCACATACATAATATTTGAAGCAATGACAAACATAGGACAAAAATATACATTAGAAATAACATTCAAGTCAAAGCCTGAACAAGGTTTTGGAAGAGTCGTAAAAAATGACAAAAATCATTTAGACTGCTACCAAAAATTACAAGACCATGGCTTGAGTTAAGTCCTGATATTCTAGATAGTGGAGAATGATACCCATAATTAGTAGAGTGATGATTGAGGAACAGCAATTCATTGTTTCTGAGTCTACGACAAGAAATGTTGAACTGGATGAGTTGCAACAAAGAAGGTGAGTCAATAATACAATTAATAATTTAAAAAATGTAAATTAAATCAAAGTTCTTCCTACGCTTTTCTAATGAAGAAAAAAATTACGTTTGTTCAATTTCATTATATGAAAGATCGTCTCTTTCTCGCCCTAATCTCCATGCAATATTCATATGAAGCGAATCAATCAAAGTTTTATTAATTATAAAACCTAATGTTTCTGTACAGATCCTGTACCACAATCTCCACCCAGACGTATAAACAGCTCGTCCCAAAAAACCCATAATATCATTAAATACCCCAATAATGTCACTGTTTCACACTCGCATTTCTATTTGAATTTCCGGAAAAAACGTACATCAAACAGGATATGACACAAAAGAGTTGTCAGTTCCGTTGAATGCTCAATTCGATTTCAATACCTCCATATATTTACCTGAACTTGTTTACGTCATCAAGTATCAGAACGAATCATTACCACATTACATTTGTTTCTGTTTGTACCAGTTTAAATATCAGTTTAAACTAATTAGCATGTAATTATTGCATATGTGAATAGCTTACGAAATTTAAACACAATTTTTTTTAGTGTTCAAAGCTCAAAAATAATTAATTAAAATATAAATCAACATATTAATCTCCTGGTTTCATCAAGATCTTGATAAATAACTGAAATATTCACTTTTTTGTAATATAAGTTCAACCAACTAATAAAAAGCGTTTTAATATTATTTTGCACGAAGGAATCGAATAAAAGGGATCCATTTCAAGAATCATGTAGGTTATATTTACATGTGGGCAATTAGGTCACCCCCCTTCGGATTGTACGTTTGATTCTTACTTTCAGGTACGGAAAGTTTCATGCTTAGAGTATACAAGAGGTAGCCCAAGCCAAAGCCAGTGAAGTCAGTTTTGGACTTGTTTTTGATGATTTTAACATGACTCGGCGCAAATGGGCGTGGCTAAGACTAAGGCTACGGTATTTATACATCCATTCATATCACATATCGACATAATGTTTTTATGTATTCGTATAGCCACTTTTTCACAGTATTTTTATCAACAAAAATATAGCATCTAACCTAAAAAAAACCGTTTAGTTGTGTCAAGTTTAGTGGCAAAATAAAAAATGTGGGCGGAGTCCCGCCGTTAACCAGCGAAAATAACCAGCTTAAGAACATTACGACAGTATATAGAAGCCGTCCAAGAAATTTGTTGTCTCTTTCTCTCTCATGGTGTACGATGTAAAAACACGGAAACAGTGATTTATTACAATTTCGGATGGGTTGGGTAAAACAAATTAGCTATCCCTCCATATATTGTTCCTTCAAGGGTTCATGCATACATTTTCTTCTTCTACTGGTTTCTTTTCCTATAGGAATTTGGCTATCATCAAACTTATTAATATTCAACCTGAAAGCTGCAGCCTGGACAACTTGGCAAACTGGGCTCGTACCAGTCACATAGATTTCAAAGCCATGAATTGTGACGTTTTTTTCTGCTAATCTTCTCCTAGATTATTAATTTGGCCAATCTATCATGATATTGCGGTTTACTTCTCTTTATTTCTAGCAGAATTTGTTCGTTTTTAGTAATTGGAGCAATTAAATTGGTTACCCTATTTTTATAATTTGTTTATTTGAAGAAAGACAAAAATTTGCTGGGTCACGAAAAACTTAACAATATTTGTACAACTTTCACTACCATCATAATAAGCGGAAAATGTTGGTTGTGCAATGATGGAGGGCTTAGTTAGCAGATGAATTGAATCCAAGACGCCCAGGTGATAACCCGATGCATTTGTCCACTCAGCTATTAACCGGTCAAATCTATCTTTCCGGGATATTTGAGAATAGTACATTTCAAAAGCTATGTATAAAATCTAGTCACTTCAACAGTAAATTATATTAAATTAGAATTAACTTTAAATGTTTTATGCTTATTATTTTCATATTAACAATTGAAATAATATCAATAATCTTCAACGTAAATATGAACAAAGTCAAAGATCTTCCGTAAATAAAAATTGATGGTTTATCCAAGACACCGTCTAGGTATACA
The DNA here is from genome assembly GCA_022651775.1 of Drusus annulatus. Classification (NCBI taxonomy): domain Eukaryota; kingdom Metazoa; phylum Arthropoda; class Insecta; order Trichoptera; family Limnephilidae; genus Drusus; species Drusus annulatus. Next base: position 369,959 of record JAGWCC010000137.1, read on the forward strand.
ATATGTGCTCGGGTAGAGCTTCGTATACATTATAAAGATGGCAGCCAAATCGGAAGAAAAATTGAAAAAATGATGGTAATAATTTTCAAATTAAGAATGAGATCGATAATAAATGGCGGTTTCTTATAAGGTATCGATGGCTCAATTGGCAGAAGCGTTACTCCCGGATAGAGTAGAGGTTCCAAGTTCGTGTCACGGTCGCGACTGTTATTTTTTCATATTTACGTTGAAGATTACTGATGTTATTTCAATAATTAATACAAATTATATTGTTTTCTGTGATTAAAAATTACGAAAAACCCCGGCAAAGTAAAATCACGTTCAATATGCAGTTTTCTTCTTTTTTTTTCAATGTTAATGTCAAAGGCTCATTGTTAGGTTACCGCGTATTGAACCTCTGTTTCAAAGCACGTACTTTTTTTAATGTGTCATTGTTCTTTATTGTTTGTCAATCATTTCTGTCTCTATGACCCAAAAATGCTTACATGCGCAGCACTTATTTATAATAATCAGGTAGTTAGGTACTGTCGATTAAAATATGGAAGTGTGCTAAGGTTTTCGATGGGCTTCACGTTCCTACTTATTGTAATAAAAGCAATTTATGTATGATTACAATACCTTAATTATGGCTATTAAAATTATGAATATTTATGGACACTGCCGAATCAAACAAAAGACTGAAAAAGTTTCGATTAGGATCTCACAATCTAGCGATGGGAAATACTTCAAAGTTTTGGGAACGCTTCGTGAACTACAATTTTTTTCAATATGAACACTTCACGGTGAACGCTTAATATGAATTAACAGTTCACACCTCAGAGCAATAATATAGCAAAAAGGATAGCTTGTGTAGTCAGGACTGTTGATTTTTTCATGACTCAGGCGTGGCTAAGGATAGGGCTAGGGTATTTATACATCCATTCATAGCACATGTCAACGTAATATTTTGTTTATTTGTACAACCAATTTTTCACAGTATTGTCATCAAAAAAATTTTTGGATATAACCTCAAAACCGTCGAGTTATGTCGCATAGTAAAACATAGTGGGCGGAGTCGACGGAGACGCGGGAGACGGAAAACATGCTTACATACCGAAAAGTGGTGTGATATTATGTGACAACTTATCTTATCTCTTTCTCTCTCACGGTTTACGACGTAAAAACCCGGAGAAAATGATTTCTCGTAAATTTGTACAAGTTGGGTAAAAATATGTAGCTCTCTCTCCATATATATATTCTTGCTCTGAGGTTTCACATAAACCAAGTCTTCGCTACGTAGTCGTACGCACCGTAGTAGGTACTGTAGCGCGTAGTATAGAAACTAAGAACTCGAAACTGTGCGTTACTTACACCAGTGTGCGCGTGCGTCAATCTTGGGCTGAAAGAACTACGATTTGAGGCGTTCATACGAGAGAAATGTGTGAACGTGAACTGCCAGTAAAATGAACCAGTTCTTTGAAGCAGTTCGTACAGAGCGGTTACATCGCTATCACAATCTAAAGGGCTATCAGTGTTTTACGCTCATACCCAATTTCAGCGAATGAATATTTGACTCTATAAGACGGGCTTGAATTTTTAATTCTTTTCAAAAACGATGGTCTAAAGATGAATTAAATGAAAAATCATCTAAAACCAAATTTTACGCATAAAATATGTGCATTGGTGTGAACTGAAAATTTTGTGCGAATCAATTTAAAAAAACCTAATTGCAATATTTGTTTATCTATTTTTATACTAACGGAAAATTAAAAAAAAAATACATTACATGAAATGGGAAAAAAGAGCAACAAGGAAAGAACAGCACATACCTTCATAATACTTGAAGCTATGACAAAACTAAATCCATTCAAGTCAAAGCCTTAACAAGTCGTAAAGAATGACAAAAATCATTTAGACTGATACCAAAAATTTGAAAACCATGGCTTGAGTCAACAATTCTCGACATTCTGGACAATGGAGAATGATACCCATAATTAGTAGAGTGACGATTGAGGAACAACAATTAATTGTTTCTAAGTATACGGCAAGGAATATTGTACTGAATGAGTTGCAACAAAGAAGGTGAATCAATAATACAATTGATAATTTTGAAAATGCAAATTAAATCAAAGTCTTTCCTACGCTTTTCTAATGAAGAAATTTTTTAAGGTACCTAATTAAATTACTTTCTAGCGCGAAGGAGTTAGACGATGTTGTCCCTTTCTCGCATCACACATATTTTTAAACAATACCATGATAAAAATATATATTAGTATATCTACCAAATGATATCGCGTATTTTCTAGCAATTTTACTCATAGCTTGATGCAGGTTCTCTATTCAACTGCGTTTTTAAGTACTTTCTTACAAAGTTTATTTCTAGTAGCACAGCAGATTGGCAAGTGATCTCTAGAGTGAAAATCTAACCATTAAAATATACTTAAAATGCTTTTAAAATAATGTGTGGTCTTATCTAAGCCCATTAATACACGCGTTCCAAAACGTACACCGTAAATTTTTGACATTTAACAATTTATCCAGCCCGAATTCGAATCGTACACCGTAAATTTTTGACATTTAACAACTTATCCAGCCCGAATTCCGCGAATCGGTCGATAAAAATATTATTAATAAAGGCATTAAAACATATACTCGTATGTCGGTAAAGTAGGTTCCTTTTACCGCCACAATCTTAAGAAATGTAGGAAGTAGGACATTGATTGCTGTAATGATGAATATTTTAACGATATTATTATTTGCAATGTTCCGCGTGGCTCCTAATTGAATCAAGTTTTACTTCTGCTAAAAAATAAAGAATTTATTTCACTCTTACAGACATACTCTTTTGGTAAATAATAAATTTACCTACTCACCGTATTGAGTCAGATGGAAAACTTGTGTCATAATTTCCTGTATTCGTTTTTGTGGTATTGCTAATTGTTTGTGAAGTAACTTTGGACAAAACCATTGCATATTGCAGGCAACTTTTAAGTGACTGTACCCAGTACTTACTCAGAGATATTACTGCAAGAATACCTATATCGTCACTGGTAAGGCAAAAGGGCAAAAGTTAGTTAAATATGCAGTTTACATAAGTTTTTTCTGTCTCGATTGCTCTGACTCTCGTTTTATTCTGAAGACTTTTGTGGCCCTTCAGCCATCTAAAATATGTTTACAATTTGGGAGAAGGCTTAACTCAAGCGACACATGTTTGGGACTTTTTACAGCTTTTTTTCGCTTTAGGTAACTTAGTGTGAGCATTGAGTTACCTGAGTTAACTGTATTTTTCAAAAACCTACCAGGTACTGAAGACTTGTCAATTTGATTGTAAAACAAAAAAGTACTCTAGTGTAAACTTCTCGAAGTGGCGCTTCAGCCCTTTTGCTTCACCGGCGTCAGTATATTTTTTATTCTATGTTCATTATTTATTCAGTCTTACAGTCATCAAACCTTTGGACGGATATAAGACATGAAATAATTAATAGACATCCACCATGAGCTTTTAAGCTTTTAAATAACCAAGAAAAGACGCTATATAATTTTCTTATGTTTTTAGTGTTCGACCAACAAAATATTATCTCGAAGTAAATCAGGTAGTAACTAACATTATGTCAAAACAGTGATATCAAGTACATATTATTTATGACAAATAGTTATTAAGCTTGGAATTAACTTTACAGCATCGATGCTTTTTATCTATTACTAAATTCGTAAAAAAATATTGATAATCTAAAAGACAAATATGAAACGAAAAAAAGTTAGAAACCAAAAAGAATAATGGTCATGACCGAGAATCGAACATTGTTATGACTATTGTTCTTTTGAGTTTCTGGCTTTTTTCTGTTTCATATTTGTGTTTTAGAATAATAATAATATTTAAATGTTTAATAAATAATCAATTCAGATATTAGACACTACGCAGCTACTATAAGCAGTCGTATTGTTAGCTACGTTTTATAAATGAAAAGAAAACTTCGGCGTTTATTGCAAATACACACAAATCGATGGATTTTGTCTTTAAATACAGCTTGACACGGGTAACTTTGCGGTCAGTAGCATCGCATTTTTTTTGGATTAAAAGAATGAGAATTAATAAAACATTTATTTCGTACATTAGCATCTCTTTTTGGCCACCTTTCAAGGTAATTTTCGTCGAGCTATAAATATGGACTTTGTTAAAAAAATCTTCTAGAAACATGATAAGGACGGTGATTTCTAGTGCACTATTTTTTCTGGCTACCACTTCGGAAGCACTCTGTGATAGTTTTCATGTTATTATAATAATTCTATCAATAATACAACTTAGTGTACTTATTATTTTTAATTTAATTCTTTCTTAGACACTGCATTTTCTTTATTTTTTCTTTATTTTTCTTCTCTCACTGTAACCCTTAATTAATCGATTTACTTTTATTTCCCTTTAAATTTGTAAACAAATATTCGGTAGAGATGCATTTATCAGCTACAATATGTAAATCAGTAAGAAATGTTTGTGATACAGGCTAATTCTCCAGTGTATGTATTTATATACTTGTTATTAATTTACTGTCTGTATCTGTATTTTCTTCATTAATAAAAAAAAAAAAAAAAAAAATAAAAAAAAAAAATATATGTATTCATTGGAAGTTTCCGTTGACCTCTAAAATTTATAAATAAATTGTCATTTTGTATAAATTACAAATTAAGTTTTCCGTAACTCACACTGGCTTGTGTCGATTCCAATGTTTTTATAGATGCCTATGTTTAATCTTGAATAAGCGTTAGTGTGTATTATTCATTTTTAAGAGTTGGTTTATTTGCTCAATCTTTTTTTTGTCCGAAATATTTTTGACTGGTTCTCTTTTATTTAACTAAACATCTGCTTAGGGCATCGAGGCGAGGGTAACACCTTTACCTCATTTCCTGATTTACCATGAACCAGCTACCATATTATAATATGATGCGTCTCTATCTCCTTTCCCTCCCCACTCTTTTCTGTCTCACAAGGTTCCCCGATTGGGGATGCCATAGTCCCACTGTCCCAGTCTCTGGGTAGTTGGAACTCTTGTAATATTCACATAATATCGTTGCTAGAAAGGCAAAAAGGCTGAAGCGACACTTTGGTCAAAAATGAGTTAAATATGCAGTTTTGGTCAGTTCTTTTTTCTGCGTCGATTGCTCTGACTCTCGTTTGATTCTGAAGACTTTGTGAAACTTCAGTCATCCAAAATATATTTACCATTTGGGAGATGGCTTGACTCAAGTGCCACAAGTTTGGAACCTTTTTAGTTTTTTGTCGTCAGGTAATTCAATGAGAGCATTGAGTTACCTGAATTAACTGTTTTTTTTTCAAATCCAACTAGGTACTGAAGACGTAAAAAAAAAACTTCAAAGTGTTAAACTTCTCGGAATAGCGCTTTAGCTCTTTTGACTCTCCGACGGCGATATGTTTTTTTATGGGGTATGAAAGTTGATGAAATAGCCTAGTGGTTAGATCAGACACCCGGATAGATTTATTTACTTTTTTGTGTGTTTTTCTATTACATTTAGGTATGTTTTGATAGTTGATACTTATTTTATTTTATGTGACAAAGTCAATGCAGTTTTAAAACGCTCTTACTGCCAACGTGCTGCGTGTGACCTTAGCAAAAACTCATCTTATGAAAATCGAGTTCCGTTGCATTCCGAAACACAGAATCTTTCGTTGTATTGGAAGTGGGTCGAATTCTGAGGTAATACTCTCTCTGACTTCTGCTCTCCGGGTATCATATAAAAGTCGTTCTTATTGTGCAGTTACTTACTCTGTCTCATTCTCTCTCTCTCTTTTATTTCGAGAGGAGGGGATGTTATAGGTGACAGTCTACCGAGAGATTGGTCCAGCGCAGTGGCGTATTTGTTTTATTTTTCCCAATATCAGGGTACATTCATCAATCTATTTATATTCTGAATAATGAAACTTGGCATGTTTCTTTTTGATTTAAAGATTTGGGTAGAAATTGATAGAAAGTAGGTAGGTACTTACGTATCACTCCCATCAAACTTTTGTAAGATAATATCAATTGGTTTTTGTGGTGAGTTTGGGTTAAGAGGGGCAAAACACCATCTCGATACTGTTGAAGTCATAAAAACATTAATTTTCTATTTATTATGTGCCCTTATAACAGTCATGTTCCTATTTTTTATTGTTGTTGCTTAAGTTTTTTCAATAGACATTTTACCATACGTTTATGGTGAAATACCACCATTCAGAGTCGAAACGTTACCTAAAATGGCTTAAGCCGTGTTTGGTGACCAGCCATGAATAGCCAGGTACTTCCCAACCTTCCTCTTCCCAATCTCCTTCCCCTACCCACTACCTTCAGCCTCACAACATACCCATTTTGGGGATGCCATAGTCTCACTGGCTCTAAAAGGTTGGGAGCAGTTAAGACTCGTGCGGTTCCTCTTTTCAGCCTCATAATATACTCCGATTGGACGTAGTTATACAGAAAGCGTCCAACCCACAATTTTCAAAATCGAGTTATACGGTAGGTTATTGATAATATTTTTTTTACTAACGCAAATTGCAGGTATTTAGGTATTTAACTTAAACTGAATTTTAAAATCATTATATAATGTAGGATAACATAAGAAGTATTTTTTTCTTTCAATAAACAGATTAAAAGATTATAAATTACCTATTTATAATTATTGCACATAAAGAAAAGAAAACACTGATATTCATTTACAAATGCCGATTATGTATATTAATGGTTTTGTATCGTCATATTTTCAAACGCCTTTTTATCAGTTTCATCTTTTTGGGGTTGGACGGTTTCTGCATAACTACGTCCAATTGGGGATGCCACAGCTTGAAATAATAATACATGGAGAGAGAGCTAATTATTTTTACCCAACCTATACAAACTTGGGATAAATCACTTTCTCCGGGTTTTTACGTCGTACACCGTGAGAAAGAAAGAGACAACAAAATTTCCCAAATTATCACACCGCTTTAAAGTATTGTAAGAGTGTTCTTCGTGTCCCGCGTCTCCGTTGACTCCGTCCACACGTTTTGATATTCGACATTTTTTTTTTTTTATATGAATACCGCACAAGAGTCTCAACTGCTCCCAACCGTCTAGAGCCAGTGAGACTATGACATCCCCAAATAGGGTATGTTGTGAGGCTGAAGTTAGTGGGGAGGGGAAGGAGATCGGGAAGAGGAAAGTTGGGAAGTACCTAGCTATTCAGATCTGGTCACCAAACACGGCTTAAGCCATTTCAAGCAACGTTTCGATTCTGAATGGTGGTCTTTCACCAGGGCGATACTTAGAGTATCTACCACTCTGGAACGTGCCGCAAATATACTTGTTATTATTTTTATATGAATTAAATGTGTTATGACACATATTAATTAAATAAAAGTTATTGGCGCACGCCGGGTTTGAACCCGCGACCTTTGGATTCGTAGTCGAGCGTCTTATCACTCGACCATGGAGGCCATAAATAAATAAATAATAAATAGATTCTGATATAAGTCAACGGTTTTTTAGGTTATATGCTATATTTTTGTTTTCAACAATACTGTGAAAAAGTGGTTATACGAATAAAAAAAACATTATGTCGACATGTGCTATGAATTGATGTATAAATAGCTTAGCCCTAGTCCTAGCCACGCCCAGGTCTAGCCGAGTCCGGCGAAGCTCATCAAAACTGACTACAGCAGCGCTCTCTTGTATATTATTGCTCTGAGTGCTAGTCTTACTGGCTCCAAACTGTTGGGATTCTTGTGTTGTTTTATAACTTCTTATGCAAAAAAAAAGAAACCGTTTCATTTTTTCACAATTCAAAAAGGGTCGACTAGTAAAGTTTACCTAACAACTGAAGAAATTGATTGCAATTTGAGTGGCCTAATTAAATAGCTAATTATCGCTTGGTTGTAAAGTTTGACGAGACCGTCGCACGCTTGACGGTACGCCACTGGCCACTGCCCGCTGGGGACAAGATAGTTATATAACAATATGCAACAACCGACTGAACCGCCTCCGGTCGATGGTCTACTTTCAGCTGTGTGTGATACTTACTGCTAACTGCTTACTGGTACAATGTTGTTTTTCCGTGAGCAACGAGTTCACAGGGCCGGACCTTAGAGTAACAATATATAGAGACTTAACTTTGCGAAATTTTAACGCTACTTTTTGACCAAGCATTGACCAAAGGAGGTATGACGTATATGCTTCCAGCCAATCGGATGCGAAGAAAACCGTAAAGATAAACATTATTCCGTCTTTATCTGTTCGCGAACAATTTTGAGTTGCTACATGAGAAAGAAAGAGACATAGATACGTTCAGATGTTGGACTAATCAGGGAATCCCCATTCATACAAATTTACGTCAGAATCCCGTATATCTATCGAAGTAAAACATATTAGGAATGCATTCAAACTCATTTTAAACGGGAGTTTATTATATCAAAACAAATGATGCAAAGATTGACTAAATATTGGTGTAGGTAACAAGTTTTTTTGTAGGTTAGCATGTAAATATTTCAGGTCAAACTAAAAAATACGAATTCTTGGATAAATACCTGTGGAAACTGATTTTTTTGGTCCTTTGTTACTTCAGTTGAAACAACCAACAGCTGCACATATAGCCATATCGTTTTTTTAATATTGCACTAAATTCACTTAAGTAATTATATATTTTAAGATTTTTGTCTGTCAATTCGACTGACAAGTAAACTACTGTGAAGTTAGTAATATATTGAAAAAATGGTTACACGACTTTTAGCACGCCCCAAATCATATGTTCTTAATAACAATTGTTTGTCTCTTTTTCTCATATGTCTATAGAAACGGGCATAAAGAGAGAGCTATATTCTGCGAGTATGAACGATTTGACTCATAATTAGGACGGTCTCTCTATATTGTTACTCTAAGGGCCGGACTTACCAAAGACGCAGATGGAAGGTGTCACTAGGGCGCAAAAAAAACATGGTGTGCAATATGTTGGTAAATATAATTAGATAATTTTCTGAACATATCCGTCGGTTCAAACTTTGACAATTTCACACTATCTTACGTATGTATGTACGAATACGTAGTCACAAAGGAAATTATTTACATTTTATTTTACATCTATCTACAGAAAGCGTTAAATTTACAGACTTTTGTTATACATGTACATATCAAAACAAATTACGATCGCATAGACAATATTTGCAAGTCATAAATTCTCGAAACGTTTACGCCTTTTTTATCAAAATTTACTTTGTATTTGATACCGCATCAACGTCTCAACTACCCGTGACCAGCTATCCGCGATTTGAAAAATGTCCTGATACTCAAATAAATAGTAAGAGAAAGACGAGAATCGGGAAGTACCTCGTTATTCAGATCTGGTCACCAAATATAACCCCACTTAATTCAAGCAACTTTTTGTTTTCAAGCGATGGTCTTTCTCTAGAACGATACTCAAGAATATTTTTCTCTCTACCTTGTGAAGCAAGTTTGCAATTTCAAAGAATATTGTTTTTTTTTATATTTTCGTAGAAAGCAGTCACTTTGTGGTTTGACATATTTTAAAGACATAAAAAAATAACTTTGTATAAGACCACGGATATTTCTTTGATTTATCTTTCAATTCACATTATCTGTCTCTTTATTCCTTTGTTATACTCGTAGTTTAAATTTTATTCTATTATTTTCTCATTGTTCTATTATTTTATTTTATATTTTGTTTTCGCTCTGTATGTTTACATAACCGTACACTTTGTATTTTTTGTTTAGCTTAATTTTATACGCTGATGATGCTTAGGCTAAGCGAAACCGGTCGGCCATAAAAATTAAAATAATATCCGTGGTCTTCTACAAAATTATTTTTCAATTTATTTAATTATTATTATAGTGGTCATAATTTCATCTCATTTCCAGAGAGTTAGAGATGCTACAGCTTAGCGCGGTTAACTTTTTCGGCGGCCAAGAGAAGAATTAACGCATAACGAAATATATTTTTTGAATCCCTAGTCTTTCGAATTCCCAAGATAAAACTAGTGATGTCACACATTGCCATATTAACCGTGTCAAGATGTACCAGTGATTAATTTGACTAATATTTAGGGCGTCAGAGTAAATTTTCATGGGGGACACCTTTTATAGTTTTTTTACAAAAAAATCTAGGTCCGACTCTGTAAGTTCATGTTATATGACATAATGCCTATTAGACTATGGGAGTTCTGTTTGTGAGCAAACTGGTCTTAGAACAGTGGGGTTGCATGCGGAACTTCTGTAATCATTGGCATACCTACGGATTTGCATAAAATCGACGGTAATAATTTTTTTTGCAGGCGTGTCAATAATAATAATAATAATATTTGGATAATTTGTATAGCGCCATTTTTGTGAAAAATCACCTCAAGGGCGCTGTAAGTCTTGTAAGAAGCTCAAAGGGAAGGTAAACAACGCGGTACCTATGTATTGGGGGAAAGTAATTTATTAACATTTTCGTAGAAAGCAATCGCTTTGTGGTTTGAAATACTTAAAGAAATGAAAAAATAACTTTGTATAATACCACGGACAGCTTCCATAGTCGAGTGGCAAGACGCTCGACTACGAATCCAAAGGTCGCCGGTTCAAATCCGGCGTGCGCCAATAACTTTTATTTAATTAATATGTGTCATAACAATTCATATAAAATAATAAAAGGTAATTATCTGAAAATATTTTACTTGACCTAGAAATTGAAGGCAGAAAAAGCTGTGCAATTTTAATAGAACCAGAGTGGTAGATACTCTAAGTATCGCCCTGGTGAAAGACCACCATTCAGAATCGAAACGTTGCTTGAAATGACCTTAGCCGCGTTTGGTGACCAGATCTGAATAGTCAAGTACTTCCCAACCTTCCTCTTTTCCATCTCTTTCCCCTCCCCACTACCTTCAGCCTCACAACATACCCCAATTGGGGATGCCATAGTCTCACTGGCTCTAGACGGTTGGTAACAGTTAAGACTCTTGTGCGGTATTCACTATAAAAATAAAAATAAATTTTAAAAAAACGGATATTTTTTTTTTTTTATGTCCGGCCGGTTTCGCTTAGCCTGAGCATCTTCAGGGTACAAAATTAAACTTAACAAAAAATACGAAGTTTGCGGTTATATATACATAAAGAGGGAGAGCAAAAATAATTAATTAAGAAATCTTTAATCACCTTCTCAGTTGACACTTTGTCTCTTTCAATTGATATTATCTGTCTCTTTCTATCTGTTCCTTTGTAATAATTTAAATGTTATTCTATCTTTTTCTCATTGTTTTGTTATTCTATTTTATATTTTTTTCTCCCTCTATATGTATATATATATAACCGCACACTTTGTATTTCTTGTTTAGTTCAATGTTGTACCATGACGATGCTTAGGCTAAGCGAAACCGGTCGGTCATAAAAAATAAAATAATATCCGTGGTCTTGTACAAATCTTTTTTTTTTTCTTTTAATTTATTAACAGTTGGTAGCACTTTGATTTGTTGTGCAAGCGTAGAAATGCGACGGTTGAAAAGAAAAGTGTGAAAATAATTAAACGGCTGATAAACTTAAATTGACAAAGAAAGTGAAGCGTGGCAAGTGAAATCATTCGGAAATAGATAGTTAAATCATTAGAACAGCCGATTGAAATAAGAGGAGTAGTTAAATGATCGAAATTATGGAAAATATTACACGGTTAAGGGGCCCGATAGGAGAATAGTTACGGGCAAAGTATAAAGGCTGATTCACACCAACGTCCGGTTCCGCTCAGTGCCGATATTGTTCCGCAAGAAAACTTATTGATATGGTATGAATATCAATCAAGGAGTATGTGCCAAGACAAATTTGTGTGGCAGTATATCCTTCTGCCCACCTTTGTGATATTTAACTACTTATTTAGTAAAATAATTATTTTGAAGTGTAAAAATACTTACAACGCAGATTTTTTTTTTTAACCATTTTTTTATCACTAAATAATATTTTTATTAATTATTAATTATTGAAACTATTATTTAGTGATAAAAAAAACGGTTTAAAAAAAATCTGCGTTGTAAGTATTTTTACACTTCAAAATAATTATTTTACTAAATAAGTAGTTCAATATCACAAGGGTGGGCAGAAGGATATACTGCCACACAAATTTGTCTTGGCACATACTCCTTGATTGATATTCATACCATATCAATAAGTTTTCTTGCGGAACAATATCGGCACTGAGCGGAACCGGACGTTGGTGTGAATCAGCCTTAAGTCTCTCAATCAGCTTATGTACAGCGTGTTCCGTTTGATAATACTTTTTTTTAAGAATTACTGATTATTTAACATTTCAGAGATCGGTTTTATTTATTTTTTATTAAAATACTGAATATTCTTTAAATACAGTTCTCAATAAAGGACTGAATTTAAAGGAGTATAAAAAAATAATGCAAGGTACCCAGTAATTCGTATTATTCCCCAATTTGGAACATTCTCGAGCACGAGCGTGGATGCCAATTACTGATTCTTCAAAACAGATTATAATATTATTTTCAACAGCACCCGGTCGAACTGCATGAATAAGACACGCTGTAAGTGCACTTTCAATATACTAGAAGAATCATCGTAAACACTTGCTGTTCCTTTTATACGGGTACTTTCCAACCTTCCTCTTCCCCATCTCCTTCCCTTCTCCACTATCTTTAGCCTCACAACATACCCGAATTGGGGATGCCATAGTCTCACTGGATCTAGACAGTTGGGAGCTGTTGGGACTCTTGTGCGGTATTCACTATATTTTTTAAGTTGACTCTCCGAGGTAGCTGGGAAATATTTGATCTGGCTTTATTATATTATTTTTATTATTTTTTTTTTTTACAATAAGATAAAAGATAATTGTTACAATATTTTGCACAGTGTATTACAATATAAATATATAAACTGCTCCACACCATAAAGAACAAGTTTATTGTGTTTAGTGAGGGAATTTCGCTCAAATATTAAAATAGTGTTTTGTTTTTACAATACAGCAAAGAAAAATACTAAGTATTTGCGTAAAATTAGTTATAGTAATAAATGTCAGTAAGTACATAATGATAATACAATGTTTGTAAAATAAGGAGGACAAAATGTAAACTATATTTACAATGTTCTAATTAATTAATATCCGTCAGACCGTAATCAAATGTATTTATTTATAAATTAACGGACTTAAGTCCAATTACAAAAAAAAATACAAAACACGAAATGGAAAAAAGAGCGACAGAGAAGGAACACCACAGACTCGTACATAATTTGACCGTTCGGTAGCTGAGTGGATAAACGCGTCGGATTCCCCCCCGGGCGTCGTGCGTTCAATTCTTCTGCTGGCTAAGTCCTCCATCATTGCACAACAACATCTTCCGCTTCTTATGATGGTAGTAGGAGTTTTTCAAATATTGTCAGGTTATTCGTAACCTGGAAATGTTAAAATGAAGCGATGACAAAAATGGGACAAAATATACATAAGAAAGAACATTCAAGCCAAGGTCTAGTCAAAGTTTTGGTAGGGTCGTAAAGAATGACAAAAATCATTTAGACTGCTACCAAAAAAATTCAAGACCTTAGCTAGAGTTAACAAGTCTCGACATTCTGGACATTGGAGAATTATATCCGTTATTAGTAGAGTGATGATTGAGGAACAGCAATTCATTGTTTCTGAGTCTGCGGCAAGAAATGTTGAACTGGAAAAATTAAATGAACAAATTGTAAGTGACAGTTTCCTTTTTTCCCTGCAGCTGAATACGTCCTGGCCTGCAGTCGCAGCGACCCCCAACTGAACGCCTGCATCAAGAACTCCTTCACGCACCTTCGCCCCTACCTGATTAACGGCCTGGGGGACCTGGACGTGCCCAGCATAGAGCCTATGTTCATCCCCTACATGGGCTACCATCACGAAAATCAGGTAAGATCCTGTTTTACTTCTCAACAATTATTTGCGCCATTTGCCGAAATCCGTTCGAGCAAATTGTAACGAAATACAATTAAAATGATTTTAATAATACCAGTTTTTTAACTTTAATTTACTATATTATTTAATTTAAGACCTGACTGGTTTCACCTTATGTCAGGCATATTTAGACTGGTTCAACTTCAAATAAATCTATGGTATACGAGTATATTACTATTAATGTCCGGAATGGACGCTTATTGAGTCTATATCACAGTGAACATCTGTGACTTTGGGTTTTGTTTTATTGCTAACAGAGGCGGCTTTACAATAACATTAAAAAATACCTTCGGGTAGTTTTGTTACCTTCTGAGAGTCGGGTTACATTTCAGACCAATAATATACCAGGAAGGATAGCTTGTGTAGTCAGGTTGTTATTTAGGTTTATTCAGGTTGTTCAGCTTTATTTTTAACAGTTGGACAAAATTTGACTAGAAATAACAAAATACCAATGATTGAATCACGAATGGTCAGTTTATACATAGTTTTTTTATTTATTTGTTTATACTGGGTTTTAACAAATGTTCTCGCTTATGTGAGAAAAATCAAGTTAAGAAAACTCAGTTAGTGTACAATTGTAAAAAAAAATTACAAATACAAAGGATACATCAAATATAAAATTACAAAAACTCAATCAATGGTAAAGAATACAAATAAAAGCAAAATACACAAAGAGAGACAAAAGTGATCCATAATATAATTAGGCCAATCATTTTTACATATTCTTAAGCAATAGAAAGATATTTTTTCAGAAACTGTACAAATTATCGACAAAAATGTTTTAAACATTAGCACACTCTATCATTATTTTTCAATGTACTCAAGTGGAATGTGCTATGGCGTCTTAAACAATAAGAATTAGGTACATTTATTTCAATACTAATAATATTAAGACGTTCTGTAGATGCTCGTATAAGTATCGAAAGACATGTTTGTCCACTGCCAGCGAAAAAAGCACTTTCTTATATGCTCAAAACCACTGAATATAAAATTCATAGATTGGTGACCTACGAGTATACTGATTTGATGGTAAACTCGTGTCGCCATTTTACATAATACCTTTTCACTCTCAGATCCTATACAGACCAATAAAATTGATAACCTGTTATTATTTCTGTTTTTGAAAACGTTTGATCTATTATACCCGATGTAAGATAACATTTTCCTTACTTCAATCACATAGACACACCCACAACATGCTCATTTCAATTTATTGTAAGTTTTTGCCAAGATCAACATGAACACATACTCGTAACTAAAATTAAACCCATTTATGTAAATTCAATGCTGATCGTTTAAATACATAGGTATGATAAACGATAAAAGTACATGGTTTACCTTGACCACTAGCCATGTTGAAATAGTCCAGGTTCAATAAACGATATATTACAAGGTTCCCAATAAATCTTAATAAACCAACCATGGCAACCATTACCAAAAAACCATTGATTATTCACGTGCCAAGGTACATGCATATTACATTAAATATTTGATCGCAAACACTGTTAATTTTTCGATGACAAACAGTAGAACAAGGAAGCTATGGATTTTTTTTTTAAATACCTTTGTGCGTGGATTTTCAATTTATCTATTTGCACATTAAAACTTTTAAAGTACGAATTACTTTTCAATAACTTTACAAAAATAAATTAGTATATTCGTTTTGTTAATTTTTTAAAATATAGATGGTTATTTATTTGTTTATTTGATATTATATAGGTATGTCCATATTATTATTAGACTAGTCAAGTTGTTACTCATAAAAAATGATGGGAAATAACCTGACAAAATAAAACATTATTTCACATTTCAAATATAGAATAATGTCCGCTAAAGTACATTATAAGTGGGTAGGGATTTGAAAAGATTATTTTTCAAATTTGATAATTTCAACTAACATCGGATCCAAATTTGAAAAGTTCTCACTCGCAAGGACATAGGTGCGTACTCACAAAGGAAATTATTTATAGTTAATAATCTCTCGTGATATATTATCATTTCCAAATGGCATTTTTAAGTAAATTGAAAAAGAAATACCCTTAAAAAAATACGTTCACAATCGAACGAGCAATAGCAAAATTATAAAATTACATTACGCCATCGATGGTACAACCCTTTAAAATGACTGGCCTGTAATTCCTTCCGGTCTCCTGCTGTCTCCCTCTAGTCCCTTTTGCCTACGGATGCAATATTTACCTCTACACCATCCAGCCACCTAATGTTAGGCCTTTCAACACTCTTATCACCAGTGGCGTGCACAGAGTTTTTGAACAAGTTAAGCAGTAGGGAAAACAGTGCATTATTTGATAATAGATATAGGTACCAATAAATATCACTGATTGCTGGATTTTTTTCTATAAAAGCACTGCCTTAGACACAAAGATACTACCACAAAAAAATCACTTGAATGCGTAACAGTTCAAAACATAGATATTTTGTGTAGTCTAGTGAACATAACATAGAATAATCTACTCTGAATTTGGCGGCGTTTGAGCACATGTAGTTACTGCTTTTGACACTTTATTGTGGGAAGATCGGTGAGGTGCTCGTGGCGTTGCGGTTAGCTGAATTTCGCGCGTATTTTCGAAAGTGTAGATTTATTTTTGCAATAATTTCAAATTATCTAATCCAATATTATACATACCACATCAGGAATCTTATCATATAAAGAGCCTCTTTGGTGGTCGACTGTCTTTCATCCTTACTACATATCTTGTCCAACGGAGCTGCCCTAGTTGCACATCTCGTAATTCTACCTCATTCGCCAGACACTATTATCTTGTACAGCTCCAAAGATTCATCTTTTGACCTTCATTTCATTTCTTTGTTTCCAGGAGTGACATCCCGAAGTTGCGTATTGACATCGGCCTCACGCTCCCCAGGATGGAGATCACAGGCAAATACGAGGTGGTAGGAAACGTCCTCCTCTTTCCAGTTAGGTCACAAGGAGACTTCTGGGCGGCTTTCAGTAAGTCTGTTGTTACCAATAAGTATAATTTTGGGTTGATATTAGCTACATTCGAAATGTCGTTTACTTCCAACCAAAGTTTTTTCTATTGCCAAGCCCAAAATGATCAATTTGCAAAGAAAAGTGTTTGCCTTTCTTTGCACATTGATCATTTCAAGTACACACCTTTACACCTTTCTTTGCACACTGTCTGCGAATTAATTGATATTTTTGTATGTTTTTCCAACGACTCCCTTTGGCACAATGAATACAACAGACGCTTAGTTGGAGAGTGTGTGCCTACAGACGAGTAGATAGGCTGAGGATCACGATCAAAGGTTTTGAGCCTCCCTAGGCAGTAACATTACATTTGCTTTTTTAAAATATTTTTTCCATTTGAATAATTTTGTGCAAAATATGGAAACTACGATGTTTTCAGACCTTCAGCTAATCGCCGCCTTCTAGACTTTACCGCCCTGGGCAGCTGTTCCAAGTTGCCTAGGCCCAAGTACAGCCCTGGGAAAGCTAATTTTCTTCAGGCCTCCAATAGCACCCGGCGTCTTAAAGTATATAGAGTGGTATCTATCCAAGGCAGTGTAGTCAGTTTTTGATGATTTTTACCTGACTCGGCGGACCTGGGCGTGGCTAAGACTAAGGCTAGGGTATTTATACATCCGTTTATATCACATATCGACATAATGTTTTTGTTTATTCGTATGACCACTTTTTCACAGTATTGATATCAACAAAAATATAGCATCTAACCTAAAAAACCGTTTAGTTGTGTCAAGTTTAGTGGCATAATAAAAAATGTGGGCGGAGTCCCGCGGTGACCCAGGAGTCCAAGATCATCGTGACAGTACATAAAAGCGGTGCATTATATTTGTTGTTTCTTTCTCTCTCATTGTGTACGGCGTAAAAACCCGGAGAAAGTGATTTATCGCAATTTTGTATAAACTGGGCAAAAATAATTAGCTCTCTCTCCATACATTGTTACTTCAAGCCCGGCGTTGAGTAATGCAACAGCAGGAAATTGGTAGAGTGGACATTCTTGTGTGCTCTTTGGTTTGAACCTGTCAGCATTCGCACAATGCAGTCCCAATGTGTAGATGCGTTGTAATATTCCCACGCCTTTCGAGACAAAAATAACCCTGGCAGCTTTATGGTTTGATCCACAGTCAGACGACATCTAGTTAAATTTATAGAAAACATTTACCAAACCACGAGGACGTAAAAAAACACCACAACAGCAAAATTTCCTTTTAAAATCCTATAATTTAATTTCTAGGTGACGTATCAGCAATTGGCAGGATCTTCGGTAAGGAGATCACCAGGGACGGGGTGAACTATATGTACATCGACAAACTGCTGGTGGATTTCAAGCTGCAGAAGTCCAGGTTCAAGATTAAGGACAACGTCAACCATGGAAATGTTATTGGTAAATAATGACCTTAGATGAATTAAATAATGTAGATACGTTACTGAGACAACGCGCGTGACTGCACTAAACTAAGCCAACGAGACATACCTGAGATTTACTGCTTTTAGTCTCACACAAACATTCGTTTGACAAACAAGCTGTCACCAGCTGCCATAAACGCATCGCTTTTCTGAGATAAAATGCCTTCCTGTGCTTTTGACAAGTGTAAAAATCATTCGGGGGCAAAAAACAAATCTCATGGAGTTTCTTTTCATGCGAAGTACACAAAAATCACTTATTATTTCAATTAATACGATTATTCACATACCAAATGGTAAAAGTGAGAAAGCGAATGCAGAAATACATAAGTGTGTGGAAGACAACCTAGGGACAGTACACTGAGTACGTCGCATGCTACTTCGCTCGTAAGTTCGTTAGGGAAGAGAGGGCTTGTAATGCCGAGAATGTAACCCGGGACGTTCATATAGCTATCTCATTCATACACACATATTCTGCTTGGTATGGCTATCCTTTTCATGCGTTATGAGATATCAGAGCGTGCCAAATTTGTCGTTCAATTTGTATGAATATGACGTGTCTTGTAGTTTGTCTATGATAATGACACCGGTTGTCTTAACAAAACTAATTTATTCATTTAGAACTTCCTCGTTCCTACTACATGTAACACACTATTAGGAATGCAATAAAATGAAAACAATGACAGTGAAATCTTTGGGGGAATTAAGTCAAATAAAGTCCATAATATGGTTTATAACGCTTTCTTCCAGAAGTAAATTCGTAAATTAACACTATTTTTGTTTTGACCTAGATACTTAGTTGAATAAAGTTCAAAGGTGAATTTGCCAATTATGCGAAAGATTAATTACCTTTCACCAATAACATCGTTTTTTCGAGAATCAATGATATTTTTGGTACTGTCAAAAGAGTTTTGTGAAAAAATCAAAAGATGGCAGCGAAAGCAAAAAGACCCCTAAACGAAAAAAAAAAACACAAAATGAAAACAGCCCTCAATTTGTTTGTGTTGCGTCCGGTTTGCAGTGTTGGCATTGCGGTACGTCTACTGCAGGTTGGTCAAGTCGGTCACTCTGGCGCGTCGTAGCGAATACAATAAAATGAAATTTTGAATAAATTTAAGAATATTGTATTCAATTTTCAGGCGAGGCAATGAACCAGTTCCTCAACAACAACGCCAATGAGATCATCGAGGAGATGAAGCCCGCAGCAGCCCAGAGCATCTCCAAACACTTCAAGGGATTCCTCAACAGCGCTTTCACCAAGATCCCCATCAATGTGTGGCTTAAACCATAAACTAACCCTAAACCAAATACCTCATCATCTAAATATTATAGAACATTATTAGTTAGTCCTTATAAACTATATTTAATATTATTTTAGAATGAACGTTGTTCAAATCACTTTGAAAGGGTTACCTTCATCTAATTTCATTCCTTGTTTTCTAGCTCACTAGCTATGTATTTTTTTCTGTTTCTTAATACATTATTTGGAATTAAATATTTGTTATTGGTAGACATTGGATTAAATACATTTGCATATTCGAACATGCATTGTGCATATTTGAGACGTTTTGGACGTTAGTGCATATTTGAGTGTTTTGCAATCATTAATAATTCAGCCAATTCATTCTTAAAATATGAGGTTATTCCTTTTGGAAATTTTTAATGATTATTCTTCTATAGACCGTTTTTTTCTTTCAGAATTTTAGAAATTTTATTCAAAACTTCGCTTATCGTCACCCCCCGCACCTCTTCATAAAATTAATAATTTCGAAAATTTTATTCCTCCAGAATTGCGCGGGTCACAAAACCGATTGCAAAAGACATTTCCTGTTTTAATTGTGTACATTGGACATATATTTTGACGTTGTGTAGTGCATATTTTACCTTTCTGATATTGCATAATATAATCCAATGTCTAATTATTAGCACAACATGTTGCTAAGTTACTCGAACTATTAAGTATTAAACCATTCGTTAACTATCACCATTTGGGCGTTTAAGATTGCACACAAAATTAAATGGATGCGTTTGATAAAAGATAATTTAACTATTAATATTATTGATATGGAGATGGTCTACAAGCTCCTGCAAGGATTCACATGTTTACTGTATTCCTTTTCTAGCAGTCTAGTCTCTTTTAAAAAGTTCATCACGGTTATCATTGGGTTTATGGTGATGTCTTCTGGTTCCACAACATGATATTCAACCTTCTACGTATTTAGGCCTTCTTCCATCGAGGCAGAACAAAGTCACAGTAAATGAATGACTGTTTCTTTATCTTCTTCATATTTTGTATAGCTACTAGCTACAAGTGCTTTCCACACCCTGCTGTATATCACTGCTGTATATTTTAGGTCTTATATTTAGTGATACAGTCACCATATTTGTATTTGAATCATCTCATATTAGACTAAAACAAAATGAAAACCAGTACTATGCACTTTCAACAGAATTAAACACAATTTATAATGGAAAAGTAAAATAAAAATATATCAGGTATCTATAATGAATGCAACCTACAAATAATATTTTATTTTATAAGATAATTTTGAGCAAGTTTTCAGAGTGCGTACAAACCATGTGTAATAATGTTTAAATGATCATTAGTATGAAATGTATTTTATTTTTAAGAAATAACTGTGATAAGGATATTATCTTTAGTTGAAAAATAATGTAATATTTTTCAACTAAAGATAATAATATATAATATAATAAAAGGGAAAATTATTTGTAAAATTGCAAATACAGATTAAATCTTGATAATTTTGTTTTAATATTTTAACTTGTGAATGGACTTACAAGAAGTTTATTTCCGATCCCTTGATAATTGACCAAGATATTTTCTACCACTGTACATAAAATCTCAGTATCGCCCTGGTAAAAGAGCACCATTCAGAATCGAGCTGGTGCTTGAAATGGCTTTAGCCGTGTTTAGTGACCATATGTGAATATCTAGGTTCTTCCTAAAATTCCTCTTGCTCATCCTCTTCCCCTCCCCATTCCCTTCAGCCTCACAACATATGCCAATTGGGCAAGCCAGTCTTACTGGCTTTGTATAGATGGGACAGCTTACATTAAAAAAAAATTAAAAACCTTAATGTAATGCAAATGAGTATTTATTTAAAAAGGTACAATAAATAATGTATCCATAAGAAGGCTTACCATGACCATATAATATCTTGTTTCCATCACCCTGTCATTAATAAAAATGGTATTTCAATATTGTTTTTATGAACTCTAAATCATAACCTAAAAACGGCAAGTTTGTGTCTGTGGCAATTTCAATTATTATGAGTAAAAATGGAAAAAAGGACATAAGTACTGGCAAATTTGATCAAATTTAAATTCGCAAGAATAATAATACATAAGAACAATTTTTTTTAATTTTTTTAAATGATTTTACACATTGGCAACACTAACTTGACAGTTGCTCTGTAGGTTATTTCAGTAAGTTTTATTAAATTTATTACAATTTTTTTATTTGAAAGATGGTGGAAAAGTCAACATTGAATGATAAATTTATGAAATTATTATATTGATCGAAACCAAATGTACTTTGATATTTATGTGGTATGTTAAATTTACCTCTGATTACCACTTTTGTGTCACGGTTCATGGTCATCCTTATCCATAAGGAGAAATTATTAAAAAGACATTAAACTTAATTAAAAGGCATATAATACCTTTACAAAAAATATTTTTGATTAATTTACTAAATATTATTTGGAATTTTAGATAGGCCGTGTAGTTGACATAATTTTACTAGCTATACAAGGTAGTTTTTTATAGCAAAGGCTAATCTTTCAATATCCTATCAATAACCTAATGGCATAACCTCAAAACGTTCCGAGTCATCAAAAGATATTCTTACAATTGCTGTTTTTTCTGCTCTCAAATCTACTTTCCCTTGAGGTTTCCCTTAGGGCTTTTGTCCTCTGTGGGAATGATATGCGAATCGATGGAAGACGTAATAAAGGAAAACGCCACACCTCACCGAGTTGTTAGTCTGCAACCTACAGAGTGAAAATTGCCCTGATGACAGTCAACCTCCAATAAGAGAGAGAACACATATAAAAAGCGTAAAGGGTTTAGGGCAGAATTAGAGAGACTATACTTAATGTGAATCCAAGTAACAGCAATTTTATAATTATGTAAAGACATAGTAAAGAACTCCAGTGAAAAAGATTATTACTTTAAAGGTCAAATCGCACTAGCGCGTCGCTGCGCGTCAGCGGCACTGTGCGTCGCTTTTCTGTTCGCCGTGCCGCGTAGTGCAGCGCCGCTCTGGTGCGGTTTGCTTCATACAAAACAGTGAAAACATATTTCGTGGTGAAGCGACGCGACGCGCCATGCAGTGCAGCGCCGCTGACGCGCTAGTGCGGTTTGACCTTAAGTTAGATAGAGTAACAAATGCCAATCCTGAATATTACATTGATTGATTTTGAATAATAATAAAAAATCCAAACAATTGCAGCGGTAATGCTGAGCACTGTGGAGATTTTGACAACTATTCGAAAATCATCTGGTTCAAAATCGTATGGAGCTCTTTACACTTATTAATGAAATTAAAATTAGATGTAATTATTTGGAAACTGGATTGATGCTCGATAGAAAAAGGGGCTTAGAGAAAATCACATAGAGGTTTGGTGTTCTCAGCAGAAGGTCCACAACAATAAATAATGCAAGTATGCGTAAAGACATTAATAGTACGACAGAAGCCGCGCGAATGTTTGGGGAAACGTGATCCGAAGAGTACATATAGCCGTTGTTGAAGTATTCAATGTATTTTGATTCCAGTTTTTTTTCCAGCTTCGGTATCAAGTTCTGGGCCAAATCATTCCAATTGAGTCTGACGATTTTATGCAAGATGCCACCTGTGAAACAAAAATTTAATTCAATTGAAATACTAAAAAAATGCTTCGCAATCTACCCGACGGGTATGCGTACAGTCCCGCAGAGTAGTTACTAGTTGCAGCCTGCAGGAAAAAGATTGCCCTGATGATAGCAAACCTCTGATAAGAGAGGGTACCACACGAAGAAAAAAATTCGGAACCCCCAAGAAAGACATGCCACAATAAATTGAATCTAATACTTAAGTCTATCATATCTGCCTACCCCTACAATGATATAATACATAGTTAATAGGTTACTTTTCGTAAAAAACAAGATTTTTCCCAGTAAATAAGACTTCTGAACTGGCCCCCGAGGTAAAGGGTTCGAAAACCTACACGGGAAAATAAAATTCATTTATCAATAATAGTATTACGGTGTATTTGCACATCGTTTCAAAGTGGAAGATTCTTTCATTATTGTCCTGATGAGAGACCACAATTCAGAACCGAAACGTTGCATGAATGGGCTTTAGCTATCTATAGGAACCAGGTTGAAACAATGACGTTACATATATAGACACGTTATAGCCTTAGAATATTAACACAAAATGTGGCAAGCAAAACACACACGTTACCAGTAAATTCATCATTCAAATATCGGTAATGTATGACAAAGATAGACATTCATAGAATATATGTGTATGAACGAAACAGATCCGAAGTTCGGATCGCGCTCCATACTTGCTTGAAACGACCTCAAGCGACGCGTGACCGTTTAGTACTAAATCGGCTTAAACACCGTTCACACCAACTGGCGTGATTATTGCTTGCCAGCGCTACAACGTGTCTATATTTATGTATCGTCATTGGGTTGAAATAGCTAAGTATTTTCCAGCCTTCCTCTTCTTTCACTTTCCCCACTTTTTTTAGCCTCACAATATTCCCCAAATGGGGACGTCGTCGATATTGTTCTTTACAGCTCGTTCGCTAGACACCATTTTACCAAAAAATTGGTCTAAAAAAAACACCATTTTCTTGTATAACGCTAAAGATTCAACTAAAAAAATATATAATACTCTTTCCCAGTTCTACTTGAAGGTCCGACACTCCGAGTTGTAGTTTATCAGCAGCCTGATAAAGGTTTTACTAAACACTAGCGTTGTGACAGTTTTGAAAGAACTCTTTCAAAGAAGTACTTCTTTTGACAGCACTCCCAACTTCATTCATTTTTCATTGAACAAATACTTCAATTGAAGTTGGTTAAGTTGGTACTTCCAATTGAACGATCTATAGCATCTACTTCGAACTTCAATTTTTCATTCGTTCGAAAGACTGAAATATTGCATCATCCACAGTTCAATTGTTCATTCCCTTCTTCCTTCGATTTTAGTTCGAAGAATGAATGAAGCAATGAAGTATCTTTTTAGTTATCCGTTCCCTCGCACGTACCCGTGACAGTTGCTTATGATTTCTGTGCTTGTTTTGTCTATAGGACTATATAATCTCTACCTAAAATTATGGATGGCCGTTCAACGAGAAAGAAAAGTGAAATATGGGCTTATTTTAAGGAAGTTGGGGTTTACCAGGCCAAATGCAACTTTTGTTCTAAAGTTATATCCATAAAGGGAGGCAATGCCTGTAATATGAATCGTCATTTGCGCAATATTCACCCTATTGCTAACCAAACTGTCAAACTGTGTACAGTAAGAAATATTCAAATTGTACCTCAAGCTCTGAAAAACGTTCACATCGCTCTTACAGAAACTGGAAATTTCGCAATTACTACATTTGCTTTACATTACTACATTTTGCTTTGCTGTACATCATTCCTTTTAAGGCATGATACCGCCAACAATTCAAACATATGGGCAGCTGTCATATAGAAACAATAGACAATAAACTAGTAATAGACAATTCATCAACACACACATAGAAGAAAGAAAGAAGTAGTTATAATTTTTGCTATATAATAAAGGAGGAGTGTGTTATGTGGTAGGGAGAGCTGTCCCGAATAAAACTATTAAGAAAAAAACGTGACTATTATTTGGTACATTTATCGCTAGCAACCCCCCCGACGAGGAATTCTGCGATTGATCTGTTACTTCGATTGAACTGTTCACCGTGAAGGGTTCATTTTGAAGAACTAGCAATTCGTGAAGCATTCACAAATCTGTGAAGCTTTTCCCATCGCTACTAAACACCATTTTGTTATGTGGCTGAAAAATATAATTGTTGTCTTACTCAGTTCTTCAGGTACTCGAAACGGGTCATCTTCATGAACTGAGAAATCGGCGCACGACAGCTTCATCACAGGTTTAGTTTCCAGCAAGGGTTCGAGAAAGGGGTTCGCTTTTGGATTACTCGAGAACTGCACTTTTACGGTCACATTATCTACAAAAAAAAAGATTCACTAAGACAAGAATCATTACGACCTCCTGGTCGAGCAGTTAAGATACTCGACTAACAATTCAGAGGTCGTGGGTCCAAATCCCGGCTTGCGCAAATAAATTTATTTTATTGATTGGTGTTACATATTTTACATTTAATTTAACGGCTCATTTTGCTTACAAGAAAAAGTGTATCATGTTAAGATAGCAGCAAAGGAATTAATATTAAAAAATATAGATACTTACTACAATGGACTTTCATCAGTCCGCTGACTTTAAATTTCAGATTATCTATTTCTCCTTCTAACAAATACTGGGAAAGCAGATAAATATGTGGCATATTCAGGTTCAATTCATAATCGCTTGGACTTCTCTTTGAACTGGAAAAAAAGCTGTGTAACAGTATATGCAATATAATGAATTGATAGTTTAATAAACTGTTCCAGCAGATTGACACATATTTCTAGTTTTGCAAACATAAGCTCTAAAATTAAGTCTCCAGTCATTACTCAAGGTAAAAAATGAGACAAATCATCGACTATATTGGTGTTTATAAAATCAAATCCTTCTATCTATGTTGATGAAGGACCTTCAGGTTGACTTCAAGGTTGTCCAGCTGGTCAACATTGAAGATTCTTCGAGCCCTTAAAAGAATGCCAACCTTTGTGATAGCCAGTTTTACTTGACCTTAAATGAAACTCGATCTGGTCTGAAGTACCAATGGAGTTTTGATAAAGAGGGTGCTTCCATCAAAGTACACCAGTCAATCATTGATCTCCCTTTTAACCTAAATCAGACATGCTTGGATTTCTAAGACGATTTATTTTGAAGCTGTCCAGGTTGGCCCTACCCCAGACACAGACATTATCAAAACTTCTCGAGCTGTTCGGATGAAAGAGGAAGGGGGTTTGTCAAAAAGATAACTCCTGTTACAGGAGTTATGGTGCTGTCACCAGTATAGCAGTGAATGGGTACACATTCAACGAGATTTTTAATATGTAACCAAAACAGACCAGGTGTCAACACAGATCATTGTGGTACTGCTACGTTGATATAGAACAGGGATGAAGTAGGGCCGCCTCCTGCGGGGTGAATTGATCTATCCTTTAAAGAAACTTGCGACTCAATAATGAAGGGATGGATGGATCCCGAACTATACAAACAAAATTATGATTAAAATACATACTTATTGCTATTTTCAAGGGTTAGACTATTCACTCCGGTCACCCTGATGCCTTGGAAAAAGATCTTCACTTTCAAATCATCCTGTAGACTGTTGTTGGGGATGTCAAAGCAGGTATCTTGTATGATTAGAGGCTCGTCCAATTTAAGCTTATTGGCAGCGATGCCTGAAATAGAAATAAAAACTCAATGACATAAACATTATATCATTTTAGATCTCCACTTTCTCCTCCTCTGATCTCTATTCCCCCCATCTCCTTCCCCTCTCCACTTCCTTCAGCCTCGCAAAATACCCTGAATTGGGGATGCCATAGTCCCACTGGCTCCAGACAGTTGGAACCCCTGTGGGGTAATAAAACATATATGTTTATATATATTTTTAAAAGCGAGGAATTGACATTCATTGCTTCACAATCAGGCCAAACTTAGTTAGTTAAAGAGGTAAGTGTGTTCATCTGAACATGCTAAATGTTGATTTATTTATTCAAATTATTATCCCATATTATTAGTAAAAATTATTAAGTAGAAATCCGAATCTATGAATTGCATATTGATTGAACAGTCACATGGTGGCCATCTTGGATTCAACACTTTTGCCATTTTAATTACAACTTTATTTTCAAGGATATTAATTCTGTGTCATTTCAAACTTACCGTTTATTTTGGAGACAATGCCATCATCTGGATTGTACGAGGTTAAGGCTGAAAAATTAATAAAAACATTTATTGGTTATTTACGCCCTAGGAGTTGAAAGGTCTTTTTTTCAAATCAGTAAAGATAGCAATATATATATATATATTGACTCAGAACCCTAAGAGATAACCAACATTTTAGTAAAATGGCGTATTACTTTCGAAATCGAATCTTCTGGAAGATTATTTACTATTTCGTTTGAGGGACTAAACTCAGGTGACAGGATGGTGCAGATGCAAATAAATCCTTGGGCAAAAGATACTGTAGGGAGACAGCGGGAGATTTCCCATGGGACTCTCCGAGGGTTGTAACATCGAACATTGAACAGAAACTCTCTAGAAGCGTGATGATCAAATTCACGCGAAGTAAGATAAAATTGACCTTACGTATGAATGTTGCAAAGTTTTGAGACAAAGCATTCTGAGCGCTGGGTCCACATTCTTGGAATGACCTGCCATTCAGTGTGAGGGCTGAACTTTAAGAGTCAATTGAAAACACGCCTTTTAAAAAAAAGACTACCTTTTACAATAACCAATGCAAAGCGTCCTTGAGAAGATTGAATCACTAAACTGCGCTAGAGATGTATGTAGTCAATGTTAATTAACTGATTAATTTTTCTACTTACCGAAGTAAAAAACTGGAGTGATCACTGTCATCAACAGAATCCCCAAAATGCTGAAAAGTATGGACAGGTTCCATGTTGCCAAGAATATGTAGTAAAACACCTTGTTGCAATTCATTTTGAACATCGCAGACGAACCCACTTGTTTGAAGAACAATGAAGGAATGAGTCCAGCGTTCTAGCCTCTTCGAGTAGATAAGGATGAAGAAAAAACTACAGAGGATAGCGACGTATCGATTGGACGTAGTAATGCAGAAAGCATCCAACCCCAAAAATATGAAACTGAGAAAAGGGCGTTTGAAAATATGACGATAATAATATAAACGCATTAATATGCGTAGTCGGCATTTGTAAAGTGAATATCAGTGTTTTGTTCTTTGTGAGAATTATTATAAATAGGTCATTTAAAATTTATCAATGTATTTATAAACGATTCTAATTTTTAGGCGGCCTACGTGGTCGAGTGGTGGGGCCTTCGACTACGAATCCAGAGGTCGCGGGTTCTAAGCGGCGTGCGCAAATAATTTTTGTTTAATTAATATATGTCATATAACACATTTAAGTCATTTGAAATAATATATACTATATTTGCGGCACGTTCCAGAGTGGTAGATACTCCAAGTATCGCCCTGGTGAAAGAACACCATTCAGAATTGAAACTTTGCTTGAAATGGCTTTAGCCGTGTTTGGTGACCAGATCTGAATAGCCAGGTACTTTGCAACCTTCCTCTTTCCCATC
Source organism: Drusus annulatus (assembly GCA_022651775.1). NCBI lineage: Eukaryota > Metazoa > Arthropoda > Insecta > Trichoptera > Limnephilidae > Drusus > Drusus annulatus. Next base: position 398,740 of record JAGWCC010000137.1, read on the forward strand.
TCCTTCCCCTCCCCCCTACTTTCAACCTCACAACATGACTCTTGTGCGGTATTGACTATAAAAAATATAAAAATAAATAAACAAAAAAAATACATCCTATGTTATCCTACATTTTAATGTTGGTAAACTTCAATTTATGTCAAATACTCGCAATGTGCGATAGTAAAAAATTGAATTACCAAAAATCTATTGCATTTGGAGCTTGGATGTTTTCAGCAGATAGAAATCTCGCATTTATCTATAGGAAAACATGTAAAACTCAATTTTGGAAAATTGTGGGTTAGACGCTTTTTGCATAGCTACGTCTTATCATTCGATGGCAAAGAGAATAAAGTGATATTTTTCAGGAGAGAAAAAAAGTTTTTTAAATTTTCTTATGGTGAATACCGCACAAGAGTCCCAACTGCTCTCAACCGTTGAGAGCCAGTGCGATTATGACATCCCCAATTGGGTATGTTGTGAGGCTGAAGGTAGTGTGGAGGGGAAGGAGAAGAGGAAAAGAAAGGTCAGGAAGAACCTTATTATTCAGATCTGGTAACCAAACACAGCTATTGCCATTCTAAGCAAAGTTTCAATTCTGAGTGGTGGTCTTTCACCAGAGCGATACTTAGTATTTCTTTTTAAATTTTGCCGTCTCAATTTTTTAAACTTATTTATGTTCACAATTACGCTTTCCTCTACAGTTCTACAATCCAAGTATTGCATTCACTTTGAAAGTTGCAGAAAAATGTTATTGTCAGACGCTTAACATAGATGGCGCTGTAGTAAAAACCAACATGGCTGCCGAACATTCTCGGCGTGACATATTAGATTATTATTGTTATTGAATATGACACGTGTAGACGTAAATAGAAATGAGTAAAACGAAACCAAATGAGGAATATAGGCCGCACAATGGGTAAAAGAAAAATAGTATATTACAAGTATGTTCGAAATGAACCAAGTAACTAACTAACAATCACGCCATTTCTCCACAGGGGTAGGCAGAGAGAACAGACCGCCACACAACCCTGTTTTGCCACACACACCTTGCATCATTCACATTCATACATCATCACCAACATACTTGTTTATTTTGTTTCACTCGATTGTGCCATTTCTTCCTCGGGCATCCCGACTTCTTATACACCCCTTTCTTCATCCATTCGCCCCACATGTCCAAACTATCTAAGCATCCCTTTCTTAATTTTGTTCATCGTGCTAATATCAACATAGCATTCTTGTCAGATCTTCACATTAGAAGTAGAAATGAGATCCCAAGGATCCCATCTATGACTGTATAAAAATATACGGTCATAGATGTTTATACCACACATACACCTTAGAGATCTCATTTCTACTTCTAATATGAGAATCCAAAAATAATACAATATTGACGAAATCGTAATCAACAAGATTAGGGACGCTTAGATGGTTTGGAATTGTAGAGCGGATGGAAGGTAAAAAGGAATGTCCGAAGAATATATGACACGCTAGTGGATGAACAAGTCAGAGATGCCCCAGGAAGATATGTATGAAATCAAATTAAACTAGGAAGGTGTACAGAGACAGATTTGTGTGGCATTCCGTCACTCTTCTATTTTTCGACAGAAAATAAATATTTTTAAATATTATTTTTTGAAAGTTATTTAAAGTTCCAAAGATGTTGCAACAAACTCCTTCAAAAGTTTTGTAGCTAGGTGTTATTTTATTGGCACAACGTGTAGGTACAATGGGAAGTATTATCACACAGAAGCATGTGCCTAATTTGCCATTTGTTTTATCGTAAACTAATGATTCATAAACAATTGAAAGCTTTCAATAACAGATATGTAGATACCTATTTCTGTTTTATGATTAACAAACCTTACAGCAAAACAATGGTAATATAACAATGATTCAAAACATACTAGATTAGCCCTCTGGTCGTCAATTGTAACCAATCAGTCGATTGGACCAACCTACAGACTGACCACTTTCCAGAATGCTAGATACTAGCGTTGTGACCGCTTTGAAAGAACTACTTCTTTTGGCAGTAGTTCCTACTTCATTCATTGTTCATTGAATAAATACTTCAATTGAAGTTGGTAGTTCATTTTAGCGTTCATTCATTTCATTGAACAAATACTTCAATGGAAGTTAGATTACAAAGAACTACTGCAATTTGCAGCATTTCAGTTGTGAAGTGAACTTCAAAGCCTATAAAGAAGTACTTCATTGTACTTCAATTGAAGTTCGACTTCAAAGTACTTCGATCTAAAGGAACGTGATTTTCGTGAGGAACCTTCTTTTCACTTTCAAATCTCTAACGACTAGTACGTGTTTTTCGGCGAGGAACCAGTTCCAGTTCTTTTCGTTTTCAAATCCCTACTGACTAGTACTCTTTATTTTGGCAAGGAACCGGTTCCAGTTCTTTTCACTTTCAAATCACTACCGACTAGGACGTGTTTTTTTCGGCGAGGAACCGGTTCCAAAAAGAACTGTAAAAATAACCGGATAAATTCAAATCTCTTTTATGCGAGTTCGACTTCAATAGAAGTGTTCATTTAAAGAACTAGCAATTCGTGAAGCATTCACGAAACATTGAAGTTTTTCCCAACGCTACTAGATACTCTCAGTACCGCCTTGACTACTATTTAGAAATCAAACTTCGCTTGAAATGGCATTAAGCCATGTTGAGTGACCAGGTGTGTCCCGTCCCCTTTTCCTTCTCCACTTTTTTCAGCCTCACAACATTACCAAATCAGGGATGCTATAGTCCCACTCCGGGCAGTTGGGAAGCTTGTGCGGAATCACATAAAAAAACTTCTTTCACATGAAAGCGTTACCCTATCTACCTGCAGACATTCATCACTTAACCTTGACATTAGCACTTTATATTCCAATTTTTGAACCAACCTTTCTCTTTTCCATCTCTGCACACTACTTACAATAAGGCGATATGGAAACATTGTCACTTTTGTTTCGCGATAGCCAATACTGATAATTTTATTTCAATAATCTTTATGTTTGTGTGCTTCATAAACTGCTTAGGAGGTCATGTTTGATATTTTGTAAAAATGTATTTAAAATTATTTTGCTGACTTATTGATATTATTTGATAATCCACTATTGTCTTGGATTCTTAGAAAACATATTATTGATTGTTATTTTTGTGATGGTATGCAAAACAGTCACTGCTTTCAATATGAGATTACTTTGCATTATTTCGAGGTATGTAGGTATGTATGTATCTATTTTGAGGAATAATTTATGACTATAATCTTAGAAAAGAAACATTTTCTCCTATACATTTGCAAAGAGAAAATTTTACACAGGTCATGTTGATAATATCGTAGGAAATAAAAGCATTAAAAAATTAATACAATTAATAAAATTATAACCCTTTCTTCTTTTATAAACAACGCATGTAACCTTGAAGTAACAATATATAAAGAGAAAGCTAATTCTTTTTACCCAACCTATACAAATTTGGGATAAATCACTTTCTCCAGGTTATTACGTCGTACACCATGAGAAAAAGACAAAAAAAATCCCAAATTATCACACCGCTTTAAAGTATCGTTAGAATGTTCTGTGTCCCGCGTCTCCGTTGACTCCGCTCACACGTTTTGATACGCGACATAAATTGACATAACTCAACGGTTTTTTAGGTTATTATGCTATATTTTTGTTAATAACAATACTGTGATAAAGCGGTTGTACGAATAAACAAAAAAATTATGTCGAAATATGCTATGAATGGATGTATAAATATCCTAGCCCTAGTCCTAGCCACGCCCAGGTCTAGCCGAGTCCGGAAAAACTCATAAAAACGTACAACAGCAGCGCTCCCTCTTGTATATTATTGCTCCGAGCATGTAACAGTAAAATACGTTGCAATAGAGCTCTCAGCTGCAAGACCTTAATTCACTATCTCTTTAGTATGAAAATGCGATGCAAGTCAGTAGCGAAACAATCGCCATAGCGCCCATTGTCTTGTAATATAAGTTTCTTCTTATCGCTGCAAAATACCAAGATAAGATTTCTTGGGATGTTCGCCCCGAGATATCTGTGTGGGGTATTATTCTAGATAAGTCTTGAAACATAATAGTGTGAAAAAATTTTGCAAACTGTTAAATTTCTGTCAACAAAATGTTGTTTTATTTTTTAACACACTGCGTGTTGAATTTAAAATTATATATTTGACTATCAAAATATTGTGTTGATATACACCTAGCAGTTGAACGGATGAAATTTGATAGCCCCAGCGGTACTGACTCGCTCCATTTTCAACACGAGTTATGCTTAGCGTAAAGAATTGTACTTTTCCAAATGAAAATACCGCACAAGAGTCCAAACTGCTCCCAACCCTCTGGAGACAGTCGGACTAAGGCTTTCCCAAATTAGGGGATTTTGCAAGGCTGAAGGTATTAGGGAGGGGAAGGAGATGGGAAGAAGAAGGTGGAGAAGTACCTGGCTATTCAGATCTGATTACCAAACATGGCTAAAACCATTTCTCAATTCTAAATTGTGGTCTTTTACCACGGCGATACTAAGAGTATTTTCCACTTTGGAATGTACTTCAAATATACTTTATATTATTTTTGATGAATTAATTGTGAAATAGCAAAAATAAATCAAATAAACTTATTTGCGCATGCCGGGAGTTAAGCCCGCAACCTCTGGATTTGTAGTCCAGGATATGAACCACTCGAGCAGGGAGGCCGTCATCTATACGAGTATATCTTAAAGAATAAAGTGCCTATTTTTTTATTAAATCTATTCGTTTGGTTTTTTTTTTATATGAATACCGCACAAGAGTCTCAACTGCTCCCAACTGTCTAGAGCCAGTGAGACTATGGCATCCCCAAATAGGGTATGTTGTGAGGCTGAAGGTAGTGGGGAGGGAAAGGAGATTGGGAATATGAAGGTCGGGAAGTACCTGGTTGTTGGTTACCTTTCAACTGCGAAGGCCTCGGAGCTATAGCTAGAACCTTGAAGTGGGAGTGATCATTCCGGTCATCCGTGTCAATGCTGATGATATCAGCTTGGCTCCGCAGGGAGAGAATCCGGTGGGTCTGAGACTTCATCAGCTTCGGCTCAATGCTATGGCGAATCCTTTCCTTCTTTCTGGCCCAGAGGAAGTATAGAACTAAAACCAGGCAACAAAATATCATAACTTAGGTTTATGAGCAATAGGCGATAAAGGCATATTGGAGAAAGCTTCGTTGTAACCACTCTTCCTGTTACGAGAGCAGATTGATAAGTACCCGTGCTTGGAAACAGATGGCAGCACTGACTCAAAATCTACTTACCATACGTGTGTGATTGGATTAATTTTTTGGATGTGAAAACTTGCGACAAGACCAAAAAGAAGTTATAGATTTCACAGATACAACCATTTCTCAAATCAATTGTTTTTTTGGCAAATCCATGTTTGGATTTAGAACAAGTCCGCATCATTTGAAAAAAATGTAGGTACTTTTGTATTAAATAAGGTACTTTTTTAAGTAGATGGGTACCTAAACCCAAACAAGAACAATAATTATTAAAAAAAATATATATACATAATTAAAATAATATAGGTTGCGTAATTAGCGTTGGCCCAAACAACCCAAAGTTAGGATTGTGTTTCTTGGTGCATATGTATACACTTACGACGGCGATGTCCTTGCCAAATGTCACTGAGAAACAACCTTTTGTCTTGCTTAAACCTACTTATTGTCATTAGCGAGAAAGGAACAAAGAGTGTTTACTTTGAATTTTAATATTCGAAAAGATTCTTTTCGATATTTTATAAATTAACTTTATTCAATTTCACCGGTTTTATTTCTGAAGTCCAATAACAAGTTTTAAACATGCTGTATGCAAGCAATACATCTGTGTGAGTACTGTATTTGTGTAAAATCTGGCTGCGATAACTATAATATGTGCTTAAATTTGGTAATAAATACTTTATAATTTTTCTACATCCATGAACGCCCTAACTTTGAGAATAATGTTGCATGCATCACTTATTATTAATTATACGTTTTCCATTTTTATTGAATTAAATTACCACGACAAAAAACATGATGTAATTATTTCCTCTTTTGACCACTTACACAGATAAGTTTGTAGAGCTCTGAAGAAATTGTTTTTGACGCTACTTGAAATCTAAAAAAATAAGTATTTTATAAAAGTACTTTATTGTTTAGTCATTAAAAATGTTATTTCAAAATAAAAAAATTCTTATATATAAATTAATACATACTAAGATATACGTAAACATTTTAACAGTAGAGCATTATCAACACAAAATATACATAACAATAAGTGGAAATATATATGTTTTATTAAATCATTTCTAAACTTTAACAATTCACAAAATATTTTGCTCAAAGCAATATGTACTTTTTTTAAGGTTAGGATATTGTTTTTAATGGTTTTACATATCTTATGACAAAGACACCGGATTATATGCACTATCAAAATGGTGAAATATGCACTACCAGTGCCAAAACAATTGCCATAAGTATACGATATACAATATATATAAGAACAGGATTGTCTTTTGGATCTGGTTCCTGATGGCGGTAAGGTTGATCGGTGTGCTAATATGTTCGAATTTTCTATAACCCAACCTTACTCTTCCCCTCCCATCACCTTCAACCTCACAACATACCCCGATTGGGGATGCCATAGTCCCACTGGCTCCAGACGATTGGGAGCAGTTGGGAATCATAGACAAATATGGACTAACAACCAAAAAGGCTCGAATATGCATTATGCTTACACAAATATACAAATGCATGTAATCCAATGTCTATTTATGACCCTGTGGTTTTTTTTTATATTTTAGTGAATAGCAATGCGTAAAAGGGAATGAAAATAGCAAGCAGAAATTCTGTTTTCACAAATTCAAGTAAATTCATAGAAAGCCCCTATTTTTAAAGTGAATTTTTAGTTTTATTTTTTTTTAAATAAACATTAAACCAGTGTAAAGAGAGTATTCAATAAAAAAATTGTGTGATTATTTACAAATTATTTTTAGATATTTTTGAGGTGCTAAAAAAACAGTGCTGCTACTCTATAATGGAAAATAAATGTATTTCATATGTTTTTTAATTCAGTATTTATACATATATAGGACCACCCTTTCGATTATTGCCTAAGGTTGGGTTGTTTTATACTCCATCACATGTGACGGGAGTTTAAAACATCCCAACCTAAGTGTAACAATAATAACATATTTGCGTACATCTTTTATGGCAATTATTAATAACTAATGAAAATAATCATTAAATGATGATTAAAAATCATCATATATGAAAAAAAAAAACAAATTAAATAAATATACATTTCAATAAATTTATAAAAAATAGCAATTTCATACAATATTTACAATATACTTTTGTTTAGAGGTGTAGCTAGGTGGCACCAAACGGTATCCTAAAACTGTCGCCAGTGCTGCAGTAACTCATAATTTGTGTTTCCCAGGCCAGGAGATTTTCCTATCTTCGACCCCTCAAGTCATGAAATATTTTCACAGAAAACGATTCAAAAATCATTCACTACAAGCAAACAATAAGTGCACAGTTAAAAAAAATTGTTTGGACGTATAGACATATTTTACATACAAACAATATAATCTCCATGATACTGAAAATATTTACGTTCACATGAACTTTTTGTTTGTATGTACGTAGAAACCCATTAATTCGAACCCCAATAACTCGAAAACACGTAATTCGAAATTCTTGACAAAAAAAAATCATACAAAAGTAATTTATAATTTGTTAATTAGACATTTATTTTGGTCCGCGAAGAATATTTGTCTGTGAAATTTGTCAAAAAATCGATTAGAGTGGAAAATCGACCCCGTGGAATGACAAGGTTCCATCTGACACGGCAATTTCATGCGATAATGAGCTCTATAGAATGCTACTTTAGAGTTTATTATCGAATGGCAGTGCGGTGTCAGATGAAACCTTGTTATTCCAAGGGCTTGATATATTAAATAAATTCGTAAATCATCGCAAGATTTCAGAGAGCCAAAATTAACACGCCATTACCACTGCGCGCATGGGAGAAGAGAATACGTACACTTAAGGCTTATCAATTATGTTTTTTAAATTGATTGGAAAGTTTCGTAGCCTTTGCAAGTCTTTCCGTTGCTTTTGGATAAAACACCTCCGAAACAACTTTTCTAAAGCCACCCTTCGAGCTATTATTATGTCCTAAACTAGTTGCAGCCAAATTCGGCTTCCGCCACACTCATGAGTACATCTGAAAGTGGTTGGAGTCCTCGTTGTCGTACTTGGGGGCGCCCTTGTTGACGAGTCTGGCCAAGTCGCCGGCGTCGTAGCCAATCAGCTGCTTGAGATCGCACACAAAGCGGTAGACAAATCTGTAAATCATACACACAAAGATATATTACACTTTTTTTTTAATTTGCCAAACGATCCAGCCAACTACTCAATATGGATAGAAACTCAATGGACAGAATTGAGGTGGATGAGATAGCCCAGTAAATAGGATGCTCAATTATCAACATCGGTCGGATCAAATTCGATAGCTGCTGGGTCCATGGCCAGTGCTTACAGGACCGTGCAGACCATCTCTATATAGATAATTTTTAAGGACTACTCTGCCGCAGCAGTTATTAATAACTGTCAAATCACAAAAGGGTCACTGTAAGAAAAAAAGTATATTTTAACCTTTTTCCATGCACTTTTGAGATCATATCTCCATCATAATAGTAGCGGAGTGCGCTGGACAGTTTCTCATAGTTCATGGTGGGTTTATGTTTCCTCAAGCCCCATAGTCGGGCCACTATCTCGGGTTCCTGCAACTTGAACTCTCCGTTTGTACCTGTAAAGAACAAAAAAACCATTAGTTTTCTTACAGCGGCTATCATTGATTGTATCAATCGTATTTAGTGGGGATATCCGGCAAAAAGAGCTACACTCATAACAAACGTTGATATGTAAATCATTTGCTGATTTTTTTGATAGCAATTTTATTCTCTCAGTAATTTTTATTTTTATAGTGAATACCGCACAAGAGTCGCAACTGCTCCCAACCGTCTAGAGCCGGTGAGAATATGGCATCCCCAATCGGGGTATGTTGTGAGGCTCAAGGTAGCGGGGAAGGGAAAGAGATGGGGAAGAGGAAGGTTGGGAAGTATTTGGGTATTCAGATCTGGTCACCAAACAGGGCAAAAAGCCATTTCAAGCAACGTTTCGATTCTGAATGGTGATCTTTCACCAGGACGATACTTAGAGTATTAAGACGTCGAAATTATTTTTTTAATTACAATATCATAGTTGTATAATCCAGACAATATTTTCTTTTTTTCTTTTTATATTATCCAATAAAAAAACATAAAACAAAAAGGTTAGAAAACTGTTTCACACTGAAAATCTTACATTCACCCTGATCACTTTCACTACTTTTGTGTTTCCTTTCATAATTAACGTTTATTTCAGATATCAAGCGCCCTTGAGGTGATTTTCCCACAAAAACGGCGCTATAAAAGTTATTCATTTATTATTATTATTATAAGAAATATCTATTGAACTATTAAAAATGGAGTGACTTAAAAATGTTATCGCAATGCAAGGGATTAAGTATTCACATTGGATTTGTGTTATGGTTGACATGAAAGATATAAAAATGGTAAAAGGTCTTACTAAAGTTCTAATCTAGGATTAAGTTAAGCAGGTGATAAAAATCGAGGTGTATATAAACAACATACGAACTTCATTAGCCCTACAACCTTGGAGAGTTGTGGCGCCTAAAAAAATATTTAAAATTTATATTTACCGATCCACTGGATCACCTGCGTATGGTCCGTGCTGGTAAGTAGCTCAAGCAAGAATTGCCACAGCTGGATCTGGCCGTTGTAGCCACTGCGACTGACTCCGGCAGACATCAGAGATATAGAGGCCGTGTTGGATATCTTGCATTCAGGGGGAGTCGTCTGCAAAATAATACATTTCTCTTGGATTATATAAAAGAATTTATTCAAACAATAATTTAGCTGAAGTCGATAAATAAGTAAGAAGGTGTGTGTGAGAAAGAAAGTGATATTTGCGTACCTTAGGTTTTTTCCTTATGGCTGCAGGACTTGTGGAACAATTATTCTGTGAGTCAGATTCATTCGGGTCTTCATTTTGCACAACAGCTGAAACATGTTTTTTTGTTATTATACTTCCATTTAACATAACGTGAAGAATAAAGGCTGATTCGCACCAACGTCCGGTTCCGCTCAGTGCCGATATTGTTCCGCAAGAGAACTTATTGATATGGTATGAATATCAATCGAGGAGTATGTGCCAAGACAAATTTGTGTGGCAGTATATCCTTCTGCCCACCCTTGTGATATTTAACTACTTATTTAGTTAAATAATTATTTTTGAAGTGTAAAAATATACAACGCAGATTTTTTTTTTAAACCATTTTTTTATCACTAAATAATATTTTTAATAATTAATAATTAATAAAAATTTTATTTAGTGATAAAAAAGTGGTTTTTGATTAAAAAAATCTGCGATGTTAGTATTTTTACAATTCAAAATAATTATTTAACTAACCAAGTAGTTAAATATCACAAGGGTGGGCAGAAGGATATACTGCCATACAACTTTTTCTTGGCACATACTCCTTGATTGATATTCATACCATATCAATAAGCTCTCTTGCGGAACAATATCGGCACTGAGCGGAACCGGACGTTGGTGTGAATCATCCTTAATACAAGTGATATGATATAAAAGATATCTTAATGTTGGTGAGTTTTTATCTGTTACCACTATTAAAAACTATGTAAGCCCTTGAAGTGAAAAGCACATTAAACTTGTGAATATGAATTTCTAAGATAATTGAAAGATGAATACTTGGAGCAAGTGGATGAGTTTGTGTATTTAGGAAGTATGTTTACGAGAGACGGAAAGGCTGATAAGGATATTGAAAGAAGGGTGAATGCAGGAAACTCCATTAATGGAGGACTGAACGCTGTTGGCACAAATAAGAAATTGTCCAAAGAAGCGAAGCTAGCAGTCCACAATGGAGTGCTTATACCAACCCTGATGTATGGAAGTGAGGCATGGAACTGGCAGAGGAAGGATGAAAGTAGACTGAATGCTGTGGAAATGAGATCTTTGAGACGTATGTGCGGTAAAACCATGTATGACCGTATTAAAAATGTGGATATCCGGAAAGAATGCAAGGCTAATGTGAGCGTAATGAATAGGATCAAGAAAGGGACGCTTAGATGGTTTGGGCATGTAGAGCGAATGAACGAAGAAAGGAGTGTGAAAAGAATATATGATGCGAAAGTGAATGGAAGAAGAAGTCGAGGACGCCCGAGAAAGACATGGCACGATCAAGTAAATCAAATACTTGAATCGGGTCAGGTGAAGAGTCAGAATAACAGAAGAGTATGTATGAGACGATGTATGAATGTAAATGAAGCAAGGAGTGTGTGCCAAGACAGAGTTATATGGCGGTCCGTCCTCTCTGCCTACCCCTGCGGGGTAACGGCGTGATGGTGAGTTAGTTAAGATAATTAATAAGAATTTTGGAACTGGACATTTCACTTCCTTGTAAATAAGACTTAAAATTATGATGTAAAAGTGTGTACCTATAAATTTGCAATTCCTCAACAGCTCCAAATGCGTCCAAAATAAATCACCAGGGTCTGAAGGGCATTTTTCTCTGTAACAAAAAAAAATACAAGTAAAAAAAATATCTTAATATGTACATACTCGTACATTATTTCCAATCATGATCAAAAACAATACAGGCAGAACTCACTTGAATTCCTCTAGCGACATCTCGCATAGCAATCTCCCTGCTATGGACCAATCGGAGAGTTTTATTCCGGTCAGGTTGAATTGTCTTACAGCCCACTGTATCCAGTGCCTAACTTGAGGTATCGACCTAGAAAAATAAAACATTCGTTAAAACGATTGATTGAAATCATTAAAAGATCTGGTGCTGCTCTACAAATACTATTTAGCCATGTTTGGTGATCTGAATAGGCAGTTACTTCCCAACCTTTCTCTTACCAATCTCTTTTCCCCCTCACTTCCTTCAGACTTACAGAATTCTCAAATTAGAGATACAATTGTTGCACTGGCTTTGAGTCGTTAGGACTCTTGCGCAGTAACCACATCTTTTTTTTCAGTTAAATAAAACTTTTATCAAATTAGAATTAACTTTAAAGCTATTAATATCAATAATCTTCAACATAAATATGAAACAGAAAAAATAATGGTCGGGACCGAGACTCAAACTCGGAACCTCTACTCTATTTGGGAGTAACGCTTCTGCCAATTGAAATTCTTTCTATTTCATCAATATATGAATACTGGAAATAAAATAGGACATACGTGCCAAATTGATGATATGGAGATACAGGCAAAACAATATAAGATGTCTAATAAAAAGATATATTATGTTGAAACAATTTTTATTGAGTTGTACGAAATATTGCCCTGACAATCATATAACTTTATTAAACATAAAAGTAAACTTAACTCTTAAAACGTGATTGATAAATGGATTCAAACTTTTCAAGTAAAGAAACGGCACATGTGCCTTAAATAGTTGCATAAAATAGGGAATAAGTGCCATGCTTAGGTTTTTTAATAAGGTATTAAGCTACAAATATAGATATACTACTTGTTTTTTATTCATTTCAAATAGTGATGTGCACTCCTATTAATATTATTTAGAACACCAATCAAATAATTACAAATAGAAAATTTTGTATTTCTCAACAGTATTTTTTTTACAGTTAAAGTAGAATTTAATATAAAATAAAATGTTTAACTAAGAATTAAAGTTTGTCTGTTTTACTAGCACTGGTTATTATTATTTAAAAAATAAAACAAAAATGATATCCTCACATTTTATTTAAGTAATTTTATCTTTGGGTTTTTTTTTCAAATGTGTTGTAATATTGTTGGATAAAGATGCACGGTCTATGAGGATGTGAAAGTAGCAAATAAAATGTTTGTCAGCATCATGTATATTATCTGTCTACCCGAAGATTCACGCCGGGATGGTGTGTTATATCCTTTAGGGATTTTCATTAAAAAAATATGTTCCTCATTATCTAAGTAAGGAATCATTCCCTTTAAATCTGTAAGTTTTTCTGTAGTTATTCTAGATGTACTCGTACACTGGAGACGAGGAATTTCATCATTGTTCAAATCCATCAATCCATTTTTTTTTTGGGTAACAGCAAATGCGTCCATGAAAGTAGTTTTACAAATACTAACTAAATTACCCTTTCCGTCTGGTATAGTATAGTAGACTGAACATTGGCGTTGACTTTCTGACGGATTTGTGAATGTCCCGTGACGTCTTCTTTTAATTTCGGTTAAATGAAGAAGACCCATCAAGTAAGATCCTTGTTTTGAATTGTAAGCCAAATCATAAAAATCGGTGAAAAGATTCATTTTCTGTTCAAAATTTAAGAGTTTGCATGAATATTTGCACTTACAATGAACCTGAAACAAACAAAAAAAAAATCAAAATGTGATGGCCCTGTATTATTTTGCCACGGTAATAATTATAATTATTTCAACTTATATTATCCATTGACAAGTAAAAATTAATGCCACCATTTTAATTCCCTTATAATTTTCTAGAAAGGGTAATATTTTAAATAAAAAATACAATAAATTATTACTTTTCACAAAAAAAATAACAATTATATGTTAACATTTAAAAAAAAAAATACAACAATATTATTTATTCCGATTTCGGAGAATTACATCACTAGTCGCATTCTAACGGAAATTTCAAATGCTGGCCTTACAATATTCAAATATCACTTACCTCCAGATTAGGTGCCTTTTTTGCAGCTAGCACTTTATTTAAACATAAGATATACTCTTGGCCAGCATCCTTCTTCTTCTTCTTTGCGAAATTCACACTTTTATCACCACTTTTTCGCCTTTTTCTCCCCTCAAAACTCACGTTTTGAACGACACCGTCAGCCATTTTCATACAAACGTCAACTGACACTTATTCCCTATTTTAAAACTAAGCATGCAAAACTTACGCCCAACGCGATTTAGTGAAATTAACAGGAAATACAATATTTTTTCTGCCACTTATGTCGTAATTTAGGTTATTGGCAATGGCACATAGAATATTTCTACATATTCAGTTCATTTTTTCATTTTTTGGCACTTATGTCCTATTTTATTTCCAGTATTCATATGATGAATGTATCTTTAGGTGAATTAGTCGCGAGTTGAAGCCTGTGGATGAGTAAAAAAAAATGTATATTTATGTGTAGTTACAAATCTGAATTGCTAGGTACTCATAAGATTCATCTATCCATTTTTACTTTCTTATGAAGCCTATCATTGTGGATGCAATAGAATCACTGTTTTAAACAGTAGGGAGGGCTACCACGAGAAAAAAAAAAACAAAAAAGACATTGCCCAATACCTGTAGACAACCTTCGTGAATTTTAAGAAATATACTGGGCTACCGGCAAGAAAATACGGTGCAAGGTGGGGGATAGCACAATGGGCCTCCGACCAGGAGCTTTTCAGACAGTCTGTTATCAATAATAATAATAAAGCGCTAGAACCACAAACCAGAACTTTGGATCCTCGGGTATCCTCAATCGCAGCTGGTCCGCTTTAAACTGCGCGTCCACCATCCACTTGGCCATCTTGGACACCTGCCCGCCGCCCCCGGTGCCGTCAGAGCTGACGGTGTTGATGTCCGTCGCGGCGACTGTGGCCTCCACACTTTCGAGCGCCAGTGTTTCTCCGACGTCTTCCATCAGGTCGGAGCTGGGGCTGAGTTCATCTACGGGATCTAAAAGAACAGATTTATGAGTGGATAATACTGAAAACCTTTTAATGTTTTTTTTAGCATCAAATTCTGATCTTGAAAAGAATATATTAGTCAAATATAATTCAACGATATAGTCTCCTTTCTATAAAATTCACTCTGATGTTGACATGCAGCCTTTTGGTTGATGCTCTGCTCCAAAAGGGTTGCGTAGCTCTCCAGCTACAAGGAATAATGCACAAGTTTGTTCTGTTACCTTCCAGGGACGGCATCTCCATGAAGGCGAGCCTGTCTTCTTTGGCCATGTGCAAGAACTCTTCATCAGGCTTGAGCACGTCTACAATGTTGATCCGGCGCTGGCTGGGCCTGATCTGGATGTTGACCTGCACCAGGCCAGCCCGGTCGATGCACTGCTCCACCAAGGTCTTGTGACTCTCCAACTGCAAGGATAAAATGGAGTAATCGATACGTGCGTACCAATATGAGTTTATCAAAATTATAGTTTACCAAAACAGGCGTCAGAATCTCAGGAAAGGGAAATTGAGGAATTACCACTTACGAGATACCCGCTCATTCGCTAAACAAAGAAAATTATAATTACCTTTTTGGAATCTTGCAGCCAGAATTCATAGTCGGAGAGATCGGTGCCTATTCTCTGCTCCAGCATTATTCTTAAACGGGAGAGGCTGGTTCGTATGTCCATCAGTTGCACCAAAACATTATCTGAAATTAATCGCACCGTGAAGTCTGAGAAGATGTATAGATGTGAAGGAAGCAAGCAGTTTATTTGGGGATGCTGTGCAGACGGTCTTTTTAAGGAAAGGAAGGAGTGAACCTGAGTTTTGAAGAGACTCATGAAAAGAGGGTAAGTAAATCCACAGCCGAGCCATTGAACACAAGACCTAGTCAAATATCAACCATATTCAAGTCTTGAACACGCGTTTAGCATGTCTCCCAACTATGCGCCAATGCCGAAGAGATCAATTACACTACTACAATAGAATCTTCAATTAAAATAATGGTTTAATAAACACAGTATTCCTATTAAACGTCTATGTTCCAAAGATTACAATCCATTAGTTAAGATAGGAGAATCTATCAAGGGTTGGCCCATTTTGCACAGTCAAAAGTTCAATCAGGTACCTAAGAGCTCCAGACCAAAGGTAACTACAAAACTCAAGAGCGAGACATGTGACTTACACGAGGTCAGCAGTTGTGTGGTATTATAGAATCTGCTGAGTCTGTACTGTAACCCAGCTTTAAAAGGCTTAACTCTAGCTTTGATGGATGTCTCATACAACAGCTGGTCGCTTAGCAATATTATAGTATGACTAGTTTTTACCAGTGAAATATCACAAGATGTAACATGACTTGTCAAGAAAAAACATAAATTTTCATTTCAAATTTAGAATAACGTCTCTTTATTCGGTAGGTAGGGATTTGAAAAGATTCCTTTTTATATTTGACAATTTCAATTAACATCAGTTTCAAATTTTTAAAGTTCACAGTTGTAGATTCTCACAAAGGAAATTATTTATAGTTAATAATATTATGGATTACCATTAGAGTCTATATTATCATCGTCCAAAGCCCCGCTTTCCACCTCCGCATCTTCAGAAAATACGCCGTGAAGTTCATCTGGTTGACTGGTCAAACCTGAAACATAAATACAGCGCATGAGTTCTTCAACGAGTGAAAAACCTACACCAGGGGTCTTCAAATTGGTCCCTACTGCCCACTAGTGGGCGTTTCAAACTTACATAGTAGGCAGTGGGTGTTTTTGTCGGTTTTTAGACATTTTGTAGGCGTTCCACATCCTATCTACTCAACAGATGGGGCGCATACGAATATACACGCGGGGAGCGAACCTTTTGTACGAAATTTTATATTATAAACATCTCAAGAGCTTTATTACCTGATAAATCGTGCTCAAGTGCTTTATTTTGACGATAAATTACATATTAAGGTATTCAAAAATCTGTTCAGCGCGGGGATATTAGAAAACCAAGGCTAATTAACGCGGCCAAAAGGTTTAACGCTTACAGCTGCCTGTACGCTCACCAACACTCTCGCTTGCACACCAATGTTTTTGCGGGTACGCACACTTCAGCTTTACTGATACTGTAAACAGAGTTTCAAAATTCTTCACTTTACGCAGAATGGTTGTCCTAAAGACTTACACAGATCGGTCTCGGCCCCAAACTGCGACATGATATTAGTATCGTTGTCCATGGCGATCAACGATCCGTCCACCAGGCGATACTGCCGCGCCACATCGTCCCCCACCTCCAGCTTTATGTTTTGTTGGGACAGCAGATCTTCAAGCTTGCCCTCTGCGTCCATCTGGAAACACAAAATATCACTGTCAATATAAGCAACACAAACATCATACCAATTACAAACATTTCAAGATTGAAACTTATTAAGAATCTAAAAAGAATCTTTTCAAATACAGACAAGCGAAAAAGTACCTACCAATCATATTATTTTTATTCTATCTTTGAAATATACGAGCAAGTCAAGTTAATGTTAAGATTAAGGAATTTTTTTTGTTATAATAAAGGTTAGACATACGTTAAGAAAATAATATTTTGTATAGGCTAAATTGGTGTTTTTGTATTTTTATTAAATTTAAAAATCTTTCAGGTTCATAAGTTATGAAATCTCTAAACTTTCGTTGGCAACAAGACGCTTTCCAAACAATCCCAAAGAATTGCAATCTTAAACTTCTTGCAACAAAAATTTATGGAATCATTCAGATGGTGGAACTCTTTGATTGTTAACGGCTATCTAGAAAATAATGTGGATCAAAGCAACTTTTTTTCGATTCTGTAGAAACAAAATGTCTCAGTTTTCATCTTGGCAAGTCAAATTAAGTCCTGTGATTTTTCGCGGGTAACTACTTATTTGGGTAACACATTATTTTCATCAGGAGACTAAATTCTCAAGTCTGTAATTCAATAATAGAGATAATCTCAGTTTAAAAGCAATTGTATTCATATGCCATTGAAGTAATTTCATCTTGAGTTTTCATTTTAATGTTTATTTCTCGAAAGATATATTTTCTGAATACGTTTGACTTCCTGTTTCAATGTAGCACAATGCCAGATCCAGTCATTTCCTTGTTGACCGCAATTAATTAACAGGAAGTGCATACCGCAGAGTAACCACTTGAAGGTTTACAATAATATGGAAACAGAATATTTAAATTAATAACTTAACCACTTTATTGATATGATTATAATTCTATTATTAATGCTTACAAACAATATAAAGCTAATTTAAATTACCGTATCCATAAAGACAATAAATAAGACGCTTTTATTTGTTGTAAAACAACCATATTGCCAATTAAACAAGTTGTCAACAACTGTCAAACGAATGTCAAAAAAGGTAGACTTTATATTCCCGGTATTTTGACATTAGGAGTTAAGAAAAACACGTGCGTCAATTAATATCGTATTATAAGCTTTTATAAAAACAACAATATCTCACGTATTGGAGTTAATAAAAAATGCTATAAACTTTTTTCTGAAATGGAGGCAAAATAACATGTCAATAGCTGTTCAAGGATACGAACAAAAATTCTAAAGAAGCAGACTCATTGTGCAATTCGTTTCCTTGTATATCTCACCGAATAATGGTCCACCACAATTGTTTTTGTTCAAATATGACAGTGAAACTTTCAAGAAACTAAAACTCGAATATATTGACTATATTAAGTGGTGTATATTTTTATACGCGGTTCAAAATTGAAAGAATCGACGAACATCCAGCTTCCGACTTCCTCCGTAGATGTCCATAGACAAAATCATGCCATTTTGAAAAGCGTTGTGATTAAATAATAAAAAAGCAACAATCAAGATGGAATAGCTTACGAATTTCTTACAGAAATAAAGATAATATATCTATAAAAAAAAACTGTTTAATATAAAATCTAAAATCAGTAATAAATTGTTTCATTCATCTCATGAGAGACGAATAAAAAATTATATTTGTAAAACTTAGTTCTATATTTCTTTTATCATACTGAATCAAAATTGTTTTACATTCCTTTTCCATTTTTTTTCTCTCTGGTTTGAAACTAATATTTTAAAAGCGTTAGTTTTCAAAGCATATTTTTCAAATCAGTTGACGTACATATTTAGTATAAGAAACAACAACTGGTTACCCTTTCCAATTTTTTCATAAAATACTTCATGAAGTTGCTTATTTGAAAAATATCATTTTTTTATTTAGGAAACAGAGAAGTATGAATGAAAAGTTTCAACATCGTAAGAAAGAAGATGAGAAACCAATTAAATTCAATTAACTGAAATCAAGATGGTAGTTCAAATATATAACAATAGTTTCTACGCCATATTTGAATCCTTATTAACAATACTCTACTCACTGAAGTTTTTTGTGTGAAAGATGAAGTGAAGAATTTAAATATTTTTAAGACGTAACCCAAAAGGAAGTGAAGTTTGCTAAAACGATTAATAACAAAACAGCAAATTTATATTCTTTGAAATATTAATAAAATATTTATTGATACTTTTTGGGTGTTTATGATTGGTTTTTGAGTTTGAAAATGGCAGAAAGTACCTAAGCTCAAAAAACTGTTTCAATATAAAATATTATAACGAGGAATCCGTTTCGGATGACTTTTCTACTACTTTAAAACTAAGAACTGTGTATAGTCATAGAATTTTTTTAATACACATTTAATAAATATTTTGTCTATGATTACCGGCTGTCAGAAAAAGTGTTTTCCCGTCATATTCTCGTGCGTATTTGAATACGCGGTTGGAGAAAATTCTGCAACCATCACTAAACGCCTTTTGGAAAACTAACAAGCACGATGTTATTCTTCTCGTTCTTTAAGTCACTGGTGGGGAAAGACGTGGTTGTCGAACTAAAGAATGGTTTGAGCATATGCGGCACACTGCATTCCGTCGACCAGTATCTCAACATCAAATTATCCGACATCAGCGTTACAGATTCCGACAAATACCCTCACATGCTCTCAGTGAAAAATTGTTTCATAAGAGGATCTGTCGTTAGATACGTACAGTTGCCAGCCGACGAAGTTGACACACAACTCCTTCAAGACGCGGCGCGTAAGGAGGCGGCAGTTTCTACAAGATAAACAAAATATTTAAACTATTATTCATTACTGCTAAGGAAAACATCATTCGTTGGAAGAAAATTTCTCAAGGACCATGAAGTGCGTATTCATTTGACCGAGTTCAAGCCTGCGTTTACTTTAGAAATGACAAGACGAAAACAGTGTAATCAGTAATATCACTAACTTCTTATGATTATTCATGTTTCTACGATATAATGATGTATCTTCTCGTTTAATTAATATATTTTTGTAAAACAATTGTTTTTTCAATTATATTCCTCGTCCAGTTTCTGGCAAATATACTAATATAAGATAGGTTAATTTTACAGCTGAAATTACGAAACTTTCAGATACTTTGAACATCCTCAAAGTGTATCCTATGTCATCTCTTGTCCATGGAAGTTTTGGCCTCTGCACAAGTTTTCACTTCTGCAGTGCAAATCATAAGTATACAATGCATTTTATCTATATATGTAGAAACCGTTTGTCGACTAAACTGCATCCCAATGGCATAAACTGAATGAATGTAACATAAAACACCCATTGCCAATTCTTCCTGTTTTCGAGGTACTGTAGCATTATGGAAATGTTCCTGAAGAGGGGAGTACTCTTTCACAACACTTCTCTACCAATGCATGGGAATTCTGGTGCAGACTACACCAATCCAACAAAACTATTCTTAATCCTACGGCTAACTGAATAAAGTCTCCCTTGAAGACCATCAAATATTACTGAAAACATGTATTTACAAGTACATTTTTTTTCTTTCTTCTCTTATTGTTGGTATTTTTCCTATATATGGAAAGATTGCATTGCACTACGCCTGTGTACCTTCTGAAATAAATGTAAATAAACTAATAATAATTTATTTAGCGTTGCAACTGCTTTGAAAGAACTACTTCTTTTGGCAGCTTCATTCAATTCATTTCATTGAACAAGTACTTCAATGGAAGTTAGATTACAAAGAACTACTTCAATTTGCAGCAGTTCAGTTGTGAAGTTGAACTTCAAAGCCTATAAAGAAGTACTTCATTACAAGTACTTCAATTGAAGTTTAATTTGAAGTACTTCTATCTAAAGGAATGTGATTTTTTGGGAGTTCTTTTCGTTTTAAAATTTCTACCGACTAGCACTTTTGATTTGGCGAGGAACCAGTTCCATTTCTTTTCAATTTCAAATCTCTACCGACTAGTACATTTTATTTTGGCAAGGAACCGGTTCCAGTTGTTTTTACTTTCAAATCTCTACTCTACCGACTAGTACGTGTTTTTTTTGGCAAGGAACCAGTTCCAGTTCTTTTTGTTTTCAAATCCTTACTGACTAGTACATGCTTTTTTCGGCATAGAACCGGTTTCAAAAAGAACTGAACAAATAA
Organism: Drusus annulatus; assembly: GCA_022651775.1. Classification (NCBI taxonomy): domain Eukaryota; kingdom Metazoa; phylum Arthropoda; class Insecta; order Trichoptera; family Limnephilidae; genus Drusus; species Drusus annulatus. Next base: position 419,994 of record JAGWCC010000137.1, read on the forward strand.
CCGGATAAATTCAAGTCTCTTTTTTGCGAGTTCGACTTCAATTGAAGTGTTCACTGCGAAGGGTCATTTTAAAGAACTAGCAATTCGCTAAATTTATTGTTTCATAGTGCTTTCACGCAAACAAAGTATTGAATTCCGTAAGCCTAAACTTTAACTTTAGGCGCATAGTTTACACTCACGCTGCGCATGCCAGTTCCCTACAGAGCATTAGACCATTTGATGATTAATAATCTTCTAAATGGCAGCTTGAATTAAGGCAGAACAAAAAATACTTAATTTTTTTAAACATACAAAATATTTATTCAAACAATAAAAGTTTTACATTTATCAATAAAAAAATTACAGTAACAGAAATTTATTGCACAACTGGTAACAAAATTAAACAATTAAACAACTTGCGTCGATAAAAAGTTAACAAATTTATTTATATGGCAGCGAGTTCTTAAAACTATCCCCATAGAACTAATCAAAAACAACTTCTTATGAGCAAACATTTTCACACAAATTTGCAACCAAGCTGCATATAATATTTTCAAAATATATTAACCGAAACCATTCTTATGAATAATAAAACCAAAGACAAGACTTATTTAGAGGAGAAATGTACATTCTAACAACTAATCAGTTATACATTTTGATAGACAAAACGCAGTGTTAGTAGTGTAGAATTAGGGGTCAATAAAAAACTATTATTATTTGTTAGTAAACTACATTATTTCATATAACTGAACATTTTATATTTATATGAAGAAAGTAAATTCACATACAAAGATGAGGTTCTATGCTAAAAATGGCAATATGAATATAAAGTACAACCTAATTATTTCGATACTTTTATACATTGTTAATTGTCTTTTACGTAGAATATTATGGCTCGCTATAGGAAACCCAGCGAATATTGAGTCAAACACAGTACTTCCACAAGTGCATTGCGTGCATAGAAGAAGTATATACATATGCAACAATATACACAATCTTTACAAATATCCTGACTATATATCAATTCCTTCTCTCATCCATATAAGCGCAAAATGTTGCTGTGCAATGATGGAGGACTTAGCTAGCAGAAGATTTAATCCACAACGCGTGGATGACATTTACAATAGGTTTGCTGATTTTTTAATTTTTTAACAATGGATTTTCGGAAACCCTTGAAAACCCGCTGGATGACAGCACTGCATACACACAATCATCGGTTGAGCATTTCACAATCCAGTTTCTAAACTATCGTAAGTCAAAGTATGTGAAATTTGGATAGTGGATTATTAAAGTATTTTTGGGTGCATTTTTTTAATTGTTTGAATTCTGCTAAACTGTCATAGTGAATTTAACGTTTCCAACACTAGGTATCATTAATATTCATGCTTTAAAATTATAATACACATACAAAAATCAAGATTCGTAATTATATACAGTTAATCTCACATAAAACATAAAAAATTTCGGTTCCTTGAATTTTTTATAAAAAAAGGGCCCATTTTATTCCACATAATATAAGGTTTTCTCACATAAGAGGTTTTGAAAACCCTTATGAAAGTTACACTGTATATCCACTATCCCAGTTTGAATTATTTTGACTTGCGGTAATTAGAAGCAGGAGTGCAAATAATAGAGATGCTCGATATTACTGTCTCATTTTAATTGTTCTGGTGACTTTGAGGTCACTGAATCGTTTGATATTAGTTTTCTGAGAAACTGGGTCAAAGAAACATTTGACAGCCTATTTCTGATATCAATCATCTCTAGCGAATAACCTTTTCATCTAAGAGTTTCCGTTTCCTCACTATCAATATTATATCATAACTTAGAGCTATACAACTCATTTAACCTTAGCCCGGCGGCCATGACATCTGCCTACCACCGAGGATATGTACGTGCAGATGGTATACGCTCTGTGCTCCGTGCTGTCCATTGTTAATCACCAGTCGGTAGCCATTGGGAAGTTTTCTTTGGGCTATGGTCTTGGCTGTCAGTATCAAGTGTGATAATATCTGAAAAATATGAATTAAATTAAAAGAAATAAGGGTCGCATTGAGATGGCTAAGAAATAAAGTTCATTCAGATGAAGAAACACTTCTGTAACCGTGAACAAAAATCAAATTTAAAAATCGGAATGGTCTGTTGATTTTTTAATTAGCATTGGTTGACAAAAATCTAATTCTTAGTAAAAATTCAGTTTCATTTTTTTTTATACAAAGATTATCCCAAACACAGTGACGAAAAACTCCCAGATTTTTAGTTGGACACAAATACTCCGAGTTCTGTTTTGAACCCTCCCACTCTATGGAAATCAGAAAAATTGTGTACATTTTTTCGCTTTTTCAATTAAACATGTATATTTGCGTTTATATTTTGGAATTGTTAGTAAATATGTTGAAATTTTGAATGCATATTTATAGTCAAAACAATTGCAATATAATGTGTGCAGCTATTACTGGTTGACTTTTGAGGTGTTGGGATGACAACTCAATTACTTCAAAAGTCAACTAACATGATACAATTGTTTAAAAAAAACTTAAATCATATGTGTCTGCTACTGGTACATAAAAGAATTAAAAATATTAAAATTTACGCAATTAAGCCGACTTTGAATGATTGCCTACCAAGATAATAGTATAGCACACCTGTAATAACATAAATAATATCTACTGGTGAAATGCTTTGCGCATGAATCACTTATTATTTCACTTTAGATTCAACAGATAAGATAAGAATTTACAATTTGCAACTCGTTTTCTGGAAATTTTTGTTGTAACTGTGTAAATAAGTGATTGTTTTGAAAGAAATGCAAAACCTTATCTTCTTTAAAAAATAACTGTGATATGAAGGCACTAATAGATACACTTATCTATAAATTATGTGATTTTTGTTTGGATATTATGATTTGAGGTTATGTCAAACTTTGTTTTTCGGTGCAATTATTTAAAATTTGCGCAGCTAATTTTGAATACTTTAAACTAAAAATATGTGCAATTCTTACGTCTGAATCTCCTTTAGTACAGGAATCCAACATATTGAGTCGTTTCTTCGGAATAACCAAGAAATGAACCGGCGCCTGTGGCGATATGTCGTTGAAAGCTAAACATTTGTCATCTTCAAAAATAATGTCCGCCTTGATTTCCTTCGATATTATCTTGTCAAATATCGTCTCCGTGCCGGGTTCCGGCTGCGATACTTTGGATTTTGATACTTCATCGCTAAAATTCCTTTTCTGCAGTCGAAATATCTCAAAATTGACAGCTTGGGAGGGTGTTCTTCCAATACGAGCTACTTCTGCAACTTCATAAACGTAGATTTGCCGCGGTCGGTATTTAAACACTCTACCAAGCGTTTTAAACATTTTTCGGGTGGCTTAAGTTATTATAGAATAAGAAAATTAAAGAATTAAAACATGCCAACGAGCATTTATTAAAATAAACAAAATTCTTCGCGGTATCAGTAAAGAATTTTTAGAATAATGACAGCTGCAGATAATATGACAGTCTCATAGATAAAGCGCATTAAGTAATATAGATGTTGCCAGAAAGGAATCGATATTTTTTAAAGTTTTTTTTTTACTGTTGAAGGGTTTTTTCTTGTAACAGATTGGGATTTATTTCGTTATCAGATGGGGGCTCATCCTCATTTCATTAATTTAAATAACATGTAGTGAACAAAAATAAGACCAATTTTTATTTGGTATATACTCAATTTATGTCACTTAAAGAAAAAAAAAAAACCTTGCGTTTAAAAAATTGCGTAAAAGTACCATCATAATTTATTAAATCAAAACAGTTTAATCTCCCCCTTAACAACACGTTCTACGGGCTGAGTATGATATGGAAGTCTCAGAAAGGGTATTTTGTCATTGGATATAATATATTATTTGGATGCTGAAAGTAACTGTTTCGCTCTATTACTTCGACTGGGAGGTATTGATAACTTCAAACTAATTTCCAGAAAACTTTAATTTGAAACCAAGCAGGCACATAAACTCTAGTCCCCTAGAAATCTAAACTTCTCATTATACAGAAAAATAAAAGGCATAAATGTAAAAATGGATATTTATTACAAAAATAAACTATTTTAAGGCAATATCGCTGGTCCAGTAGAAAAACATCACAAATTAAGAGAAAAACGACACAACCAGCCAAAACCAACTTGAAAAATATGGTATGGTATCATTTCGTATAAAACCGTATTTTTAAACTTGTGATATTTTTCTTCCAGACCTGCATTATAATAGTATACTTAAATTATTTTATATTGCATATTGTAATCGATTACAGGCCCGGCATAATGTACGCAATGTTGTGGAGGGTGTCCTGCAGCAGTGGGATGGGCGGGGCTATTGCCGGAATGTGGGCTGTCAGGCAGACCAGGGGCGCGAGGGAACACAAGAGTGTGTCCAGGAGGACCGATACGGAACCTGACACAGCGATTTGACCCTGGAAATACAAAAATTAAAACACAACCTCTGTTAAATGACAATTCATAGTGGTCATGTTGCTATACATGTCAGTTGATCCAATTCAAGCAAAAGCAAAAATGGGCCGAGAATCGGCGTTTAACGGGGGCTGTTCAAATGTGAAAAATTCAGAATGGTGCTGATCGTTGATTGAAGGTCATTAAATGTGATGGGAGTTCAAAACATGCCAATCTAAGGCTGAATTATTCTGAAATTTCTTTGTAGGCTACAAATAACCTGACAATATTTGAAAAACTCCTACTACCATCATAATAAGGGGAAAATGTTGCTTGGACTTAACTAGCAGAGGAATTGAACCCACGACGCCCGGGTGGGAATCCGATGCGCTTGTGCAACCAGCTACTAACTGGTATTTGACTCCCTTTATCCTGTCATAATGGCAATGCAGTTTATGGACAATATACAGTAATGTGAAATCAAAAACGGCGATGACATAAAATTGTTGGATTAAAAATAAAATATATAAATAAAAGTGTTGGATTTATTCTCACCTCGTGCTCCTTGAGGCGCTCTCCGATGATGGTAAGGCTCTCCCCCAAGAGGCGTAGGTGGGCCCCGATGTCCGCGGGGCCCACGCCGACCACCCGGTACACCCCTCCACCTCCCCCACTGCTTTGGTTGGGACCGCCACCGCTGCCCCCCGTCTGGAAAAATTATTTATTTTAAATGGACGTAGAACATACAATTATTATTTATTTTAAATGGACGTAGAACGTACAATTGTTTTTAACTTTTAATAATTTCCTCTGTAAATACATATTTACATACATAAATAAGTGAGAACTTTTTAAATTTGGAATTTATCAAATATATACAAAGGACTATTTTCAAATACCTACCTACCTATTATGTAGTTAAACAAAACTATTTTCATCATGAGTTATAGAGCTTTAAAATGACAACTAAACAGTAACAATATTTTTTTTAAACCACTTTTTTCTATTTGTAAAGTAAGAAAAAAGATTTAAAAAGGTTTGAAAGTTTGAATATCAGTAAATTCACCATCTGATAGTGTTAATACGCTAAGCCGTCTTCTGTACACGATACGTTAAATCGCCGCGTGGGGCGCTAATGTCAGCAATAACAATGCTGGTAATTTTCGCTCACACATAAAAAAGTTTGAAATTTTATTCTGATTACGCTACTTCGCGCTTTACTCGGAAAATAATCTTTCAACACTTTATCTTCATGAATTGGTTTCTATGGTTAAAGACACTGCATTGTTTACATGTTTTTTGTTGTTGTTTGAACTTACAGAATTGTTAGAGTGGGGAGCGGGCTTGCTGTGTTGCCTGCTTTTGGCAATGGGTGTGTGCAGGATCGCCGGGGTGCTCTGGTTTCCGGCATGGTTGGGGGCCCTGTCCTGTTTCGTTGCACTCGGCACTGGAGAAATATTAAAAAATTAAAAATTATCAAAGACAGGGTTTTAATCTGGTTAGCGGATTATTAAACTGTGCATTATAAATATTTTAACACCAATATTGAAGGAAAATAAATTGTGAAGCCATTCAAATATGAAAATCCTAAGAAATATCCTAATAAAAATCTTACAAGTACCTACCCCAATTTCATTAAAATGTGCAAACAACTTAACCCCTAGGTACAAGAGATTGTAATTAGCTTGGATAACCTTTAAAATGCAACTTATTGCCATTGGTTGATGATGATTATGAATTTTATATGACATAAAATAATATATGAAACAGTAGTAAATCGTTACAATATTTGGATTTGAGGTCCCCTTTAAATGTGACGGATCTTCTAGAAGTGGTGAAAGCATGCCTCGGATGGGGAAAAAAATGCCTCTTCAGTGACATTATACAATGTTTAATTGTAAACTTGATGGTTAAATGTAATTATATTGGATTGCAATGTCTTTTGATTAATTTCAAAACAGAAGAAGACCTTATAAGTGACATACTAAATTTGAAAATAGAAAAGTTGACATTATATTTTGGCAGGTAGGTAATTAGATAAATAATTATGAAAAAAATATGTCTAAGTGCTTACTCAACAAAAAAAAAACGTTTATTTATATAAGGGATTTCTCAGAAATACAGTGAAACATAAATTTGATACAAATTAAAATTAGAATTGACGGCCTCCATAGTCGAGTGGTAAGACGCTCGAGTACGAATCCAAAGGTCGCGGGTTCAAACCCGGCGTGGGCCAATAACTTTTATTTAATTAATATGTGTAATAACACATTTCATTCATATGAAAATAATAAAAAGTATATTTGCGGCACGTTCCAGAGTGGTAGATACTCCAAGTATCGCCCTGGTGAAAGACCACCATTCAGAATTGAAACATTGCTTGAAATGGCTTTAGCTGTGTTTGGTGACCAGATCTGAATAGCCAGGTACTTCCCAACCTTCCTCTTCCCAATCTCCTTCCCCTCCCCAGTACCTTCAGCCTCACAACATACCCTATTTGGGGATGTCATAGTCTCTCTGGCTCTAGACGGTTGAGAGCAGTTGAGACTCTTGTGCGGTATTCATATAAAAAATTAAAAAATAAAAATTCTTCCGATTTTTGGCAACCATTAAAAATAATATTGATAATTTTCAATGAAAATATGAGATCGATTAAAATGCTACTTTCTAATAAGGTCCAGATGCCGAATTGGTTAAGGCGTTACTCCCGGATAGAGTAGAGGATCCAAGTTCGAGTTTCGGTTGTGACCACTGTCTTTTTATTTTCTGTTTCAAATTTGTGTTTTAGATTATTGATGTCATTTAAATACAAATTGATGTAAATACTTATATGTGCAGTTGGTGGTGCCACTACTGTAGATATTAGGGATAGCAGTGCAATTTTTTGTTATCAATTTGTTATTTCTGTTTATGTCTCTCTGCACAGATAAATTTGTAGTATGTTATATTGTTATTATGAAAATACAGAAAACTTACCATTGATATTTTTGTTGGGAGTATTCTGTCCTGCTTGCTTGGTGGCCAGACGTTTAGCCTTGCGTTTCCACACGTATCTTTCCAGGTGGGTTACCTACGCAAAATAATGTTATAGCAAAGTCATTTGATTCCTTTCGAACCTAAATTATTTAAAATTGTTAGCGGTTAAAATAATTTTAAAAATGAGTTGTTAAAGCTGAAGTTAATATGATAAGATTTCATACAAATTCAGAAGGGTAAAAATAGCCTATCTCGGCTGCCTGGTGTGTATTATTCTGTAACATAACATAGAATCCTATTTCAACCAGGATATCAGGAATTGATAGGGCACCGTTCAGAAGTATCCCTCCGAGAACTAAGGCTGCAAATACCCTCAACATAATAGAAACAGTTTAAAATAGCCATGAGTAAAAACAGTATCTTTCATGTAAAGGAATGGCGAAAAATTATTTTTAATTTGTACTAACGTTTGCCCACATTTCGCCGAGTCTTTTGGATACTGCGGAGAAGTCCATATCAGGGTGCTGCTTCAGGAGATCATTCCTAACGCCCTTAGCCCATAGCATGTAGGCAGTCACTCGGCTCTTTCCTGGAAATCAAAGAAAATTATACTATACTGAATACAGTGAAACTCCATTTTTTTTAAAGATATTTGAACATCCTACACACCGGGCTATCAACCATCTCAATTAATAAGTACATATTAGTTTTGTTACCCTTATCCTTGCGCTGTGCCTTGGCCCTGCCAACCACCTTCCCATCCTTGACCAGTAGCTTCCTCTTGTTGGACTGCTCCATCATGTATAGGGAGTGCGAGGGGCGAGGCGTGTCGCGGGGAAGAGGCGCATCCTCGTCAGAGGCTACTTCATCCGAGTCCAGGGAATCCATACTGGAAATAATTACACAAGTTATAGGTGATCGCAGTCTGGTTTAACAACTTCATTCTTGGCCTGTCTTTTGTTCCAGCAACAGTGTGTAATTAAATTTCTCGGATTATAAATAACCTGAAAATATTTTAATTCTTGTTTCACCCATCATTAAAAGCGAAAATGTTTCTTGCGCAATGATGGAGGACTTAGCTAGCAGAGGATTCATCCATAGAATGTCTATCTTTTTCTGAAATGTCTAGGTATTTATTTCCAGCAGGGAATACAATTCTCATCATGAGTAATGGGGCTTCGAAAAATCCACTAAGCCGTTAAAAAAAATAAGACAAGGCGCTATATAGCAAAAAAAAGTGGTTTATATTTTTAAGAGTGTTAAAATTCAGATAAAGCTAGGCAGTAACTACAGAAGCACAAACTTATTTGTTCAGTTGTTTCAGATTCAGACATCTGTGACACTGCGGTTACCTATGTAAAAATAATAAGTTGGATAATTTATTAGTTCTTCTTAAATTGCATGAGAAAAGCTTGTGAAATTGAATTGTTAAAGAAAATATATTTAGGGTTATAATTAACATTTTAGAGCTTATTGTTATAGTACTTATTGAAATAATATTAACAGCATGAATAAGAAACACATACATAAAATAAAATATATTTACCTATCATTAGGGTTATCAAGCGTAGGATCGAAGTAGTCCGATTCACTCCCGCTGTGTTCCTCTTTCACGGGGCCCTGCGAGCTGGGCCGGGGTTCCAGAGGGCTGGGCGGCGGCGGCTGAGCCCTAGAGGCAGGCGGGGGGCCGGCGGGTCTCTTGGGGCGTCCCACCTCCAGGTCATCGGGGGACTCAAAGTCCATCAGTTTGGAGCTCTTCTTGCGAACACGCCCACTGCGAGATACACCCGTCACTTCTAGATGGTCCCCTAGTAGATTGAATGTAATTTTTAATTTCACTGCTACCACTCGACAGAAAATCGTAGTAATAAAAGGTAGAGAAAGGGATGCCAAAAGACACATCATAAAGGATGTATTGAAGTTGAGATAATGTAATGGGAATCTTTATTACAATAACCGAAACGGTTTTCTATACATCTTGGATCAGAGCCACCCCAAAACTAAGGGATTCTGACTTTCCAATGGAGAATTTGACAGTACAAAAATATTGGATTCAGAATTGAAAATAAAAACACCATGTTATATTTAATGATTTGGGTACCTAAGCTTGTTTGTCTTGAAACCACAATTTAATTATTTGCACAATAAAGATATGCAATGGTGAATTAGGTCAACTCAAAACCATTATTGATTTTCTCAAAAACAACTAAAGACTAATTCTGTTTATAAAAAACTTTAAAATACTACGGTGGCGTGTTTTCTTAACATAGTTGTTTTGTCCATAATAAGGAGTTATTTCCATGAAATGCTAAGTTTTAAGGGCAATTTCTTATAATTGGTTGAGAAAATACACACGGCACCGATCAAATTAGTACGAAAACTAATGACAAGTGATAAACGATTGTAATTTTGACAGAATAAGATAAGGTTAATATTGCAATAAAAAAAGGTATTAAGATGGATAAATAATGTTCTGGGCTTTGGTGCATTACTTTATAAGCTTATGTATTATACAAATAGGATTGCTTTGGAAAACTATCTTGCATTAACTCACCTTCTCCTTTGTGCTTTTTCCCAACTTCGGAATCCATTTTAACGGTTTTTTGTAAACAGTTAAGGCTACGGAAGATTAAATAGATGTTATGTGACGAAAAAAGGCCAATATTTCCGGCTATCAACTATGTTGACAAACAATGCGGCACATAACCAAATTCCAAAGACCTGACAACAGTGACAACTAGAGCTGGTCGTTATTCCTGTTCCGATTAAAAGGAACCGGTCCCAAGCCGGTCACTGGAACCGTCCATATTAGCGTTGTGACTAGCGTTGTGACTAGCGTTGTGACAGTTTTGAAAGAACTGTTTCAAAGAAGTACTTCTTTTGACAGCAGTCCCAACTTCATTCATTTTTCATTGAACAAATACTTCAATTGAAGTTGGTTAAGTTGGTACTTCCGATTGAACAATCTATGGCATCTACTTCGAACTTCAATTTTTCATTCGTTCGAAAGACTGAAATATTGCATCATCCACAGTTCAATTGTTCATTCCCTTCTTCCTTCGATTTTAGTTCGAAGAATGAATGAAGCAATGAAGTATCTTTTTAGTTATCCGTTCCCTCGCATGTACCCGTGACAGTTTCTTATGATTTCTGTGCTTGTTTTGTCTATAGGACTAGCGATGGGAAAAGCTTCACAGATTTGTGAATGCTTCACGAATTGATGCTTCTTCAAAATGAACCCTTCACGATGAACCCTTCAATTGAAGTAACATATTAATCACAGCATTCCTCGTCGAGGGGGAGGGGGGGGGTTAAATAATAATATTTTCGGGGCAGCTCTCTCAACCACATAAATTGATGTATGTATGTGCATTATTCTATGGCAAAAATTATAGCTTGTAGAAAAACAATGATGAATTGTCTATTATTGGTTTCTCTTCTATGGTTTACGGATGACAGCTGTTAAAATCGTTTGAATCTTAAAAGTATTCAAGGTTTGAATTGTTAAGTGTAGCATGACTTAAAAGGGATGATGTACAATGAGTATGCACAAGGAACTTGCATAAAGCAAATGAAGTACTAGCAAAATTTACAGTTTCTGTTAGAGCGATATAAACTTCTTTCAGGGCTTGAGATACGATTTGAATATTCTTACTGTACAGTACTCAGTTTGACAGTTTGGTTAGCAATAGGCTGAATATTGCGCAAATGACGATTCATATTAAAGGCATTTCCCCCCTTTATGGATATAACTTCAAAACAAAAGTTGCATTTGGCCTGGTAAACCTCAACTTCCTTAAAATAAACCCATAATTCACTTTTCTTTCTCGTTGAACGGGCAGTCATAATTTTAGGTAGAGATTGAAAGGTATGTTTGTAAGCTGAGATATTATAAAAGTTCAACAAAATAATTCGTTCACAATTCAAAATCACCAAAAAACACTCGGAAAAACTAGTGTCGTATAGACAAAACAAGCAAAGAAATCATAAGCAAATGTCACGAGTACGTGCGAGGGAACGGATAACTAAAAAGATACTTCATTGCTTCATTCATTCTTCGAACTAAAATCGAAGGAAGAAGGGAATGAACAATTGAACTGTGGATGATGCAATATTTCAGTCTTTCGAACGAATGAAAAATTGAAGTTCGAAGTAGATGCCATAGATTGTTCAATCGGAAGTACCAACTTAACCAACTTCAATTGAAGTATTTGTTCAATGAAAAATGAATGAAGTTGGGACTGCTGTCAAAAGAAGTACTTCTTTGAAACAGTTCTTTCAAAACTGTCACAACGCTATATAGGACTATATAATCTCTACCTAAAATTATGGATGGCCGTTCAACGAGAAAGTGAAATATGGGCTTATTTTAAGGAAGTTGGGGTTTACCAGGCCAAATGCAACTTTTGTTCTAAAGTTATATCCATAAAGGGAGGCAATGCCTGTAATATGAATCGTCATTTGCGCAATATTCACCCTATTGCCAAGCAAACTGTCAAACTGTGTACAGTAAGAAATATTCAAATTGTACTTCAAGCCCTGAAAAACGTTCACATCGCTCTTACAGAAACTGAAAATTTCGCAATTACTACATTTGCTTTTTGCAAATTCTCTGTAAGGCTATGCATACTTATTGTACATCATTCCTTTTAAGTAGCGTTGTGACAGTTTTGAAAGAACTGTTTCAAAGAAGTACTTCTTTTGACAGCAGTCCCAACTTCATTCATTTTTCATTGAACAAATACTTCAATTGAAGTTGGTTAAGTTGGTACTTCCGATTGAACAATCTATGGCATCTACTTCGAACTTCAATTTTTCATTCGTTCGAAAGACTGAAATATTGCATCATCCACAGTTCAATTGTTCATTCCCTTCTTCCTTCGATTTTAGTTCGAAGAATGAATGAAGCAATGAAGTATCTTTTTAGTTATCCGTTCCCTCGCATGTACCCGTGACAGTTTCTTATGATTTCTGTGCTTGTTTTGTCTATAGGACTATATAATCTCTACCTAAAATTATGGATGGCCGTTCAGCGAGAAAGTGAAATATGGGCTTATTTTAAGGAAGTTGGGGTTTACCAGGCCAAATGCAACTTTTGTTCTAAAGTTATATCCATAAAGGGAGGCAATGCCTGTAATATGAATCGTCATTTGCGCAATATTCACCCTATTGCTAAGCAAACTGTCAAACTGTGTACAGTAAGAAATATTCAAATTGTACTTCAAGCCCTGAAAAATGTTCACATCGCTCTTACAGAAACTGAAAATTTCGCAATTACTACATTTGCTTTTTTGCAAATTCTCTGTAAGGCTATGCATACTTATTGTACATCATTCCTTTTAAGGCATGATACCGCCAACAACTCAAACATATGGGCAGCTGTCATCGAGAAACAATAGACAAGAAACTAGTAATAGACAATTCATTAATACACACATAGAAGAAAGAAAGAAGTAGTTTTTCTACACGGTATAATTTTTGTTATACAATAATGGAGGAGTGGGTTATGTGGTTGGGAGAGCTGTCCCGAATAAAACTATTAAGAAAAAAACGTGACTATTATTTGGTACATTTATCGCTAGCAACCCCCCGACGAGAAATGCTGTGATTAATATGTTACTTCAATTGAAGGGTTCATCGTGAAAGGTTCATTTTGAAGAAGTATCAATTCGTGAAGCATTCACAAATCTGTGAAGCTTTTTCCCATCGCTAGTTGTGACAGTTTTGAAAGAACTGTTTCAAAGAAGTACTTCTTTTGACAGCAGTCCCAACTTCATTCATTTTCATTGAACAAATACTTCAATTGAAGTTGGTTAAGTTGGTACTTCCGATTGAACAATCTATGGCATCTACTTCGAACTTCAATTTTCATTCGTTCGAAAGACTGAAATATTGCATCATCCACAGTTCAATTGTTCATTCCCTTCTTCCTTCGATTTTAGTTCGAAGAATGAATGAAGCAATGAAGTATCTTTTTAGTTATCCGTTCCCTCGCATGTACCCGTGACAGTTTCTTATGATTTCTGTGCTTGTTTTGTCTATAGGACTATATAATCTCTACCTAAAATTATGGATGGCCGTTCAACGAGAAAGTGAAATATGGGCTTATTTTAAGGAAGTTGGGGTTTACCAGGCCAAATGCAACTTTTGTTCTAAAGTTATATCCATAAAGGGAGGCAATGCCTGTAATATGAATCGTCATTTGCGCAATATTCACCCTATTGCTAACCAAACTGTCAAACTGTGTACAGTAAGAAATATTCAAATTGTACTTCAAGCCCTGAAAAACGTTCACATCGCTCTTACAGAAACTGAAAATTTCGCAATTACTACATTTGCTTTTTGCAAATTCTCTGTAAGGCTATGCATACTTATTGTACATCATTCCTTTTAAGGCATGATACCGCCAACAACTCAAACATATGGGCAGCTGTCATCGAGAAACAATAGACAAGAAACTAGTAATAGACAATTCATTAATACACACATAGAAGAAAGAAAGAAGTAGTTTTTCTACACGGTATAATTTTTGTTATACAATAATGGAGGAGTGGGTTATGTGGTTGGGAGAGCTGTCCCGAATAAAACTATTAAGAAAAAAACGTGACTATTATTTGGTACATTTATCGCTAGCAACCCCCCCCCGACGAAATGCTGTGATTAATATGTTACTTCAATTGAAGGGCTCATCGTGAAAGGTTCATTTTGAAGAAGTATCAATTCGTGAAGCATTCACAAATCTGTGAAGCTTTTCCCATCGCTAGACTCCATATTATTTCTCCGAGGAACCGGCTCTTTTTCTATTAAAATAAAAATGGCGATAAATCCATTTTTGCCGGAAAGGTGCTTTTTTGATTTGGCGAGAAAATCAGTATTTGGCGAGAAACGAGGAACCGGTTCCACAGCTCCAGTGGTTCTCATTCCAAGAAAACTGTTAGCAACCCCCCCCCCCTCTTTTAAAAAATAAATACCACAAGAATTCTTTCTTGATAATAAAAATCTACTTCTTGGATTTTTTCTGGCACCAAAAACCGGTTCTAAAAGTAACTGTAAATATATCTAATTCTTCGCCGTCTCTTTAAACTTTATAATTTTCTGCTTCTCGGAAACAAATTATATTATGGTAAAATTTTTTGGATGTCCCTCACTTTATTTTTTGCGCATGCGTACCTTTACCTGCGTGAACTATTCGCCATGAAGTATACAGCGTGTAGCGAGTTGAAGCTAACGTCAGTTTTAAATTTGCCATTGGCGAGTTCGGTCGGTCGCCGATTGCGTGTCCGATTCGTTTTTTTTTACTATTTTAAAGTTGATCAAATAATTATTGCGATGTTTTAATGCAATGTTGATTAATATATGAAGTTCGCCGCCGGTCAAATTGCATAATATTTACTTAGTAAAACAAGCATTTTTAACATTTTAAGCAATATAGTTAGTCCAGTAATCAGAGTTGGTTACCGACAACAATACTACAGGTCAAGCCATCAATAGTAATGTTTTAAATATAATTTGTAAGACATTAGTTGTATGTTTTACTCTGGATAATATATTTAATTATCATCAATAATTTTGATGAAATGAATTTCTTCAAAGTGGGTTTTATGATCAATTTATTACGGATACCGCTAAAGAGAGATGAAGAAGATTTTTTAAATTTACGCAGTTGTTTTGTGATGAGCCTTCAGATAGTAGAGTTGGGTTTGCGCTTCGAGATCAGCCAAATGCCTGACAATGGGGACTAGTTGACTAACATGATTCTGAAAAAATGAAATAAATATTTAGAATCTACCGGCGGCCAGCAATATATAGCTGTTGTATTGAAAAATAACAGCCCCAACGGCCTAAACGGGCCCAATGATCCGACTGTTTCAACAAGGGATTATTATTATTAGGAATCCGAACAAATATTATCCAACCTATTATTTTAGCTTTAACCCGAAAAAACAATAAGGTGTAAGAGTGCATACATCATGCACAATATTATGCATACTTTGGAAAGATCTTTTGGTTATATACCTTCTTACTAGACGTCTTTGCGGATTATCCTATCTAAATAAGCGGATTGCAATCTTTGGAGCACAGACGGCTGTTCTTGTTCTACCGGTATTTCAATGGAAGATGCTCCGAGGAACTTGCGTCATTGATCCCTTCGGCACCTGTGCATAGTCGGGAAACTCGCAAAACGCGCGGCCAACATTTGTACACGGTTGCCATTCAATATATGAGAAGGGGTCACTTTTATGACTCGTTTTTGTCTTCAATAGCTCGGCTGTGGAACGATCTACCGGCCTCTGTGTGTCCTCCCTCTTATAGAATGAGACTCTTCAAGATTCAGGTTCACTCCTTCCTTTTTTTCAAAAGACTCTCCACACATCTACCAAAATCCACCCCTCCACATTCCACCATCTTGACAGAAAGCGCCGGTTTTTCCGCTGCCATGAGAACGTCGCCTCTAATAAGGATGAGAGGGATTGCTTCAGCTTGCACGTCTATGGGAGCATCCATTCCATCTCGTCTACTGCTTTCGCGATCTTCGAAAGCAGTTGTCACGATTTTAAACGTCGTTGACGTTTTTGACGTCAAACTTAAATTAATTGATAACACAACAACAACAACAAGAAACACTTATCACTTATAATGAGAACTGGAGATGTTCGATATTCCGGTCCCGATTACTTTATCCCGGTGACTTCTCGGTCACTGAAATCGTCGATATTTTTTCTCTGAAGAATAGGTTTTTTTTGGAATCGGTCTCTATTTTGTAAAATAAAAATAAAAGAATGCCAATATCTGAAAGCCACCGAAGGTTTTTCGTTAGGATTTAGTGACGAAACGAACCCAATCCCGTTTTTTTTTTCCGCAATAATTTAAAGAAAAGAAGATTTTTTATATTATTTTTTACAATTGGGAAAGTAGGTTTTGATAATAAATTACTTCTTGACCCAGAAAAAAAGGAAAAATAACAATTTTGTAGGTTTATAAATATAATAATTTGGTAAGTGCATGTAAACAAAATATTTCACTCGTATTTTTTCGTTACAATAGTTCCGATTATTTTTATATTGAAGCTAAGGTTTTATTAATCTCGTTTCAGTATGATAAATACATTATAAAAATGCGCTCGCACGCCAATACTGAATACTTTGTCTCTGTCCCATTTTGACAGTATAATAATTTTGACGTTTGACGATAACAAATTCCCCAATAGAACGATCGATAGAAAATGTAGCCGTGTTAAAACTAAATTTGATCTACGATCTTATAGTATATAAGTTTAGCTAGCATTTATAGACCAATACACGTGTGTAGTCTATAATTAGATTAGTCGCCAATTTGTCTGGCATCCATTTACACTCAGTACTTATTTTCGTTAGATTGCACAAATTATTTCTTTGTTATCTGTAAATTCGAATCTCAAATTTCAACAGTGAGCAAAATGAATTATCAAAAGTTGTTTTCACGGTTTTATTCGTCCGGCGAGCAGTCGAACGGTGAAATTATTCAAAAATACGCCGGTTTTAGTGGAAATGGTCCAAATTTTCCGGGCATTTCGTCGGAAGAAGTATCTTCTGGTGGTGTTTTGGTAGAGAATCAAGTCGACAGGGCTGAGTTTCTTGAATATCAAACGCGTATCGACCAGGAGGAAGATGAAGTCATGTTTGTGAATCAAGTTCCTTGTGAGAACAGTACAAGCCAGACTTGGGAGATTCCTAGCCCAGAAGATACCTTGGGGATAGTGGAACCCTTAACCCCAGAAGAGGTACCCGATACTCTTAATTACTACAATTTTTAATAATCCAAAAGGCAACATAACCTCTTGTCATTATTTATTTTGTAGGATAATCTCCCAATATCTACTCGAAATTAGTGAAATTTCATACACTTTCTGAAGAGTTTTTGTGCTTTTAAGGTTTTTATATAATATTTATCGGTGGATTTAAATATATAATGTTCATGTTATATTGATTCTCATGATTTGATTTCGTTATTGAAATTTCGGGGAATACATTTATTTTAGTCCTTAACGCCTAAATTTATAATAGCTTCAGCAACTCAATT
Organism: Drusus annulatus; assembly: GCA_022651775.1. Classification (NCBI taxonomy): domain Eukaryota; kingdom Metazoa; phylum Arthropoda; class Insecta; order Trichoptera; family Limnephilidae; genus Drusus; species Drusus annulatus. Next base: position 437,433 of record JAGWCC010000137.1, read on the forward strand.
GTAAATTTCTAATACAATGAGTGCCAAAATGAAATTTCTCAGGATTTGAACAGTGTGAAACTTTGTCCCTGTAAATCGAAAAATAATTAGTTTTATTGGCTTGTTTCATTCTGTAGACTATTTGTGTAAAATATTGAGTTGTCATAGGTATATTAAAATAAAGATAACACCAAACGTAACGAAATTAAACGTTGGCTTGGATTTTTTGTTGTTGTTGATATATCTGATGAATGCTGCAGTTTGTTCAACTTTCGGACAGCTGAAGACCTGGGAGTTGTTGTGAATTCATATTTTTAGGAATGCACAGTTACAACAAAGGGTCAACAAAGCAATAATTTCCGTAAATACCATTGAACAAAGCTTGAACTGGATTCTTTTTTGACATTTGAGTTAGTGAAGTTTTCTTAGATGCTCAAATATGGAACTATTTTTAAGAACTGTTAAATTTCCAGGTGCGATGGTTCTACAAAGCCAAGGATGACAAAGTTTGGACCGTGTTTAACGGCTACGACTCTCTCCTCTTGGAAGAGAAGTATCGCAGTCTTCCTCCAATTCCCATAGTGGAGGACCCCCACACCACCCTCCCTACTGAAGAGTTACTGGCTCCGGCGCCCAAGCTGTCCAGCGATGAAGAGGAACAGCAGAGCACCATGGGTCCTTGCTCTCCAAGAAGGGACCCCCACGGGGTTCAGAGTCCGAAGAAGGGGAAAGACGAGACCAGGTGAGATATTTATAAACCTACATATTTATTTAAAAAAAAACTATTAATACCTCAGTCCCAACATCCCTGAGATGGGTATGGGGATGGGGAAGAAGAAGGTTGGGAAGTGTCTGGCTATTCACGTTTCTTTAAACATTACTGAAGTAATTTTAAGCAACGTTTAGATTCTGAATGGTCTTTCAAATATTTCACTGGGGGTATCTATCATTCTGGATTCTTGGACAACCAAGAATGACCACCAGTGATACAGATTTACCGTGGGAATACAATTATGAAGCTTTTTCTCCGCATTGTGTGAATTTATTTAAAAGTGGAAATTATTTTTCCTGCAAACTTTATTATTTCCTGTAGAATGCGTGAATATTTTGTCAAAAATTTTTATTATTCAACTCTTTGGCCTTGCATGTGGGTGTGATGTGCATTGAATGTGTAATTAATCCAATAATAATGGATTATTTAATTAGCACATTTTTTGTGAGAAATCACCTTAAGGACGGGCTCCTTACAATAATTAGTCTACTGACCAAAAGAAACTTTAAACTAAGAAATTTGTCTATCCCCACACCCCTCAGCATCACTAAATACCCCTATTGGTGATGCCATACTCCCACTGGGGACAGTTGGGAACGGTTAAAACTCTTGTGCGCAATTCTCATAAACCTAATAGTATTAAACCTGTATTTAATCTTCATAAATAATTTCAACATAAACTGTTATTTTACATTCCAGAAGAGCCAGTGACAGCCAGGAGAGAGCATCCTATCGCAGATTCTCAAGGGCCGATCATCATAAGATTAATTCTGAAGATTCCTCGGAGGAGAGCTTCGAGGATGATGGCTCCATAAACTCTGACAGGATTGTGGTCAGAGGAGGTAAATATTGTTTTTACATTTATGGACATGGAATGATTTATCTAAAACCATATATTATGAACTAAAACAATAACAATTAATGTGCTCACACTCGACTGTCTTCCTTTTGAATAGAATTTAATTTCTTTAATATTTTCGCATATTTTCACCAATCAAACTGAGAGACTGCAGAGTTAAAATTAAGCTCAAACACACAATCTCAGTTTCATCAATGTGACTGAACACATTTTCACTCAATTTCATGAATAATTTCCCCGCGCCCTTGGGGTGATATTTTTATTGATTAATTTCAAATTTAAGCTATCTAATTGCACTTCTGCTAAGTGTTGATTGTCAAAGTGATGTTGGCATGTTTATATTCTATTTTGCATTATTATTATTATATTGTGAAGTTAAAAATATATGGGTTGGTTGGTGATAATTGCCGCAGGGCAATAAGCCCGCCTATAATAAATATAATATAATATACATATTGACTGTGTTTAGGTGAAAGGTGTAATTCCACATTCTTTTGCAAAGGAAATTTACTCATCAATTTGCGACAATGTAAAATATGACGATGGTTCAAAGCACTATGTTTGCTTGCAAAAAAAATTAGAATAACGCCTTTCACCTAAACATAGTCGATATATATTATGAAGAGTTAATAAATAAAGTAATTTAACAATTTTTTTAGTTAAAAGATATCGCTGGAAAGGCAAAAGTGCTGAAGCGCCATTTTAGGAAGTTTTTACCAGAGCACTTTTATAGACTATGAAATTCATAAGTCTTCTGTACCTGGTTGGATTGAAAAAAAAAAGTTAACTGAGGTAACTCACTGCTCTCACTGAGTTACCTGAAGCGACAAAAAACTAAAAAAGTCCCAAACTTGTGTCGCTTGAGTCAAGCTTTCTTCCAAATGGTAAATATATTTAAGATGGCTGAATGGCCACAAAAGTCTTCAGAATCAAAAGAGAGTCAGAGCATTCGATGCAGAAAACAAAACTGCATGTTTAACTTATTTTCGACCAAAGTGTCGCTTAAGCCCTTTTGCCTTTCCAGCTACGATATTTAGAATGTAATTGGAAGGTAGGTTGTTAATCTGATTTTAATTTTGTTTTGATAAAATTGGAGTACCTCTAACTTACTAAGTACTAACTATTTATAGGTTTGTATGAAGTGGATGTCACAAAGATGATCTGTGAATCTATCTACTGGCCCGGGGAAAAATACACCATCACAAGGTACACATCATGTGTTTTATAAACATCCGTGTATTATCTCTATCATCACCATCTTGTCATGCTTTTTCCTCCGTCAGATTTGGACAGCCAACTGCTCAAAAACTCCCATTAGAAATACCATACATGCTTAAGATTTTCCCACATAAGAAGTTATTTTTTTCCGGCTCCTTAGAAATACATGATACTAGAATTTCATTGTAAATCAGTTCCTCTCTAAAGTCTTCAGTTCATCTTTTACTTATTTTTCTGAATCTTAATTTTTTTTTTGGTAAAGGAGCTGAGTGTCATATCTACGTATCTTAGTAGATACTCTAAGATAATGTAACCAGAGTTGTAGATACTCTGAGTATCGACCTGGTGAAAGACCACTATTCAGAATCGAAAAGTTGCTTGAAACCGCCGTGTTTGGTGACCAGATCACAAAATACCATAATTAGGGATGTCATAGTCTCACTGGCTCTAGACGGTTGGGAGCAGTTGGGACTATTGTGTGGTATTCACTTAAAAACAATAAAAAAAACAAAAACCAGACCAGTTTCACCCTGCTAGGAGCACAGAACTGGTCTGATAGAAAAAATTATAATGAAATTCCACCACAAATTAACTGAAAAACAAATATGAGTTTTGTTACAAATAATTATTCAACGGATATTTGAACACATTGCGTCTATTTCTAGGGGTCTATACTTCTACGACGGCAGCTGGCAGCCGCTGGAGAGGTGTCACGGCGAGGTCCTGGAAGCGGAGCATTTGCAGCTCTTTGGTCAGAAGATCGGAGAGAACACCGAGAGGACGGCTGCACCACCAGGTTAATTTCTTTACAACTAATTCAATAAAATGGTTCTTTCAAATTCCGGTGTTGCATGCAGATGGTGAACGCTACATAATCTTAAATCATATCCGTCATAAATCTTACCTATTTTTTGTGTAGGATCAATGTAATAAATTTTCACTCCGTTACCATTGATTCGGGCATCACATTTCGCATCATTAAATACCCACTTGACCATCAAATTAATTAAAAATCCGTCTATGATATCTTTGCAACATGTGAATGCATTCAATTTATTCGAGAAAATTTCTTCATTAGAAAACCGTAGGAAAGACTTTGATTTTATTTGCATTGTCAAAATTATTAATTGTTTTATATACTCACCTTCTCTGTTGCAACTCATCCAGTTCAACATTCCTTGCCGTAGACTAAGAAACAATGAATTGCTGTTCCTCAATCATCATTCTACTAATTATGGGTATCATTCTCCACTGTCCAGAATGTCGAGACTTGTTAACTCAAGCCATGGTCTTCAAATTTTTGGTAGCAGTCTAAATGATTTTTGTCATTCTTCACGACTCTACCAAAACTTTGACTTGACCTTGGCTTTGATTCGAATGTTTTTTCTGTTGTATCTTTTGTCCTATTTTTGTCATTGCTTCTTTTAATATTATGTATGTGCTGTTCTTTCTCTGTTGCTCTTTTTTCCCATTTTGTGTTTTGTATTTTTTTTGTAATAAGACAATAGTCCGTTAATTTATAAATAAATAAATTTATTTGAAAATATTAAACAAGCATTATACAAATCATTCCTCTCATTTCTCACTTCTAATATTACAGCTTTTTTTGTCTTTTTGGCATCTTCTTTATTCTTAGACATTCTTAAAGGGATATAATAAAGAAATACTGACATTTAAAAATCGAACTGAGAAGCGTATACTGTAGACTGAGTCAGCAGAAAATATAATATCTGTCAGCTTATTGTTACCTGTCAGCTTATTATATGAAATCGTAAGTAAGTAGGAGGGTTGTATGTTAGGTGTCTGCTATACTTAAACATAACATCATATTTACCAAATTTCATGAAAGTTTGTCTGCCATGTTCAGGAGTTGCGGTGCATTCTCAGCACTTCACCCAGTTTCACGTGGAGTGGATGTCCAAATGCGAGATCTATCTGTATTGGGGTGGCGCGCCCAGGCAGCTGGTGAGAAGTGTCACGCAAAAACTTGGCTTCTACCAATGTAAGTCTTTTCTAATTTTATGTAATCCAGAATACCTTATTCCTTGATAGTTGTTGAATATTTATAGTAGAAGTGGGCTTGCAGTTGCAATGACATTAGAATGATAGCGTTTAATACAATCTGTTCTTTTAATGCATTGCTGGTCTGTTAATGTGAAATAAGTGCCCTTTAGAAGTTGATAAGATATGTAGCTGTTAGTGTATTTGTGCACACCCTCAGATAGTGGAGAAGGGAAAAAGAAGGTTGAGAATGTTGAGAAGTACCTGGCTATTCAGATCTGGTCACCGAAGACGGCAAAACCATTTCAAGCAACGTTTCGACTCTGAATGGTGGTTTTTCATCAGAACTATACTGAGCGTATCTACCCCTCTGGAACGTGCTGCAAATAAACTATATATTAAATAATATTTTTTAAAAGTGAAATATGTAACACTAATTAATTAGAGATACCGATTAGTAGCTGAGTGGAAAAACGCATTGGATTCCCGACCGGGCGTCGTGGGTTCAATTCCTCTGCTAGCTAAGCCCTCCATCATTGCACAAGCAACATCCTCTGCTCATTATGATGGCAGTACAAGTTTTTCAAATATTGTCAGGTTATTCGTAACTCGGGAATGTTTGTCTTTCTTTTAAATAAAAAATAAATAAATTTATTTGAGTTAAACTTTCCACAATTGTATGTGATTCAATAGATTAGATTTTGCTTGTGAACAAACACCATTAAAACTCTGGCAGCATGACATTGTCGTATCCAACATCCTATTGATGTGGTATGTCACATCTTTCCCGATTTCCTATTGAACAAGTATGATAACTTGGTCTCTGTGTATTTCTAGCTACGGGGTATCGTCTTAGGAGGGGCTACAGAACTCTTGCCTCGGTGTCAGAGAGACCTCCGGATATAACCCACGTGGTGTTTGTCATCCATGGCATTGGACAGAAGATGGACGAAGGGAGAATTATCCGGAACACCAATTCGTAAGTACCTATTTACATTAACAGTGTTTTTATTTTGAGAATGTAAACGAACTAAACCAAATTGATCGATAAAATAATAACAAACTTATATTGGATATGATTTGACATTCTCACGGTCAAAAGTATTACCATGATTGATTTTCGGAGTATTATATTGTGTTTCGCTTCCTCCTCTCTTTTTAAATTTTTTTATAGTGAATATTAATACATAAGAGTACCAACTGCTCCCGACCGTCTAGAGCCATTGAGACTATGTCATCCCCAATCAGGGTATGTTGTGAGGCTGAAGGTAGTAGGGAGATCACCATTCAGAATCGAAACATTGCTTGAAATGGCTTTAGTCGTGTTTGGTGACCAGATCTGAAAAGCCAGGTACTAACCAACCTTCCTCCTCCCAATCTCCTTCCCCTCCCCCCTACCTTCAGCCTCACAACATACCCCATTTGGGGATGCCATAGTCTCACTGGCTCTAGACGGTTTGGAGCAGTTGAGACTCTTGTGCGGTATTCATATAAAAAAACAAAAAAAAGGGAGGGGAAGGGGATGAGGAAGAGAAAGAGAAAGGTTAGAAAGTACCTGGCTATACAGATCTGGTCACCAAACACGCCATTACAATTCTGAATGGTGGTCTTTCACCAGGGCGATACTTAGAGTATCTACCACTCTGGAGCCAACTTTATAATTAAATAGTACCTACCTAAATTTGAACTCGTTATTCTTTGATTCCAGCTTGCGTGTGATCTGCGAATGGCTCCGTGTGCACCATCCTTGCGGGGGCCGCGGCCGCGCGGAACTGTTCCCCGCGCGGTGGAGGGCGGGCGCCCGGGGCAGGGCCGCAGGACTGCTGGCGGCCGCCGCGCCCCCGGGCGCGCCCGCGCTGCGCAGAGCCATCAACGAGGCTGCCATGGACGTCATGTACTACACTAGCCCGCTCTATGGGAGACAGGTAGGATTTTTAAATTTATATTTGGTGACTAGTGTGACACAGGTTTGTTGACGTTATGTAAGGTATATCATACTTTATGAAAATAATAATAAAAATATTTGGTTAATTTGTATTGTGCCTTTTTGTGAAAAATCACATCAAGGGCACAAATATTAATTCTTAGGTTCTATCTGATTTTTAACTATAGATGATAAATTTCAACAACTTATGGGTGACATATTACATCCGCCAACTGATCAATCAATGATACAAAACTATATGTGCGATGAATTTGACTAATGAATGTGATGCTGCCGATTGTATCCTTGATTGGACGTAGTTATGCAGAAAGCATCCAACCCCAAAAAGATGAAACTGAGATAGAGACGTTTGAAAATATGACGATAAAAAAGCATTAATATGCGTAGTCGGCATTTGTAAAGTTAATATCAGTGTTTTTTTCTTTATGAGCATTATTATAAATAGGTAATTTATAATCTATCAATGTGTATATTAAAAAAAAAGTTTTTTTTATGTTATCCTACATTTTATAATTTTTTTTTTTTTTTAAAAGGAAGACAAATATTCCCGAGTTACGAATAACCTGACAATATTTGAAAAACTCCTACTGCCATTATAAGAAGTAGAAGATGTTCCTTGTGCAATGATGGAGGACTTAGCCAGCAGAGGAATTGAACGCACGACACCCGGGTGGGAATCCAACGCGTTTATCGTTTATGTTTTTTGCGCCATATATGATTTAACCGCCCATATAGTAACCTCTTTTTCTGTTACAAGCACAGTTTATAAGAAGGAGGCAGATATTGCGATGGAACTATTAGTGGTATGCCTTTCAATTGTATTAATAAATAATCGATGTATATCATTTTTTTGGCCAGGTCCAAGATGACCTGCGCAAAGAGCTGAACCGCCTCTACACCATGTTCATGGCGCGCAACCCCCACTTCAGCGGGCACTTCAGCGCTGTGGCGCACTCCCTCGGCAGCGTCATCCTGTACGACATCATCATTGACTACCAGCTGGGCTGCGAGAAGTGCGCCCGAACGGTGAGCCCATATTAACTAATTATTAGTATTGTTATATGCCTGGTTGGGAGAATGAAACACCCTGATGCTGTATCAAGGGTCTTCTCAACTCTTACAGCGCTACGCGCATACGTGTATGCGAAAACAGACTGTGCCCCCAACGCTACGCGCATTCATTCATGCGTTCCAACAATAATAGTGTTGTGTACACCGTAAATACATGACCTGTTCAAAAGAAAAGGTGAATTTTGAATTTTCACGGGCTGTGTACATTCGATTATAGTTTTTTTTTTGTTTTATGTTGGTACACGTATGTTTATCATATGTTAGCATTATCAGCCATTTTGGATTAGTGGTTTGTTTTTGACAACTGGAAAGGTTAGTCGCGTTTTTGTGTGTTCTTCGATTTTTTACTTTTTGAAAAAATGAATCATTAAATAAAAGTTATTGGCGCACGCCGGGTTTGAACCTGCGACCTTTGAATTCATAGTCAAGTGTCTTACCAGTCGACCATGCCGGCCGTCATTGGTTGTAATCGAGCTGAATTGAGTTTCATAAGCTAATAGGTGTGCAATACTTGTCGTTTAGTGAAGGACACTGGTACATCGGGGCTATTTGTAGGACGCTCATAATGTAACCATTGTAATATGTATTTCCATTCCTCCCTCAGCAAAATCTGCCGAAACAGCGTCTCCTGTTCCCGCTGCAGCAGCTGTTCTGCCTGGGTTCTCCGCTGTCGGTGTTTCTGGCCATGCGCCACCCCAACCCCTCGCTGCAGGCAGTGCTGCCCAAGGAGTTCACCCCGCGGCTCTTCAACGTCTTCCATCTGTCCGACCCTGTGGCCTACAGGTAACTAACTGATTGTTATTGTTTTCACAAATTCGAGTTGTAGTACAAACATAAGGTAAACTCTCCTAGCTTTTTTGTTTTTTATATTGTGTCACATATTAAATACCATCATCATTATTATCAGCCACTGTCTCTACACTCTTGAATTAAGGCCTCTAAACTGCTTTTATTATCATCGTTTCATGCTTTGTTCTATTGCGTATATCAAGGAGGTTATTGCTATGCCTGGGAGTCTCAATTTAACAATGAACCATACTACAACTGCTCTTTTCTCAGAAAGTATTCAGTTAAAATAATGCGTTCTTCGTATACAAGCACTTTGTTCTTCTTAAATTTTAACCAAGTAATCATCTTGCTGTTTTATGCACGGGTAGACAGAGAAGATGGTATTTAGGTTTGGATTAATTTGAAGCTAAGCTATTACCACACTTGAGAATTGGAAAATTTTATCATTTGCTTGCAGGTTGGAACCGCTAATCTCACGATATAACGCCGAGCAAAGCCCCGTGGTCATTCTGCCTTACCACGCTTCTCCCACCAGCAACATCAGCCTGTCTTCTTCCCCTGCCAAGGGTAAGTTCATCTCTTCACAGTATAACAATCTGCGTCCGCCAAATTTAAAAACCTCACTGTGCAGCAATGTTGAAATATGCATTTAAATACAAGCTTTTTCAGTTACTGTCTTTCAACTTCATCTAAGATCAATCTTCCGTCGGTATTCAACCCACATGTGCTTTTACTGTTGATACCCGTTTTTTCCATATTAATTTGATTTAATTTGTTAAGCAATATTATGACACTTCAATAACAAAGGAAATCAAAGAAATAGTCTAACACATAAAATATATAATACATAAAAAGGCATGTGAGTAACCTAACCAAATATTGAAGAGTCATGGTGTTATAATAATAAAATAACGTTTATGGATACAAAACAAGCAAAAAGTGTGTGTGTGTGAAGAGTTTTTATACAAATGACTTTCATCTTTCTGTAAAACTACAGTTTTCATCGCTAGAAAATCTCATTAGAAAATGTGACTTATCGTATTATTGTGACAGACGATTTCAGGTTTAAACTGTAAATAAACATGGGGACATCCATGTATGTGCACAACGCTTAAATAAGGTGTTGACTGCTGGTAAACCGTAGTGAACTCGGCAGTTCTCAAAATAAGGTGTTGACTGCTGGTAAACCGTAGTGAACTCGGCAGTTCTTAGCAACCCTACTAAAATATGCAGAATTTCAGTTTGTTTATAAGCATTGAGCACAGGTGTGACTAGAATGCTAATAGGGCTTAAATTTGTATTTTTTGAGTGCTAACAGCTATGTTATTGATGTTAAAGCAGTCAGTGTTGACATTGGTAAGCCTCCTTTGATTTCATTTTCCATCGGTCAATTTTTGTCATTATGATGGAACATTTCCCCACAGGTCCGTGGAAGATCTGGTCTTATGTCAAACACCCTTGGCAAAAACCGGAAACAGGAACCTCTACCCCCAACGAGAGTCCGTCCAAGTCCTCCAAGGAGCCTAAAGAAATGGAGCAACTGCCCATCATTCCCACAAATGTCCCTACAAACATTCCCGTGATTATTGAAACTCAAGCCATCATCGACACGGATTCCGCGACCATAACATGCTGTACGACTTCTCGATCGAAAAGCGCGGACTATAGGGAACAAAACAAAACAGATATCGATAAATTATTGTTGAGTCGATCACCTTCGAAAGGGCGAAGCTGTAAAAAGGAGCATATTTCACGCAAGAAGAAATCTTCGCTGACTTCAAACAGCGACTATCAAACGGACGTCGAAGACAATGTGTTGCCGTATAGACTGGATTATACTCTTAGAGACATGGGAATGGCGAACAACTATCTCTCCGCTATAACTTCGCACACGAGTTATTGGAACAACTACGATATAGCTCATTTCATCCTGAGCAATCTGCTGCCGGAGGTGGCCAGCGACGAGGCAACGTGATTTAAATTCCAGTTGTGGGCTATGATGCGAGGGTTATGTGCCTTAGTGCCTCAGATGGCAATATTGATGGCAATAGAGTATTGGCGATCGGTGAAATGTCGGTATGTGGAATTTGTATGTATTCTAAAAAAGTTTACAATAATTATTTGAAACTTATTTGATGGTCTATGTTAAGTAGTGGTGCTGTTAGTGATGGAATTTTTTGTTTAAAAAACGTGTTATTATTAGTAATTGTTTCTAAAACACTTTTTTCTCAAACTTTTGTTCCTAAAACATTGTTTTTAAATCATTTGAATAATAGTAAAATTTGTTGTCAAAAGAAAATCACTATCAATTGACATCAATCATATCTTGATTATGATCATTTCTAATATGAAGTAAATAAACAATTTATTGGGTGCACAAAATTACACAAAATATTAGTTGTAACTAAATCAAGTGCAGTTTTAGCATATTCTTAACTCGTACTTCGCTGCGCGCATTATATGATGCGCAAATAATCCGTGCCAACATGCGTACATGCTAAGAGCATAATGTGTGTTTGAAACGAGGTGAAAAGGTTAAGTAAGAAAAATTATAAAATACCTATATGTTTCAAAATTATTAGTATTTGAAGGTGTTCATACAATATATGTATATCTGTTTGTCTTTTGTTTTGGATCATAAAGATTGTATTAATTAGAAGAGAAATCAGCGTTTGGATAGGTAGATTGCCCCGTTGAAAAGATTTGCACCTACAAGACGTTTCACTGCATTTCCATTACCAAATATTATTATACATAGTACAAAATTATTATAAATAATGTTCTTTATTATATTCGAATTATCATTTCAGTTTGAAAAGATGTATAGAAGTGCTGTGCATAAATTTTATTTGTAAATAATAATTTTCCACAATATTATACAACCGTAGGTGTGTTTGTAACATTGTAACTAAATTTAGATAGGAATCTGAAGATTCCATAGTCATGTAGTGAAAATGTTTGTACAAATCTGTTACTGATATTCTAAAATGTAATTTTTTTCAAATATTACGGCCAAAATAACACATAATGTGTGTTGTGATGTATGGAATCTCGGAACGTTGATTTGGGTACTGATTGGCTAGTTGCATGCCGAACCTGGATCACACGTTCAAATGTGACGTTGGACAACATCTGATAAAATATGTAATTTACATATTCGTGAAAAGTATTTTTTTTTTGATAATTGCAAGTCTTTCGTGGTGCACTGAGCTGAAAAGAGCCTTGATTTGTTTAAAAATATATTATGTGATATTATTTTTTAGTGGAGGAAACATCTAGTTAAGGTAATGCTTCTAAAAAAATACATGATTTGAATCTCCTCAAAGGACTAAGTTTTTCTAAGTTTATCGCAGTTTGACAGTTCAATTTGTCCATTTTTAGGTTTTATTGAAATAGTTGCGCATTATTTTCTTCTCCCGCGTGAAAAAGAGAGCATTGGGTGGGGTATTGTCACATATTAAGTCTTTCCACCGCCAAGAGATCTCTCGAACTTTGAATGTCGAAAATGGTGGCATTTGATAAATATACACTATTTGACCCGGCCTCTACCGTAGTGCGTACACCACAACATGTATATTTACTTGTACAGCGATAAAAGAACTTCTCCGACTCTTTGTAGATTGTCACCAATATTTCACAATTTGTAAAAAATTCTTAGCAAAAATGGGCACAGAACAAAAATGTGCACTCACCTCAAGAATGCATGCTGGACACAAAATTATGTATGAATAAATAATTTTCCTTCTTTGAGTTCCTTTCCCAATTTCTGTTGGCTGGAAATAATTGAAACTCAAAATCGCTAAGGTTTCTATCTTGTTACTCCTTTTCATTCTCTTACACAGTTTACATAATATTATCTCGTTTAAAAAAAAATGTTAGTGTCCCAAAAACACTTTATTTTCAAAGTGTACTCAATTAATTTGTATAATATTTAAAATTCACAAGTTGGGGTGTTTCAACTTCTGTCACGTTTGAGTGACAATCAAATCAACAGTCGTTACAATTTCATCAAATGCTAAAACAGGTCGAGAATCAGCGCTCAACGGCGACAACGTTCAAATGTCAAGAATGCAAAATGGCGCTAATTGTCGATTTGGTTTTTAATCAAATGTGACGGAGGATGAAACAACCCAACCTAATCTGTAAATGACTTAATTGAGAAATCTCTTTTCCATTTTTGAATTAATTATTTTTTGTGCTTACAAATGATACGTACCTACCTATTATGATTTTTAGAATGTCAAAATCGTACTTAAATCTATAACTATATTATTTTATTATTTTGGCAATTAGGTATTAAAATTTATTGTGATTTTTTTCTCAAAAACGTATTCAAAAAGTATTGTTTATTTTGTGATATTTGAAGCTTATTGAGCTGATTATATATTATTATTTATGTTTAAGTTTTTTTTAAATTATTTCATAATCTTAATAACTCTAGTTAAATTACACTTACACCCCACATTGTATCTATTGTTATCTATGAATAATTGTAAAGTGCCCTTATGGTGATTTTTAACAAAAAGGCGCTATATAAATGATGCAAATGTTGGGAAAAGAAAAAGAGGGAAATGGATTGTAATTTAATCAGTTTGGTTAATTTTTGAGGTATGAAAAAAAAAATTGCTGTGATAGTTGTATGTGAAGAAAACTGTTTTATACGCAAGAAATAATAATTTGGCGACAATCTGTTAATCAAATTAAATTTGTTTGCATTGAAAATGTTTGTGTAAAGTCATTTATTTAATACTACCTTTCTGAAGTTTTTTCCATCCATTTATCCATCCGTGTAACTAAAACAAGTTGTAATTTGGACTCAATGAATGAGATCTGATATAAATTAATACTAATAAATTTTTTCTTCAATTCTGTTCAACTTATATTTTTAGGTTCGGGCGTTTCAACATCACATTTGATGACCATCAAATCAACATTCAGCGCCATTTTTAATTTTCGACATTTAAACAGTCCCCTATTGAACGTCGATTGTCGGCCCATTTCAGCTTTTTATCAAATTGTGATAACCTGTCAAACACGGTGGTAATGTTTTTATGCTTGTCAGCTGATCACAATTTGATCTAAAGCTAAAACTGGTCGAGAATCAGTGATTTACGGTGACCGTTTAAATGTTCAAAATTCAAAATGTCGATGAGATGGTCACCAAACATGATTTAGTTTGAAACACCCCAAACTTATGTAGGTACCGTTTCTTCTCTGATGAAAGAAAGAAACTGACAAATAATGAAGTACCTACTTAATTAAAGTCATTTTCTGCCAAGTTGACACCAATTTTACAGCCTAACAATAAGTCATATATAAAATAAGTGAAAACTTAATAATGATTGTACTGAAGAAATTTTTTGTCTATGGATTGCCATTGTGAATAGTGCCTCTATGAGAAAATGCTTATGTTTAATGAAGTATTAAGTACTCACCTATCTTGAATCATTATAATAAAATATTTATAGTTATTTAAATTCCCACGTCTTTGTGATTTAGTGGGTTGTGTTTGCACACTCCTTTATTCTATAAGAAATACAGTTTGACAATGATATTTTTCCAGGTGGCCAGATAAAAAAACTCAAGACGCTATGTTTTTTTAATTCAGCTGTCATAATATTCTCAATGGATTTCTTCAAACTTGATTTTTTTAATGATATCAAGCGGTACAAATAGGAAAATCTATGAAAAATGTACACGAGAAATTATTCTCAAGGTTTTGGCACTCATGATCTTTGAAAACTTATAAAAAGTTCTGATGATTTGAGTATTAAAGCGAGCTGCTTTCAGTTTAAGCTGAGTTGTCAGGTTTGTGTAAAATAGTTGCACATGAGAAGAGAGTAATATTATTCATTGGCCGCTGTATTTTATTTCATTTTAATATTTATGTAGATGGTGTGCAATGAATAATTTACTTTGCATTTGACATCCCTAGTAATCGGCTGCAGAGATATCATTGTCAAGTCGTAAAGCGTCTCAATCACCATTCTTCCTATTTAATTTGTGAATATGAATTAGCATGCCATCTTGTGGCGAACTTTTGAAACAAAGTAAGCATTTTTGAATTTGAAAAAGAATCTCTAGATAGCTCAGTTTTTGGTAGAGAAAGCTATGTAAAATTTTCAAATATGACCCTTCAGGAAAGGCTTAGGCAAAGATGGCTTTACTTCTGTTGATAAAAAAACTGGAATAGCCAAATCACTCAAATTGGATAATATTTTTATAGGATTCTCTTATAAATACATACTATATTATGATGTATTTTTCAATAAGACTCTTCACTCTACTTCCATTTGTTAACTTTTATAGTTCTACTTTCTACGTAGTTTCCTACTTATGTCTGTCGTATTGTACTTATCTATTCTCATTTTTCTAGTGAATATTTTAATGTTAATGATAGTAAGAAATGATACATTGGCCTGCATTTCACACTTACTTAACCCAAGATGACAATAATAATTAAATAGAAAAAAAATTTTAATAGTTTTCTCGTCGTCGTGAAATTGTTCAGTCTTATGTAAAATATTATATCAATTCTAGGATGGGAGGTCTTAAAATCATCAGTTAAATGTGACGAAAGTTTCAAACTTACCGACCTAAGAAGTACAGTTAATTTTGATTACAGACAAACAGACACAAACATTTTATGATAATGAATATGTCATGTAACTGCACCCAGATAAATAGATAGCTCGTCTAATGCGAGGTATGGAACTGCTAATGTGCGAAAAGTCGGTTTGATATTTGAAAATATCTGACCGCTGGCGTATAGGTTGTATTATCTAGCGCTACATACTCCTTGAAACGCCCACACTTGTCTGTTGAAACAATGGATATGAAATGAAATCTAATTGTGTTATAAAATGTACTATCTTAAACTGGAGTTATGAGTCCCCTAAAAAGTTGTCTTTCTGGACTTAATTATTAATCCTCCCATCAAAGAATTTTCTTGAAATGATTTTTCGAATTTATAAGGCCCAGCCAATTTGTGTGCGTCTTGTATAATATGGCAAATGTAAAATTGCACAAAATTTATAAATTAACACAAAATCAAGTTTATTAATAATATATACAAAAAAATATGTATCGTCAGATTTTTTTGTTGTTAAATTTTCCCTACAGATGGCTGTGTACTGCGCTATTCAAATAAGGCTCTTTGTCATGATTTTGTGTTATTTTCTTCCTTCTCTATGCCGACAATACAACATTACGACTGTTCAAAAGTAAAACACTGAATGCAGCAATTTTATAAATGTTGAGGAGAAGCAGACATTTTGCGCTATTTTTTTTTATTTTTAGTTTTCACTTCAAATAGTGGCCACTGCTAGCTCCGAATTCTCGGCCCGTGTCAGCGTTTGATCAGCCGTAAAGCATAACAGCATCATCCTTATATAGAATCTGTGTTTAACAGGTGCCATTATTTGAAGTGGCAACTGTCAAATTCAAAATGGCGCCGATTGATTTGCGACAAATGTGACTGGAGTTCCCCGAACTAAAGTGACGTATTTGAATATAGTTTTTAGCTTGTAATTGATAAATTTAGTGATTTATGTTAGGGAAATCGAACAAAAAAAAAATTCCACATATGAAAAGAAGTATTATTTTGCAATCTAAAGCCAACTAAATAGTCAAATTTATTTTGTCAACGGCTATCATCGCAGAATATGCAAAAGTTTGATAAATTGACATTTTCAAAAAAAGTTGCATTCACTGTTTCAACATTGGACAAGCATTTCGACCCCTCCCATGTAAACTATTCATATCTGCAAAATCCTGATTTTAAAGAAGAGCGTTTCTATTGATCACTAAATTCAAATATTCCGATTAAATCCAAACTCTAAATAATTTAAAACTAAATTATATTTGAATATATTTGGATTTATCAGTTAAAATCTGGAATTAAAGTGGTCAAAAGAAGCTTTAAAATCCTCTCCTAAACAATCGGAATTTTAAAGATACAATAGTTTACGTAGGAGGGGTCGATTTGGTAATCAGAAGTAATTAATTCATGTTGTATTAATACTTAATATTGGTACCCTATATTTAATAGCCTATATTTAGAGGACAATAAACTGGTGAAGGTCTTTTATATACCTATTATTGTAAAGGCATTCTAATTTAGTAAATTGAAATACTAATTCAATAAATTAAAATTTATGACAGATTCTATCGACCCATACTTATTATTGACCAATGTCATGTTCCCAAAAATAAATAATGTATGTTTCATAATTTATGTGTGTTATTAGTTTTTTATCACACCTCATAATATTATGTTAAACATTTTACAGAGAAACCACAAAAATATCACATTAATTCTAATAATATATTTTCTCCAATCGCGTGTAATCAATTTTAAAATGTTCATATTAAATATACGTATTCATGTTTTAAGGTATTATGTTTTATTTTTTGAGTCAGTAATTGGATCTTGCCCACATTTTGGGTTATGTTGGACACAAGGTATGAAAGATTTTATATTAATCTGTCAATGTGTAAATAAAACTCGTATGATTGATGAATTTCATTATGCATTTAGGTAAATATTTACACTTGTTGCAAAAATAGGTTTTTTAAAATTATTTATCGTGGTAAATACAAAATAGAAGTGATTGCTCCATGTCTGTCTCACTTGGAAATTCCTGTGTTGAGACAGATGGTATAATAATCGTATTAATAACTGAACAATAGTGTTGTGCATTTAAATCTTTACGAGAGTAGAATCCAAGCAGTTTGAGTAGAGGTTCAGAGACCTTTTCCCCATTTGTCTCTTAAGTGCATTTGGCTGCCACATGTTAAAGGAAATCTCCCAGGCAAGCCCATTTCAGTACGCATGTTTACAAATCTTGTAAATAATCGAAGAGATATATTATTGATCTTTGTCGTAGGAGTAAAGGAAAGGAAGGAAGACTGAAGAGGGATGGTTGGGTATATATGGGGTTGGGTAATTCAGATCTAGTAATTAAATAGTTAATGCATACGTAACTATTATATTTTCATGTTTATTTCACAACAGTTTTTTTAGAGATACATTTTCATAATTAAATTAACATGGAAGTTATACACAAGGATTGAAATGTTAAGAAGTTGTGGACAGTAAGTAATATTATAAGAAAGAAAATGAAAGAAAATAGAATGGTAAAGTCGGAGTTGTACTTAGAAAATACAGCAACTATAATACATAGAATATAACAAACATCTTCATACCTTCTCATAATATATGTAACAATTTATGTTATTGTTTTGAGTGTGGAAAAAGGATTAAATGTTTTTATTTAGGAAACAGCTGGTTGTATGGCAGACTCTTGAAGAATTTTCCAGCAACATCCTCAACCAGCATAGAGAGAACCGTCTCCACGGCTGGCTTCAGCTCCTTGACGATCTCCGCGGAGTGCATCTTGACAATGTGGTCGGTGATCTGACCTGGAATACAAAAAAATATCGAGGATTTAATATTTAATCGTAACTTTTATACCATGCGAGGTTGACACAATCTCCACACTCGAGTGGTATTGTGCTGGCGCATGTGGCAAGACTAACAGATGTCCATTAGGATTTGTGGTTGGTTGGGAAGAGGAAACAGATGCGATAGACTGACCACCTAAAACTAAACAACCGCTGGCTTTGCATTAAGCTGGACGTTCATGAAGAATAAAGTTCTTTCTTAAAGAAAGATATTGTTATATTCTCATTTTATCTTCCAAATGCAAGTCTGTCTGATATTTCTAAGTTACTGCAAAAACTTGATTTCATTTCATGTTCCTAGCAAGACGGTTACAAGGCAGTACCTACCGTACTATTGTAGCAATTCTGCTTCAATCTCACAATTCAACACGCCTATGCGACGAATGTTGCATCTGGGAAACACATACTCCGATGTCGCTGATATACTTAACACATCAATATCAAACTATAAGTTTAATTTAGTACAGTTGTTGTCATCTGGTAGAGCTAAACTAATAGTTGGACCTGTTACTTAATATTATTTTTTTCTTTTCTTTTACTATATTTTTGAACATGTTATTTATTAAATATTATTAGTTATTTTTGTATTTGCTATTTAATACTCTTTTTTATTATTTTTATTTTACGCAATTTTTTGCACTAATGAGATTATTGTTTAAAAAAATATATATATGATAACATGCATGTAAAATCCTATAACGGGCGTAAATAAATAAACATTCATTCGAGTCATTTCCATCATGAGCCTTGGAGCTTTGAAATATCCATCAACCTGCCAAAATATACGACAGGATGCAATATTGTTTGTTCCATATTTAACAATTGTTGAAAAAATCCGCAAAATAGTTTAGAAATTGAACAAAGCTGAGTGGCACTCCACAAGGCTTAAGATTTGGACCACTTTATTTTAATCTAAATAAAATTCACTGCATCCCAAAGTATACAGGTTTTCGTTGAAATTTATAGGTAGGTACTTAAGAGCTTGGTAATTATTATCAGAATTTTTTTTTAAAGAATAAACCATTACAATTTTTTTTCTAAATATAACTGATCTTACTTTTCATCTCCCCTCCGGTGTATAGGTTTTCAAAGTCGGAAAGAGCTCCTCCAACATACACCTTCACTTCTGTGTCCTGTATCATGAAGAACTCTTTGTCCTTCCTCTTCACCAGGGCTCCTTGCATCTTGATCTCTGCTATATTGTCAGCTGGAAACACATAGAAAAAAGTGGGGTTAGGTGATTGGAGTCTCTTTAAAACATTCTTATTTGATACCACAATATATATTCCTGGTTATTCAGATCTGGTCACTAAACATAGCAAACTGCGTGGAGCTAGTGGGATTGTGATATCCTCCGTTCGGGGTATGTTGTGAGACTGAAGGAAGTCAGGGAGGGAACGGAGATGAGAAAGAGGAGGGTTGTGAAGTATCTGGTTATTCAGTTTTGATCAATTAACATTCATTAAGGTGCATGTTTAATTTGCTTTGTGATAATAGTTTAAAAAAACTGTTACTAGAAATCTGTCTGAAGCAACGAAAACTCTCGAACGGTGAGCTCTGGCGTGATGAAATTTACAAATATTTTTTTGTTGGTGATTTCTAGGTCAATGCACCAACTTTCAGTACACAACTTCATTTTTATCGTGAGCTGTGAAGCTTTAAAATATATGGTACATTAAACTGCTGAAAAATAAGACATGACGCTATTTCGTTGGACATTTTTCAATAATGAGCCAGTCGCATAGATTTTTAATTGGCTTAAAAAGTCGTCAATAGTCAATCAGAAATGTCCAAAGATGGTTCGTAATTACCAGTTTTATTCTAAAATAAGAAAAAATTGAATATTTGGATTGACTTACTGAAGTTGGCCATGAAGCGACCACTGCCCTCTACGGGCAGCATCTCGAACTTTCCAATCAGCATGTACTCAGTGTCGATGTAGACATGGTTGAACTTGGCAGTCAGTGTTATGGTGTTGTTTTTCATGTTGGTTCTGCAATATTCAAATGTTGACTTTAATATTTTGAAAATAACATTAATTGATCTTTGCAACAACAAAAATATACAGTGTAAACAAGAAATACATTGGTAGAAACTAGGGAATTATGATATCGGAAATTGGGTGTACCTGCGGTTCCAGTTACCGATGACTGGCGAGTAACCGGTTATTTATCCAGTTCTTTTTGGAACCGGTTCCTGATGCCAGAAAAGTTCCAGGAAGATTTTTTTAAAGGAAAAATTCCTCTTCACAAAATAATCATGGGGGGGGGGGGGAAGGGGGGGCGCGGGGGGGGGCAAATAATTTCAAAAAAGTAAATTCCTTCTCTGATTACTTGCGTGGTTGCTATTCTTTTTCTCCACATGGTAGAAGAGGGTTGGTGGAGGTCAAATTGTTATCCAAATACGACTCCATCCATCTCTGTTTCCTCGACCGGTAGGCTTATTTATAATAGACCTTCGGTTCCTCATATTGTGAAATTTATGGTAGTTATAAGCACCCAACTTTTTTGCCTGTAGCCACTTCATTAAAAAACTACCCACACACGGCCTCCATGGTCGAGTTGTAAGACGCTCGGCTACGAATCCAAAGGTCGCGGGTTCGAACCCGGCGTGCGCCAATAACTTTTATTTAATTAATATGTGTCATAACACATTTTAATTCATATAAAACATAAAAAAAGTGTATTTGCGGGACGTTCCAGAGTGGTAGATACTTTAAGTATCGCCCTGGTGAAAGACCACCATTCAGAATTGAAACGTTGCTTGAAATGGCTTTAGCCGTGTTTGGTGACCAGATCTGAATAGCCAGGTACTTCCCAACCTTCCTCTTCCCAATCTCCTTCCCCTCCCCACTACCTTCAGCCTCACAACATACCCTATTTGGGGATGCCATAGTCTCACTGGCTCTAGACGGTTGGGAGCAGTTGAGACTCTTGTGCGGTATTCATATAAAAATAAAAAAAAACACGATGACAATACTACCTTCGTTCGCATTGCGTACGGCGGACACGTCCACTCAGTGCGGCGGTCAGATGGTCAATATTCCTGTTCAGGTTAAAAGGAACCGGTCACTGGAACCGTCGATATTATTTCTCTCAGGAACCGGTTCCTTGAGTAACTGGCTAAATAACCAGTTCCTCGGCGGTCTCCGGTAACAGCAGTGACACCCCATTTCAGATATCAACCATCCCTATCTAAAATGATTTGCAAGTAGCTAGATGTTTCTACTGCATTGTTTCTATGTCCTAACAAAACATTATTTTATATCAGTATACAAAAAAAGTGACAGAAAACAACTCACTTGATATCTTTAAACTCATAATCCGTCAGGCCGTGCAGTTCCACGTCCATCAGCACGGCCTTGTAGGACAGCTTCTCCGTCTCCTGTTGGAGCTTTACGGTGGGGACCTTCATCGGCTCCAGGGACTTGAGGCCGATCTCGGGGATGCCGTCCACTAGGCGTTGCTTCAGGGTCGCCGTGGCCTTCATCAGGCACTCGGAGAAGTCCTCATCCCGGTGGCATATTGGGATGATGGATGCTGGAAAAATTACAAAATTACTTAGTGGTATCCATTTTTAAAGAAAGACAAACATTCCTGGGTTACGAACAATCTGAATATATATTTATGGTCTTAAAGTTTATTTTGTAGAACTCCATTTTAATTTTTAGGTTTTTTAATTTTATTTAAAGAATAAATATTTTAAATTTAAAAAAACAATTTTTAGTTAAAAGCTCTGCGATGTAATTATTTTTACGCGTGACAGCTGTTTCGTCTTCTGAGGGCATTATCAAACTGTCCAATATTTGAAAAACTCTGTCAAATCTGACAATATTTGAAAAACTCCTACTGCCATCACAATAAGCTGAAAATGTTGTTTGCGAAATGATGGAGGACTTAACCAGCAGAGGAATTGAACGCACGACGCCCGAGTGGGAATCCGACGCATTTGTCTACTCAGCTACCGACCGGTCTAAATTTGTCGGAAGTGTTTTGAAATATATATAAATATACCTTACTGACCAACACATTCACACTACAAGAACAAAAACCTAAATAAAATCAACATTCCAAGATTGAACACATCTTTTGGACAGAAAAACCACAAGTTCCATGCTGCCAAATTATATAATGCCCTCCCAAATATTATTAGAGATGCCATGGGGATGCAAAATTTCAGGAGCAACGTAAAAATGTGGATCAATAATCACGAAGACGAGGAAATTATAAAGATTATAAAGTCAACATAGAACCTGTGACACCAACGCAGCAACCTACAGTCCGCCTTGAAACAGGAATCCCTAGTGAGGAAGACTGTGAATAAAATATTTTTTTTTTCAAAATATCTATATTACAAATTGTCATATACGAGGCCTGTTCAAAAGAAAAGGTGAATTTTGAATTTTTGCGGGCTGTGGACATTCGATTATCGTTTTTTGTTGTTGTTATGTTGGTACACATATGTTTATCATATGTAAGCATTATCAGCCATTTCGGATTAGTGGTTTGTTTTTGACAACTGGAAAGGTTAGTCACGTTTTTGTGTGTTCTTCGATTTTTTACTTACTGATCCATTTTTTTCAAAAGTAAAAAATCGAAGAACACAATAAGGTGACTAACCTTTCCAGTTGTCAAAAACAAACCACTAATCCAAAATGGTTGATAATGCTAACATATGATAAACATATGTGTACCAAAATAACAAAAAAAAATCGATAATCAAATGTACCCAGCCCGCGAAAATTCAAAATTCACCTTTTCTTTTAAACATGCCTCGTATGTTGGAAGGTGTTTCTTATACCAGCATCGTTGTGCATAGCAAAAACGTGAAATGCGTAGGTACCAGACCTTTTTTTTCAGTCCTTTTTATGGCTCCATGTAACGAAGAGTTTCTCCAAAACTCAAATTCACTCCTTTCTCTACTTAAAAAAACACCTTTTGCAACATTCCTGAAGCTGACACAGACCCCGAGGAAAACCCCACAACATTTTTTTGTACAAATTACACATGGATTTATAAAGGGAAAACACAGTTTAGGAGGAAAAACAGACGCGAAAGAATGATCAATTGCTGCCATTAAAAAACTGAAAAGGCCGCAATTTTTGTCACTTGAATTGACGTCAAAATATGTAAAACGTCTGCGGTGTTAGCGATGCTCTAAATTATTCAGAGATTATAGTAATGTGTTGTGGAAGTTATGTAAGAAGTGTAATTTGAGAAGAATTTTACTGCAAAATAAGAGGAAACCCAGAAATATTATTTTATTAAGAATAAATGTTTACTTTAAGCACGCAACAATACCACGATTGCCGGAAATGTTAACGTACTTTCTTCAACAAAATTATAAAGTAATGATTTTGTTGTTAAGAAGAAATGATTGTTTAATGCTGTATTTCTTTGATGAAAGTGCTATTGAAACGCATGGATAGCATTGATGTTAAAATAATTATTTACCTTACCATAATATTCACGATTGCACAATCGTGGTAATTTATTTTTCACGAAATGGTGTAATTTATAAATCTTATCCATTTTTTCAGCATTGGCCTGACATATGTAACAATGAAATTCTTCATTTTTTAATACATAGTATTTTATATACCGCATGATTCGTACTAATTTTCTTTTAGAAGCTTTTAGTAGGTAGTCTGGTCTTAAGTATAGGTATTTTTTTATTTATGTCTGCGAAAATAAAGGGGAGCTTAGTACAAATAAAGAGTTTTGAGTACGCAAAGCTGCCTGAGTTACATATCGTCGCTGGAAAGGCAAAAGGGATTAAGCGACACTTTGGTCAAAAATGAGTGAATATGCAGTTTTGTTTTCTGTGTCGAATGTTTTGACTCTGAAGACTTTTGTGGCCTTTCAGCCATCTAAAATATATTTACCATTTGGGAGAAGGTTTGACTCAAGCGACACAAGTTTGGATTTTTTTTAGCTTTTTGTCACTTCAGGTAACTCAGTTAGAGCTTTGAGTTACCTGAGTTAATTTTTTTTTTCAAAATCCAAGCAGGTACTGAAGACTTGTGAATTTTATTGTAAAACAAACAAAAAAACTTTAAAGAGCTCTGGTGTAAGCTTCCCAAAATGGCGCTTCAGCCCTTTTGTCTTTCCAGCGACGATATGTATGATATGAAAAATAGACTTTTACAGGAGCAAAGAATATGCGATTTGTGATTCTGTTTTTAAATAGTTATTTAGCTGGAGCATATTTTTACTGCACCCTTTACTTTTCGCACATAGATTTGATCATCAAAGAGAAGCAAAGATATACGACAGGTAGTGTGAAAAGTAACTCACCTAAGTCATCAGGAGAAACTGTACTAGAAGCTTCCTTGCTTTGATAGGGAGAAGCAAAAGTCGCCGAAACTACTAAAATAACTTCCACGAATATTCCGATAATATTTACACTGGCCATTTTAATTAATAAATAATATCACAGAACTATCGACTTCAATTCTTAGAGTTGACCAAACTGAGTAAATAAAAACTTTTGCTTGAATGTGTTGTATTAGCAGAGTAAGAAAGAAGTCTGTACTATTTTTTCGATATCGTTTTCTTATATAATGACAACATATTGGTATTGTACCTATGAATGTCATTTTCATTATGGTAAAATGAGACTAGGGTCGAATGCCTTATAGAGCTATGAAGGTGTCTATGGTTCTACGTTAGGTTGGCTTTATGAAGTTTGTTGTCTATTGAGTGCTGCATCGAAGAAGTAAACTTGATCTTCTTACCAGAGGTCGAATACTTTAATTCTTCTTGAATAAAAACGGTGATCATTTTATTAACCCTCCGATGTGTAAGACAGCCAGCCCGACTTTTATTGTTTAATCTGATACCTAATCTAATACCGTACAATAATCTCAACTCCTTGGTGCGAGTGGGGGACTATGGGAGTTCGGCTGAAGGGAGTGGGGAAGAGAAGGAGATAGGAGAGTGAGCGATGATTGGGTAGTACCTAGCTACTTATATCTGGGCTTTAGATACGGTTAAAACCATTTCAAGCAATGCTTTGATTCTGAATTGTAGTTATTCACTAGAGCGATACTAAGATCTACCACTTTTGGACGTGCCAAAAATTAAACCATTAAAAATAATACATTCTATTTGAACACGCTGGGTCTCGAATCCCGTACACGGCGAGAAAAATGTGAAGCCATTATGTTAATAGGGTTTCCCCATTGACCACTATAATCACCATCAGCGCTACGAGCCCTAGATAATATAGGCTCCATGCTGATATCCTGCTCCCTCATCCCTTATGCGCAAGATAGAGTGTTGATCTTCACCCGTCCAACCACCTGAGTTTATGTCTCTCAATACTCTTTCATCCCGCAGGCTTATAGAGAGGCCTATTTGTTGGTCAGCTAATCTTCCATTCTTGCTACATGCCTTTGTCCAGAATGACCTGTATGAGTTTTATAATTTATGTTATTGACGGCTCTTCAAACAATTTAATAGTATTAATATCGCTTAACCTCTGCAGTACACCAACACCAGCCGGACGTGAGGAGTTCACTCACCGTGAAAGTATTCAAGTGCTAGTTGCAAACGGAAGTGCTGCCATCTCTATATATTTCTTAAGAAAACTGTTGAAGTTTTCCTTCAAAACACGTAAGGTATACGTTCTGCGTATGGTTTTCTACTTTGATAACTTATAGTGCTAATGTCCCAGATCCTCTTCTCCACTTGCCATACAAAATCAAAATGTTATTTTTCATTCATATGCGTAAAAGTTTGTAATTCATTGCCGATCACGCTTCTGTATGATGAACTCACTATGTCCTTTCTGATGTATTTGTAATAATATTATGTGTATATTTTCCCCGTATGTTCTAGTATATCTTCGAAGGTTTCTTCTTATTTCCACTATCGTACTAAAATAAGCTCGACTAATACAATGTTTAACCTTAACTAATCGTTTAAAAAAATATGCCAGTAACATTTATTTTATTAGTTATGTTTTCGTTGAGATTCTCGCCTGTAAAGGGGTTAGACCTCCGAGAAAAAGGTAAATGGTGAAGTCTGCCTTGATGTAGACTTCCTTAACTGAATGATGTGTGTTTTTATTGCGATTTAAATTCTTCAAGTCATTACAATTACCCACATAATAAATGTGGTGTATAACTATAAAAAAGACAGTAACTGATAAATGTTTTAGATAGCTGCTTGCTATATCAAATCATTTATAGCGCGGCACTTTATGAGTAATTTTTGGTGAATATATTATTTTTCTCCGTATTATTAGTTTTGTTTTTAAAATATTATCTCTAGGGCACGCATGCTTTAACTTCTAGTTTATTATATGTAGTAAATTCATATAATTTTATTAAATCCACAAATAACAACTTTTGTCAGACATTTTTCACACAATTGGCTTGATTAGTATTTCTTTGAATAGTTTTATAGCATTGAGCAAGCCCCAGGCTCAAACGAACCGCCTATCTGCCTGCATATACGGATACACGCATGATTAATAAAATAGTCATTATTTGTATGTGAGCTTGGCAATGACCGAAATAGTTAGTTTCTGTTCTCGGTGTAAGAATTTGCAACTAAGCATTTTTCTATAATCTTGGGCATGACTCTTGATTAAAATTACGAGGATAAAAATATCACGTGTAAGGTTCTAGTTTACGTAATCGTAATGAGTACTAAAGATACACAGTGGGTTATGGGCGTGTTTGGTGTGCCCGAAGTTAGCTCAATTTTTCCCTTATTCGTGTGAAATTGATGAAACTTTTTCAAATATCGTTTTTTTTTGCACAGATAATAAATTTCACGGGCCTGTCTAGGACCTAAAAGTTTAACTGGCGAAATAAGTTTTCTCTCATATTGGTATATATGAAACTTCTAGAGATTTTCTGTTCAGTGTATTGGCTAGTGACACACCTTGTGGGATTAGTAGTGAATATTAAACAATATTTATTGAAACTTTTTGTTCTTTCACTTTATCCATATGTAAACATTTTTGGTTTGCATATAGTTTTTGCGGGCGCACTTGGATCAGGCCTCCCTAATTTTGCTACTAACTACAGTGTTTGTCCACTCTAGCACACGCACAACGCCCATCACAAAGAGTAACTCTACTCTCATTAAAAAAAGAGTTTATATTTCAACTGATTTTAGCTTTTAAATGTGCCATTTTGCTTTTAATACGATGATTGTTTGTAGAGGGTTCTTGGGAGACACCTTGTTATTTGTGTAGTGGAACCTCGGATTACGAATAACTTGGTTTGCGGGAGTTTCGCAAGACGAGGATTTAAAAAAAATAAATTTTGAAATGATAAACGAGCAAGCAATTTAGCTGTAAAATGTGAAAAACAATCAAACATTCACAGATGAGCACCACTTGAGGAGTGATGTAGTAGTGCGAGCGATGAATCTGTTCAACGAAAATGCAATCTCTGGAAAATTCTCAAAAGGTGGCAAAAGTGGTTCCACTAGTAAATAATTCATCCATTCGATTACGGGTATGTAATTTAATAATAAAAAATATTTTTTATTTTTTTTTTGTAGTGAATACCGTACAAAAGTACCAACTGCTCCCAACCGTCTAGAGCCAGTGAGACTATGCCATCCCCAATTGGGTTATGTTGTGAAGCTGAAGGTAGTGGGGAAAGGAAGGGATGGGAAATAGAAAGGTTGGGAAGTACCTGGCTATTCAGATCTCGTCACCAAACACGGTCTTTCACCAAGACGATACTCAGTATCTACCATTCTGAATATCCTTTAGTAGTTTCCATTATTTTTTATGGTAAAAATGCGAGTGTTTGGATTACGAACACATTTCGAGGTTTTAATTATACTTGGTAAGTAAAAATAACAAAAACAATGAAGGTACATTTTTTTGTTTCGTTTCTTTTCTTAAAATTGTAAAAGTTTTTATGCATTTTAACACTAAATATAAATTTATCTCTTAGATCACAATAATGTTCATTGTACAGCTTGCACTGAATGATATAACACTGCACAAGTATTTTTTTTTGATAACCAACATAATAAGCCACAATTCAAATTTGAACGTCAGGATTCAATGCATTTCAATTATTTATTTTTGAATAACATAACAAAAATGCACATTTTAAGTCGTTTTTAAAAGAAAAAAATAAGGGTGTATAACAATATACACAAAAGTCATAAAGAAGAAAAAAACAACAGATTAAAAAAATAATTAGAATAAATGTTAAGTAAAGACAGTAAAAAAATATATTGAAAAAAAATATTTACATTAAAATGGTGTTAAAAGAACAAAGCTATGATTATACAAATACCAACAATGCTTGTCCTTTAAACACAGCCTCATTGATGCAAAATATATCGTCATCTACAGCGGTTGGATTCAACAACAAGATTTAAAGTTTAGGTTTTATGAAGACGATATACGCCAGGATAAGTACAAACGTCATTTTTTATTCATATTTTAAGCAGAGGTCGCTCATGGATGAGATGGGCTGACAATCTACAGAGAACTGTCGGATTTTGGATGAGAGTCACTAAGGATCGAAAAAATGGAAAACTTCTGAAGAAGATCAAAACTAAACGCCATTAGACTTGTGAAGGAGAGTGAGAAATATTTTGAACGTAGGAATATGGTAGGAAAATTCCAGCCATGGGTGGCTTAGACATTCGATTGAATTTTAGAAATTTCAAAACTCGTACAAGAATTTGTTTGCTAGTGTAGAGGCCCGTAGAGAAGCCTTTGTCCAAAGTTATTAAAGAAGAAAATGTAATCTCAATTAACATCAAGATAGGTGTTCAAGGTATAAGAGAACCGACCGGTTAGTAGCCGAGTGGGCAAATACGTCAGGTCGCCAGACGCGGTGGTTCAATTCCTCTACTAGCTATGTCCACCATCATTGCACAAGCAACATAAAATTTTTCGCTTATAATGATGGAAGTAAGAGTTCTTTAAATTTTGTCAGGTTATTCGTAACCCGGGAATGTTTGTCTGTCATTAAAAAAAGCAAGAATAAAAAAGAAAAAATAAGAAAAAAGAAAGAAAGAAAAAAGAAAGAAAGAGAGAAAGTAAGAAAGAAAGAAAGAAAGAAAGAAAGAAAGTAAGTAAGAAAGAAAGAAAGAAAGAAAGAAAGAGAGAAAGAAAGAAGGAAAGAAAGAAAGAAAGAAAGAAAGAAAGAAAGAAAGAAAGAAAGAAAGAAAGAAAGAAAGAAAGAAAGAAAGAAAGAAAGAAAGAAAGAAATAAAGAAAGAAAGAAAGAAAGAAAAGAAAGAAAGAAAGAAAGGAAGTAAGAATAAAAGAAAGAAATGTATTTGATTCATATTGATAACATCAGTGAACTTAAACTAAATGATGGTAATTGTGATGCTAATCCTCCGGGAGCAGCTCTGCTAGGGGGATGGTGCCCAAGATCCTGTTGATGTAGGTGGTGATGACGACATTGGCCGTGTCCTCGATGATGGGGTTGATGATGTCGAGCACCAGGCGGGGGTTGCCGTTGAAGAAGGTGGCCGCTGTCTCAGCTGGAAGTATACAAAAACACAAGCGAAGTTGGCGAAAGGCTTTTGAAAAACTTTATGACGGTTAACTCTGAATTTAGTGTGCACAGAGTACATCTACAATGTCAGGCGATCTTAATGTTTATTTAATTTTAGCCATAGTAAACTAAAAAACGGAAAATATAAATCGAATAGACAACCTAATAGCAGTTTGACGGCCTCCGTGGTCGAGTGGTAAGACGCTCGACTACGAATCTAGAGGTAGCGGTTTCAAGCCCGGCGTGCGCAAATAAATTTTATTTAATAATTGTGTATCATAACACATTTCATTCATATAAAATAATATATAGTATATTTGCGACACGTTCCAGAGTGGCAGATAGCATTCAGAATCGAAAGGTTGCTTGAAATGGTTTTAGCCGTGTTTGGTGACCAGATCTGAATAGTCAGGTACTTCCCAACCTTAATCTTCCCTATCTACTTCCTCTCTCTACTACCTTTAACTTCACAACATATCCCGATCAGGAATGCCATAGTCTCACTGGCTATAGACAGTTGGGACTCTTGTACAGTATTCCCTATAAATAAAAAAGTAGGTCGTCTTATCCGGCGTTCCATATTCGTTTATGTAGCGCCGCCCGCTCCTATGTCTATTTCGTCCTTACACGCATATTCTTTAAATGTCTATCTTTATCATACATGACCGATTTTTGAATTTACTGGGAACGTACGTATGTTTGTTACTTGCCACATTTTGTTTTAATATTCTAAGACAATAACGTGTCTATATGTTTGTAATATCATTGCGATTCATCACAATTTAGTTTTATTTATTTTATCATAGTTACTTGCACTTTAAAAATAACAAAGTATCTAATTATTTCATTTTATTTTTGACTTTGTCATATTTTTACTCACACTCGTACACTACTTATTATTTTGATTTATATGTATTTTAAATAGTTTTTACAAGCTATTATGAATTTATTGATTGGCATAATTTTGATGGTTTCCGGCAGCGCATTATAAGCTGTTTTGTGTGTTGGCTTTATTTTTTTCTGGTAGTTTTTTTAAATTTTTTAATTTTTCACGTCTTTCGTTTCGAGTCTCAACTGCTCCCAACCGTATAGAGCCAGTGAGACAATGGCATCTCCAAATAGGGTATGTTGTGAGGTTGAAGGTAGTGGGGAAGGGAAGGAGATTGGGAAGAGGAAGATTGGGAAGTACCTGGCTATTCAGATCTGGTCACCAAACACGGCTAAAGCCATTTCAAGCAACGTTTCGATTCTGAATGGTGGTCTTTCACCAGGGCCATGCTTAGAGTATCTACCACTCTGGAACGTGCCGCAAATATACTTTTTATTATTTTTATGTGAATTAAATGTGTTATGACACATATTAATTAAATAAAAGTTATTGGCGCACGTCGGGTTTGAACCCGCAACCTTTGGATTCGTAATCGAGCGTCTTACCACTCGACCATAAAGGCCGTCTGAATTCTGTGCATGCCCTTGTATTATGTTTGTGAATATCAACATTGTGTTTGCCAGAAAATATATTGGTAACTAGTTGTTCTTCATTTTGTGTATAAAAATCAATGTGTTTAATGTTAGCACGTTATTAACTGTTGGCAAATTTAGTTCCTCTGACATTTAAGTTACTTTTGAGTGAAATTATCTCAGTGAAATTATCATTGCTCTATTTTGGAGAATTTGAAACTTTTTTTGTTCTCAATTTAAATCCGTATTTCAGTGTAAACTTACCGATGAGGGCCGTGGCTCCATCTTTATCCAGAAAACGCACCCTCCCGTTGCCAATCTTTATCTTGGAGCTGAATTTATCCACCTGCAGATATTCAACACCCTTCTTCTTCACCACCTTGGCACCGCCCTTCGCGAGGGCTGAACAGTCGGCTGAAATTATAAGGAGAAATATGTCAGTATAGATATTTATAATGATACCATAATTATCAATCTTATAAAAACATCAAAAATAATAATAAAATATCTAATAATAATAATAATTATAAATCCTACTGTCAACAATGCGTCAAATTACCCCACGTGACTACGCATTTCATAAAGAATTAAAAAAATAATGTTTAAGAATTGTATTTACTGGAAGCCTTAGAAAGTTTCCTAACTACCCATGTAGAGTTTATATATAAATCATTTGTAGTATTTTTTGTATTAAAAAACCAAAGAGTGTGTATTTTTTGGGTGCTGACCTTTAAGGAAAAATGCCCTGAAAGCAAATATTCACCTATTTTATATTTTATTTTAATAAATTAACCATGATTTTACTATTGAAACCTTGGAGTAACAATGTATGTAGAGAGAGCTAATTATTTTTACCCAACTTATACAAACTTGCAATAAATCCCTTTCTCCGGGTCGCACACCATGGGAGAGAAAGAGACAACAGATATAATACACCGCTTCTATGTACTTTCACAATGATCTTGGGCTCCCAGGTCACCGCGGGACTCCACCCACATTTTTTACTAAGCCACTAAACTTGACACAACTAAACGGTTTTTTAGGTTATATGCTATATTTTTGTTGATAATAATACTGTGAAAAACTGGTTATACGAATAAACAAAAACATTTTGTCGAAATGTGATATTAATGGATGTATAAATACTCTAGCCTTAGTCTTAGCCACGCCCAGGTCCGTCGATTCCGGTAAAAATCATCAAAAACTGACTACACTGCCTTGGATAGATACCACTCTATATACTCTAAGATTGAAACAATATCAATAATTTTCAACGAAATATTAGAAAGAAGAAGAAACAGATAATAAAAAAATATTACGTTGCGACCGAGATTCGAGCTCGGAACTCCTACTTTATCCAAAAGTAGCATCTCTGCCAATTGAGCTACCAAAACCGTTTTAAATACTGTGATTTTATCGATTTCATATTTGATAACAAATTGATACATTATTTTACTTTTTTACAGGTAAAAAGTTACCAGATATTGGGGTTTTTTCGCCCTTGAAATTATTACATTACACTACTTCACAATCACGCAATTCGGAATATTTGTGAGTGATTTCTTATGCAAAAATTAACATACCGTTTGCAAATATTAACAAATCGATTGCAAATATTGATGACAGTGGCGTAGCAATCACTCGGGCAGACTGGGCAGCCGCCAAAAGAGACATCCAAAAATACGTTACCATTTAGTGAAATTGCATTTATGTTTTCCCGACATAGTTTAAAAGTTTATTTACGAATACATCAATCAACACGTTTTCAGCTATTTTTATTTTATAGCGAGTAATTTCGGAAACCTGGTGGATATAACCCCAAAAAAATATAATTGTAGATCAGCACAATGATGTATTCACCGGCATTCATCAAGTGTTTTGAGGTTATGTATTATATTCCAATCGTAGATACACGTTAAAAGTTTTGCTTTGCTTAGAGATATTTTTTAAAAGATCCATACCGATTTGTAAAAAACCGATATCATCGATTTACATAATACTTTTCGTCTCTTAGACTTTAGACAGGACATTGATATTGATTTTTCACTCGAAGTAAGGGAAATTTATCTTATTTCAGGCACACCAGACATGACTACAACATACTTATATAGGTTTTTCTCTTTAGTGAGATTAAAAATGTATTGTATACCAGAAAGTAAGATTTAAAGGTAAAATCCGAAGGGGGGTGACTTAGTTGCCATATTTGACATTGATTATTGAAGAGTTTTCATGACACAATCGTAGGTAGTTAGTTTTTTGGTAATAGTAAAAAATAAGTAATAATTGTACCTCAGAATCAACGTGGTCAAAAAAAAAAAAGATGAGTTTTATTATGTAAATTTTATCTCTATCGATAATTCCACATGTATCTTCGTTCAAAAATGGTAAAATCGTTTAATTTTAACCAGAAAACAATATAAAATATTTGCTTAGCTTTCAGTGGTAAAATCCAACTGATTTTAGTTTCAAAAGTAGAAATATCTATTTAAACCAATGAGGGTACAGGGTTTAGTCACCGGACCCATTATGCCACCATCTTTGTTTCATAATTCCCATACTAAAAAGTGAGGTTTGTTGTTATTTTGTTCCTAAATTTTTGTGTTTTTATCAATAATCTCAACTATTTTTTACCATAATAATATGAAACATTATAGAATAACTTAAAGGGAACAAAACAAGAAGAAAAAAAAAATCAAGGCGGATAAAGACTTCCAAGATAGCTAAAGCGAAGGAGAAAATGTAGGTTAATTTATCCAAAATTTACTACTGAGGGTAAAGAAATTTTTTAGGACGGTTACGATCAAATTTAGTCAAATCCTGTTTGTTAATTTTTAAAAGTGGTCAAATCCAAAAAATAAAATATAATATTTAAATATCTATAACTCTTGTGATCCAAGTTAGTTATTCATTGGAGTTAAAAAAAACCCAAAGATAGCACATCTATTAAATCCGTGACACTTTTTGCTGTTTTCTAAAACATATTCTGAGACGGATTTGATCACGCGTTTCTAAGGTATAGGAACATTCATAATATTTCAGTAATCTCTATCTAAGATATCACACAATACTCTCGTTCGGGTGACATTAGAGCCCCCTTCGGACCGGGAGTGTTAACGAGGCGGGGCCCGGTTTGCCCGGGAGTCCGGCATCCTATTGTCGCGCTACTGATTACGCCGCTTGTCCATTAATTCCCCGTAAGCATTACGGAAGGTAATAATCATATACTGCTGACGCCATTGTCGTCTGGCGTTGCGTAACTCTTTATGGCACATCGCGCAATAACTTCTTAAATAACAGCGCCGCTACCGAATGTCCGAGGATGGTTTTTTATAGGTTAATTATTTACGGCGGTGTTATATCACTGAAACGAAAGTGATTCAATGACTCGTTGCAAAATGCCGACTTCACAGTTCTCGCTGCATAAGAGCGACGATTTCTTTTTGCCGTGCAATTAAGTCACGTTTTGTGCCTATGCAGGTACAAAACGTGGTTCTTTTTCATATAATCAGTTCATTTCTTCCTTCGCTGAAGCAAAAACGATTACGGGAAACGATTTTCTATTATTTATTGGTACAATGACCGCTATGCAGAAGCAAAATACTAAAGGAAGAAAGGTTTAACGCGATTCTATCGACATGCTAACAATTGAATTATGCATGCCCCTCTTAACCTATCTCAATCTAACCCTCAGAGCAATAATATACAAGACACAGCGCTGCTGTAGTCAGTTTTTATGAGGTTTGCCGGACTCGGTTAGACCTGGGCGTGGCCAGAACTAGGGTTAGGGTATTTATACATCCATTCATAGCGCTTTTCAAGATAATGTTTTTATTTACTCATATAACCACTTTTTCACAGTATTGTTATAATAATAATAATAATAATAAATTGATTACTTTTATAGCGCCGTTTTTGTGGGAAAATCACCTCAAGGGTGTTATAAACAAAAATATAGCGTGTAACCCAATAAAACGTTGAGTTATGTCCATTTATTTCGAGTATCAAAGCGTGTGGGTGGAGTCAACGGAGACGCGGGACACGAAGAACATTTTAGCAAAACTTTAAAGCGGTGTGATAATTTGTGATATTTTGTTGTCTCTTTCTTTCTCATGGTGTACGATGTAAAAACCCGGAGAAAGTGATTTATCCCAAATCTGTATAGGTTGGGTAAAAAGAATTAGCTCTCTCTCCATATATTGTTAGTTCAAGATCTAACCCGGGTGAGCACTCAAGATGACGATTATTGTTATTTTGTCGCATTCTAATAGAAGCAATGCTACAAATTAATTATTTTGTATGGGTATCAAGAAAAATGTCTAAGATTTACAGTGAATACATTTTTTACCTGTAATCCTTTAAGTTCTGTGAAAACCATACTGAAATACTAGTAAAAGGTGCAGTTTAAAAAACCAGCACAAGCATTTTTGAACATTTTACTTGAAATTTCAGTATGCATTTCATAAAGAATTTTAAAAATTACTGTTTAGGAATTGTATTCATTGGACATCTTAGACATTTTTTCAACTACCAGTATAGAATTAACATTTTTTTTAGTTTGCTTGTACTAGAATGTCAAAAAGTGTATATTTTGGGTGCTGAACCTTAAGCCACCTGTTCTAAAATTGTTGACAGGTTTTTCATTATACTTAGAAATGTGATTTATAGCTGCTGTGGTTTATGTACGACAAAAAATTAAGTCAGAAATCGTACTAAGAGTTACCTGAAATACGTTGAATTTGTTGAAAGGTCACTTTTAGCATCCCGATTATCTTAAACCCAGATTTAAAAGGAACTTAAAACTGGAACTATATAAGCCGAGTTATCTTCCGACACTGCACCATTTGTTACTGCACAACCTAGCAAAAAAGGGACGGTGCGTACCACGTTGAAGCCAATGTTCTAGCCAGTGCAGTGGCGATACGTGAAAGAAATGAATGTTTTTTTCAATTAAATTGATTTAATAGTCTTACTAAAGTTTCCTTCCATAGTTCCCTTGCCTCCGAGGGGAATGAGCAGCAACCTTCCTTGCACATCATACTCTGTCGTCACGTACAGGTGAGGTAGGGTTACTGTCAGCTCGGATGTGTACTTGTTGATGTCGATTCTGGAAAGAGGAGTATCGTTGTATAAAATTGAAAAAAAAAACTAGACACTATCACAATAAAGCAATATTTAATAATTATGGTAACATAACATATGTTTGAAACAACTGTACATAGTGCAAGAGAAGAAATCTAAATTCCAAACTCAATCTTTATAAAGCACCTATAAGACCAGTGTTAAGATACGGTGCTAGGCCATCACGAAGAACAGCTAAAAGAAATTGATTATTTTTTAAATAAAGATCAAAATACGATTCTTTGGAACCGTGCAAAAATGGTGTCTACTGGAAAAGGCACGAATAGAACCAAAAACTATACCAATTAGACTTGCAGTCAGGATAAAATATGCTGCAAAGGGGATTGATTGCCAACTACCAAAGAAGCTTTTCTTTAATAAACCTGCAAGACAAAGGAGTGTTGGAAGGTCGAAAATTAAGTAACTGAATGGCGTAGAGGCGGACACCCATATTGTTACTTCAAGCGGACACCACATACTGAGTCTCAAGCAGACATATCAGCCGTTTGGAGAGCTCTACAAAATATAGATATTTTGAACTGGTGAAAAATCGATAGCAAAAGAGGTTTTTAGTAAAAAGCCTGCAACACCTGGACATGATAGCTGAACGGTGCTAAAATCAACATCGTATCCAAAAAGGTACATAGAAAGTAAATAGTGACTAGCAAGAGTAGAGGAGTTTCTCTAAAGCAACCATAGCTTTCCTAGTGCTGAAACGCCAATGTTGATGTTGATGCGTATTTGAGTGGTGCAATAAATGCTTAAATAGATTACAGCATTACAGAACCCTCTAGTTTTTAAATATGTTTTTCGTGCCCCTATACAATAG
This sequence comes from Drusus annulatus, assembly GCA_022651775.1. Classification (NCBI taxonomy): domain Eukaryota; kingdom Metazoa; phylum Arthropoda; class Insecta; order Trichoptera; family Limnephilidae; genus Drusus; species Drusus annulatus. Next base: position 474,436 of record JAGWCC010000137.1, read on the forward strand.
TCCCCAGTCTAAACTATTTACGACCACGTGAACTAAAACCTGTTAGGCATCATTGTGAGGCGGTTTACGGAAAAGTTTTAATCTCCAAATCCATCTCTACGTTGATGTAAGAGATCACTACTCGATTCGAGATGACTGTCAACCCCTCATGATTCAGATTCTTAGACTAATACATTGGTTTCATCAGTTGACTTTAAAACAGACTGCCGATAATGAATCCTAAGATGCTTTGGCTAAGTAGCTTGCAAAAAGATTTTGAACCAGCTTTGAGTAAGAATATATAGGAGTAGCAAAAGAAGATCACCGATGCGTTGAACTGATCAAAAATCAGGAGTCAGGCACGTTGGTGTCCACGGCTCTTCACTTAGAATGCAGGAGTCTAGTCCAACTGGACTATTTTTATCCATACAGTAATCTTTGTTGATGCTTTTGGAAGGGTTGGAGTAGGGGTCACAATCCTCAGCAACGAGGCAACGGAAGAAGAAAAATCAATAAACTTACTTGAGATTCTTGACCCTGAAAGAACTTGGACCGTACGTCTTGATGTTGGTCATCTTGGCCTTGATTTTGATGGCCTCCAAATCTCTGTCAACGGTGAGGTGGGGGATGACGAGCGGCTCGTACGCGGGCACCTTGATCTGGGGGATGCCCTTCTCCAGGTAGGGGCGGATCTTGTCTACGGCGGCTAACACGCACTTGACGAATTCAGGATCCTTGCGCTTGCACGTGGGCACGTAATCGGCTGGAAAAAAAACGAATTTGAAATTTTCGAAAAAACAAAAATTTTCGAAATATATTACATTTATCATTTGTTTTTTACTGCCCATTTTTTTCTATCTTTGAGGTGGGGTTAGGTTAAATTAAGAGGAGCATGTACAATGTTATCGTAAGTATGTCGATACAGTCATGAAAAACTGCAGTACGGATACTAGTCGAATTACCACAAACACCATTACGATATCAATACTGAGAGTGGTAGATACTTTTAGTATGATAAAGTTGATATTAAATTCAGAGTGTAATATTGATTACATATACTCTCAGTATCGCCTTGGTGAAATACCACCATTCAGAATTGAGAAGTTGCTTAAAATGACTTTGACCGTGTTTGGTGACCAAATATAAATAGTCAGGTACTTCTCAACCTTCATTTGCCCCATCTCCTTTTCCTACCCACTCCCTTCAGCCTCATGACATTCCTCAACTGGGAATGCCATATTCTCACTAGATTCAGACAGTTCTTGTGCGGTTTTCATTTAAAAACCAAATAATAAAATCTATGTAGATTTTACTAGGCATATTTGTTTCGTAAATAATAATATCGCACTTTTACTTGATGAAAGTTGGCAATTCAATAAGGCAAAAACCATTTATAAAACAATGACAGGTATCGACACGAATCGTGAAAAAAGGGCATGAAAAATGTTTCTATTTACATCTTATTATTGATCTATTAGGTACCGGAAAAAAACTTTCTTGCGTCTGTATTGCCAATCATAAAACTGATCGTTGTTTTTTTTTATACATTTACTCCACACAGGAGGCCTGGAGGGAAATAATTTCCCCCAAGGCCTGTGTCATCTTTGGGGAAGCTGTGTAGAGAGTAATTTTAAGGAAAGGAAGGAGTGAACCTGAGTCTTGAAGAGGCCCATGTTAAGGGAGGGAGGAAACACAGAGGCTGGCAAATCGTTTCGCAGCCGAGCTGTTGAACACAAGTCGTAAAAGCGACCCGTGTACAAATTTTTTATTATTTTTTTATTATTATTGTACAACAGATATAAACCCAATAACAGTACAATGGAACAACAAGTAAGCAATTTCAAATTATAAAATATTTAAATTAATAAGTTTTTTGAACTTTTGTAAATTATCTGAAAATATATCAAAATTTATAGATGATGTATTTAACAGAATTATACCTCTTGTCATGCTATGCTGAGCCAAAACATCTGTCCGACCATAGGGTATTCTGAACATTGCATGATTTCTGCTGCGACAGTATTTTTCTGGTACGAATAAGCAGTAGCATGCCAAGAGGTATGGACAGTCGATTAAGTGATTTATAATTTTAAAGCCTATTGTCATGAGACCAGCATTGCGCCTAGTCTCTAAGCTTTGATAATGTGTCTCCTCGAGTAGTTCCATGTGATGCATGAACAGAGGGTATGTTCCGTGCGAACGCATGTACACATACCTGAGGAATTTTTTTGAATGTGAGGCGCGCGTTTGGTGAGTTTTCCGACTATGCACCAGTGCCGAAGGGATCAATGACTCAAGTTTCATGGAACATTTTCCATTGAAATACCGGTAGAACAAAGACAACATTCCCTCCAGACATCTGTGCTCCAAAGATTGCGATCCGTTTGTTAAGATAGGAGAATCAATCAAACGGACCGCCCGTTTCTGCACAGAGTCAAGGGTTTTAGGTCTGAGAGTGAGAAGTGGTATGTCAAAGCCACTGAGGAGATACACCGAATGGAAGTGTAGTGTGTGCGTGTCCGTGTTCTAAAAGAAAGTATTTTTCCTTACTTTTAATTCATAAAAAAATTCTAACATCTAAATTCTTTTTTGTATAGATAATCCATTTCATTTGGGTGTCTGGGACCTACGAGTCGGAAGGTCAATGTAAATTGTCAACATCAGTTTTCTTTAAGCTGTTAATGATTACATTTTCAGAGGTAAAAGCTAATATTTATTCATTGGCATATATATGAATAACGTATTATGTATTAGGCGAGTTGATACTCGTAAATTAATGTATCCTGTGTGTCCCATAGAAGGTCCAGCCTTCCATTGTGCGTATTGCGCAAAGCTATTAAAAAAGTGTTGTCACGCATACCTACTTGTGGTACAAGCAACTAGTAATTTTCCAAAAATGAAAGATGGTATAACTAATTCTTTTACGTAATACGATAATGATTAGGTGAAAAATAAACATTTAGTTTATGATAAGGACAGTTCGTTTTTAAGGCTTTTCGAAAAACTTTTTGGCCTCGAAATTGATCAATATTAACACCAATCAACCTCTCAATTGAACATTAAAATTCACCAACCTTTAAATTTATCATTAACATTTGCCAACCTTTAAATTTAACATGAAAATTGACCATCAATTGAGCTTGATCAACGTCAAAATTAATCAATGTCATCATTGATCAACAATAACACTATCAATATCAAAATTGATTAACGTCATCATTGATCAACAATAACATTGTCAAAATTATCATTGATTCAAACCAAAATTGATAAATGTCATCATTAATTAACAATAACATTATGAACATTATCACTGATTAACAATAACACTATCAATATTATTATTGATCAACATCAAAACGGATCAACGTGTTTATTGATCAACATCAATTAATAATCACCAACCTCTAAATTCAATATTAACGTTGACCACAACGAAATTGATCAACTTTAATATTGATCAACGTCATCATTGATCAACAATAACATAACCACCATAGTATTTACACTCATCAAAATCAGCACTGATCAACATAAACACCGATTAAAATTAACAATGATCAACAAAAACATTCACCAATAATAACATTTTCAACATCACCATTGATTAAAAACAGCGTTTATTAATAACTGCTTTATAAACAATAACACTGTCTACATCACCATTGATCAACACCAGCAATTACGAACAATAACATGGATTAACAGCAACATCAACATGACCAAAATTAACAGTAACATAGATCACCATCAACCTTGACGCGATAAAATCGCTAGGCCCAAATAGCATCCGATTTTCAAAATTTAATCAAGCGAACAAAACTATTGTATTTAAAGAAATGAAAAAATAACTTTGTATAAGACCACGAATACTATTTACATTTTAATGACCGACAGGTTTTGTTTAGCCTAAGCATCATTAGGGTACAAAATTAAACTAAACAAAAAATACCAAGTGTGCAGTTACATATACATACAGAGGGAGAATAAAATATAAAATAAAATAACAGAACAATGAGAAAACAATAGAATAACATTAACATTTTAACAAAGGAACAGAGAAAAAAGACAGATAATATGAATTGAAAAAACCAAACGTCGACTGAGAAGGTGATTAAAGAATAATGATAAATTTTATGACTACTGGACAAATTTACCTGATTATTGAGAGTACGACTATTAATTTTAATGGCTTTCTTTATTTCTAGTGGTTCTAAATTATTTGATCTGTTTCCATGATCATTTTTGTGAAGAATATGATTATTGTTATTAAATTAAAAAAAAACAATAACAAAATAGTACTTACGTAGAATTTTGGAGCTCACATCACAGAGGCAGAAGACTGCCAGCGTCAAGAATAATTTCATCTTGGTTCCTTTTTTCAAAGCCTTTCAGGGAACTTTGGTTTTATTTAATATAAATAACAACTACGAGATCAGGCCGTCAGCTCTTCCTGCCCAGTAAAATTGTTCTAAGGTAAAGGTAGATGCTTTTTATGGACATTAAATCTGAAAAAAAGTAAATTAAAATTATGAGAACCGCATGGCTTCGAGACCTGTTACGAGTGCAGTGTCACTGAATTGTTACGGGCTGCATAAATTGATGATAACCAACCTCCAATAGGAGAGACCACAACGAGAAGAATAATATCTGATAAGAGAAACTGAGAGATGAATCCATTATTGCGTAAAAGAAGATTTGTGTTTTCATGTAACCGAAAACTTTCCTCAATTATTTTATCGTCGTAATGTCATTTATTTCTATTTTAATGTTTGTTCAACATTTCAAAACATCAGTCAAGCAGCACGAATGAAAAAAAAACATTAGAATAAATTCGCTAACTTACTTTATTCATAAAAATTGTATGCAATTACATAAAAAGAAAATATTGTAAATGACCATAAATATTTCAGTTATTATAGATTTATGTGGGGCTTTGTAAATAATTTTACTGTTGGCAACATTAAAAATATAAACACACAATTACTTAAATGCATGTTGTAGATAAATAAATATTTATAAAAATTGTAGAAAAAGAAAATATGGAAGATTTATTGATGCATTATTTTAATGCTTTTGTAAAAAAAATATATTTTCCCGCTATACTAGTTCAAGTAGCTTTTTAACAAAAGCAAAAATAACAATAAAAAAACATATTTTTGTAAAAAGCAATCTTAAAGAAATGAAAAAAATAACGTCATTAATTAAATTTTATACCCTGGTGATGCTTAGGTTAAGCGAAACCGGTCGGTCATGAAAAAATAAAATAATAAACGGGTCTTATATAAAGTTATTTTTTCATTTCTTTAATAAAAATTACTTTCAGAAAGCACAGAATATTAATAATAATAACAATCTGATAAATATTTTCAATGTACGTATTATTAGTAGCACAAGATATTTACCTTAAATTATTAAAAAAATAAAGGGAAATCCCCTAAGTAATAATACATATAATGCTATAAAAAAATTTTCTCTCCAAAAGTCATATCATTAAAATTCGGCAACTTGTCAAGTACAAATAGTGGCATATTGTTTAAAAAAAAAAAAAATCGAGACCTATTTTTAAAATTAGTATTATTTTATTTTTATTTTTTATTTGCTAACATCTCTATTATTTTATGAAAAAATAAAATATTTTACCTTCAATTTGTGATTGCGCCTCTCAGAAACAGATAGTGTATTCGTTCTGGTCCGAACCGTACCGGACGAAAGAAAAGTGACAACTGCGCAACCGTGATTGGGCTCCGGCAAGCCATCTACAGTCCGGGGGGGATTATATATATGCCCTAAATTCCAACTAATATGCGCGACTACCAGTTACGTTTTTTCTTCGAGAAATGATACGTACACCAACGGTCTCACTTTATGGAGTCGCTCGGGTTAATTATTCTAACCGGCGGGCTCTCTGTGCCGCTCTGACATAAGCATTGGTCAATCAACGATTTGTTGGGTGTTTATTCGGCTTTTGCCTTATAAGGCGGATGATTTATTGATTGAATTAGATGATGCACTGCACGTAAGAAGCGACCGTTGCAGAAAGGCGAAATTACACTCGCCGTTAGAAGCCGTTTTTAGCGCAATACTCGTACACGTAAAATCTGATCTTGTTTGTGCTTGAGACGCCGATTTAAAAAATTGTACCAGGTTTTCCGTATCTGATTTATTTTCATGTGTATATCAAACATATTTCTTTCATATCCATTTTAATCATTTAAATTTTATTTTAAGTAACACATGATAGTACTCCCTCTTTAAGCACGAGAATTTTCTCAATTAGGGAGGTAACTAACCTTGAAGTAACAATATATGGAGGGATAGCTAATTTGTTTTACCCAACCCATCCGAAATTGTAATAAATCACTTTTTCCGAGTTTTTACATCGTACACCATGAGAGAGAAAGAGACAACAAATTTCTTGGACCGCTTCTATATACTGTCGCAATGATCTTAAGCTGGCTATCTTCGCTGGTTAACGGCGGGACTCCGCCCACATTTTTTTATTTTGCCACTAAACTTGACACAACTAAACGGTTTTTAGGTTAGATGCTATATTTTTGTTGATAAAAATACTGTGAAAAAGTGGCTATACGAATACACAAAAACATTATGTCAATATGTGATATGAATGGATGTATAAATACCGTAGCCTTAGTCTTAGCCACGCCCAGGTGCGCCGAGTCATGTTAAAATCATCAAAAACAAGTCCAAAACTGACTTCACTGCCTTGGCTTGGGCTACCTCTAGTATACTATAAGTAACTAACTAACTAACTAACTAACCATCACGCCGTTTCCCTGCAGGGGTATATAACTCTGTATTGGCACACACTCCTTGCTTCATTCACATTCATACATCGTCTCATACATACTCTTCTTTTATTCTGACTCTTCACATGGTCCGATTCAAGTATTTGATTTACTTGATAAGGGAGGTAATTATTACAAAGTAGAAATTACAAGAATGACATTGTATTTAGGTGCGGTAAAACCATGTATGACCGTATTAAAAATGTGGATATCCGGAAAGAATGAAAAGCTGATGGCTTCTATTGTTTTCTCATTGTTCTGTTATTTTATATTTTGTTCTCCCTCTGTATGTATATACAACCGACCACATTGTATTTTTTGTTTAGTTTAATTTTGTTCTGATTATGACGAAACCGGTGGGTCATAATAATTAAAATAGTATCCGTGGTCTTTTTAAGATTTTATTCTTTAATTTATTTAAATATGTCAAACCACAAAGTGATTGCTTTCCACGAAAAAATAATAATTTTATTTCAGTGATATTTATTCTTTGGTGAGTGGGAAGTAGTCGAGTATCCATTCCACTTGTTCAATCACTGGTTTATATATATATTATTAATAATGATTTCCTAATAATTTTGAGGTGTGGCAACTGTTAATTAATTCAAACATTTACTACCGTGGACACCGAGTTCGGTTTTGTTAGTAATTAATCTTCTCGAGCGTAGATAAATGCACCTTTATTTGCATATGGGGTCATTGCTTGACCTTATGTTTTGTGCAATATTGGTTGTTTGTTATCATGCAGGAATAGTGTTGACTGAAATGCCAGCAAAATATATGGTAACAGTATTTGGAAAAAAAAGATTAAAAAATATAAATATTTTTTTTTTCTTTCATAAAAAAAAAAAAATTGGCACAGCTTCTAGGTCATCCAATAGTTAAATGTATTCGCTAGATATATTTGCATATCTTGTGTAGACCTCTATTTTTGAAGATACAGTTTTTAAGATTCTAGTTTAGTTCCGGACAGATACAATTCTAAACAGAAATTGCGCCTTCTCAATTCAATTATTATTAACATAATTTTTGACATGAAGCAAAGACATAATTAAATTTGTGGAAAGACATTGTGGAAAGACATAATTAAATTTGAAATAAAAGTAACTTAGTTTTAACACCACTTTATTGGATACATATATACATAATACTAGTTATAAGTTATACTCAGTAGTAAGTTACAAGCCATAAGTCCTTATTGTAAGTCACTAGTTGAAAATATTAGTTGTAAGCCATTAGTAATAAATCTTAACTGTAAGTTATTAGTTATAAGCTTAAGTGATAAATTATAGGTTAGATAAATTAATTTGTAAAGCGCCCTTGAGGTGATTTTCCCACAAAAACGGCGCTATAAAAGTAATCAATTTATTATTATTATAAACCAACCGGTTTCGGCTCTACCTGAACCTTCTTCAGGGCTGAACAAATATGTATTGTATATGTATATGTACAATACGTATTTGTTCAGCCCTGAAGAAGGTTCAGGTAGAGCCGAAACCGGTTGGTTTATGTATATATGTATCCAATACAGTGGTGTTAAAACTAAGTTACTTTTATTTAAAATTTAATAAACATAATTGTTTACATTTTATCTATTCTAGAGTAGTACATACTGTCAGAATCACCTTGAAGATTCAGAACCATTTAGAATTAAAACGTTGCCCAACCTTGCAAAAACCGTGATTGTTAACCAGATCTGAATAGCCAGGTGCTTCCCAACCATTCTCTTTCTCAACTTATTTTCTTCCTTACTCTTTTAAATTCCCTGATTGTGGATGCCACAGTCTAACTGGCTCGGGTCAGTTGAGATTCTCGTGCCATATTCACATAAAAAAAATAATAAAGTATGGTATATTATTTGGTAGCAAGTAAAACTATGGCATTTCAATTGGGGTATGTTGTGAGGATGAAAGTAGGGAGGAAGGAAAAGAGATGGAGAAGAGGAAATTTGAATAGTAGGTATTCTGGCAGATCTGGTCACGACTAAAGCTATTTTAAGCAACGTTTTGAATCTGAATGATTGATCTTTTACTAGGGCGATACTGAGAGTGTCTGTATGAAATATTACACTATGTTTTTTTAGTAATCATTACACAAATAATTTTACAACCAGGTACACCTTTCAATGATTAGAATAAATATGTTGTTTGATAAATTACTACCTATGGCTGTGCAAATAATATATTATGCATGTTAAAAAAACTATATTTATTATTGCAACACTTCGTTTGTTTCATTTTTTTATTGTATGTACAAGATTTCTTTCCTCTTTTTACTTTTTGGTACTTTTAGTTTGTGTTTCTTTTATTTTTACTGTTATTTTATTTTATTGTTACTTTTTATTAATGTATAACATTTAATATTCTTTCATATATGTACTCTTCGTCAGTCTCAACACAGGTCTATCCTAGCGAGACAGACTTGGACTGAACCCTTATTTTTTTTATTTCTTAATAAGAATAAAGAAAAGAAAAAAAAACTTGCTGTTTCCCTGTGAAAAATCAAGGGATGTAACTTGACTTACCAAGAAAAATAATTAGTTATTTTTCGAATTTAGAATAACGTCTGCCATACATTATGGTTTGTTCTTTATTAGATAGGTAGGGATTTGAATAGATTATTTTAAAAAATTTACTACTCTCAGTTCCAAATTTGAAAAATTCACACTCGTACGCTCTTATGTACTGAAATTTTTTTTGTCCTTTTCAAGCAGTATTTTCTCCCAATCATTGGATGCAGTTGCAATTTAGTCAATGTTTGAATTAAAAGTCATTATCGTTATTTGATTACAGACTTGCACATGATTTGCATCATCGCCAAATCAGTGGCGTCCTGCACTGCAGTTGTTTATATTTTGTTTAAAAAATTGTGATTTTTATTCTTTATTTAAAAAAAACTCACTTTGAATCGTATTTTATCATTTTACGATAAGAAAAAAACATCCCTCAGGATACGTCTTTAATTTTTAGCGATTTTCGAGTGTTTTGTAGTTTTGAGAGGTAAACTAATATACTAATAAGGTTATCAATGTGGTTTTATACCCGAAATTTATTTAAAATAAAAGTCAAAACAGAAAACCATTTTAGGCTTAAAAATTCCAGTATCATCTCATGAAAAATACTACAAAGTTTTCGGGTTTTGTTCTTAACCATGCGTTTGACTATTTTATTTCATCAGTAAATTAAATAGTTTTCTATTTAAAAAAAAAACAGATAATTCTATTCACGACGTCACCTTTTTTTTTTTTTGCAATTGTGTTTGGATTTAAATCTGCTCTAGATATATTAATTAAATCAAATTTATTTGCAGACGCCGGGTTTGAACCCGCGAACTCTGCATTCGTAGTCGAGCGTCCTACCACTCGACCACGCATGTCGTCGAATACTTATTATGTCAGATGAAGAACACATTGAAACGACTTGCAGAGGTGTTTCGGAATCGCACCTCCAAAGTTCGGGGCGATAATTCTAATCAATGACCTTAAATGATTTTATATTGACGTATTAAACTGATCACAGTGTTTTCCACGAAGCGCCCTTGCCATTTGACCGTTTAGCATTTACGCAATCATCATTGGTAATAATCCGCAACGTATCCTATTAAAGGTAAAAAAAACTAAATTTTGCAACAACCAGCTTGTTCCGACTGCACCTATGTATGCGTTGATTAGGTCCAATATCGCGTATATTGTTTGCAGATATAACCATACGAACTGTAAACATTTCAATGTCTCGCTGAATGCGAAAATAGACATTCGTTATACGCGACCTCGTTAGCGTTTTACGGATGGACGAGTCTTAAGGGGGCAGTCTTAGAAATAGGTACACAAATACACGCACACTGTTTCAAATTTTGATTACCCACATGCTGTATTTATGCATGTGAGCGTCAATGTCAGTTTTTAGGTTAAGGGATTTTTTCTGTTTGCATTGTCTTTAAACCTGCCTGTAAAAAATATTTAAAATGCATGAAAATCAAAATAATAAGTAGTATATAAGTTAAAATATTTCAAAGTCAAAAACAGGCGATTATTCATATGATGAAATTGAACAATTATTGAAAATGTCTTCATTAGAAAAGCGCAAGAAAGACTTTGATTTAATTTTCATTTACAAAATTATTAATTGTTTTATTGACTCACTTATCCAGTTCAACATTCCTTGCCGTAGACTCAAAAACAATGAATTTATGTTCCTCAATCATCACAATACTACTTATGGGTATAATTCTCCAATGTCCAGAATGTCAAGACTTGTTAACTCAAGCCACGGTCTTGAAATTTTTGAAAGCAGTCTAAATGATTTTTGTCATTCTTTACGACTGTACCAAAACATTGACTAGACCATGGCTTGAATGTTTTCTCTTGTGTATATATTGTCCTATTTTTGTCATCGCTTCATTTATTATTATGTATGTGCTGTTCTTTCTCTGTTGCTCTTTTTTACATTTCGTGTTTTATGTCTTTCTTGTTATTGGACTTTAGTCTGTGAATTTAAAATTAAATAAATAAAATAAAATATTTTACTACTTGTAAACTTGAATGTACAAAGTAACTAATATAAAATAAATTAAAACAAAAAAAATAAACCACCAAACTTATTTTATTTTAATAAAAAAATAAAATAAAGGCAAGCATTCCCAGGTTACGAATAACCTGAAAATATTTAAAAAACTCCTACTAACATCATAATGAGCAGAAGATGTTGCCTGTGTAATGATGTAGCTAGCAGAGGAATTGAACCCTCGACGCTCGGGTGGCAATTCAACGCGTTAGTCCACTCAGCTACATCTTGTTTCTAATATCAAATGAAAAAATATCGTACCCCATCCTTGGGAAAAGGAAATAGGGAAAGACAGCAGAAGACAGAATATTTCACAAAGACGGCCAGGACTTTCCAAAGGTTGTAACGCCGAAAGTGAAAATCGAAATGCTATAGAATTAAATTCAAGTCCAGGGGATCACGTTTCTGTTTTGAATTGTGACAGCTCCAAAAATTTAAGCTGTAGGCAGTTCTAGATTTGTTGAGTTATCTTAAAAATATCAACAATTTGTGGAAACGATTATTACTATCCGATGTTATTTATCCAAAACTGCAAAAGGTAGAAAAGCTTGTAATTCAGACAATAGATTTTTTTAAAGAATCCGTATGACTAATGCCTGGCTTGTTTCTGCAGGTTGGTAGCCAAGTTAAGACACGCGTTGGGTTTCCAACCAAATGCCGTGGCTCAATAAATTCTTCTGCTAGCTAGTACTTCATCATTGAACAAGCAAAAAAAATCGCTCATTATGATGGTAGTAGGAGCATCTTAAGTACTGTCGGGTTTTTCATAACCCCAAAGCAATAATATACAAGAAATAACTGTAGTCAGTTTTTAAGAAGTTTGCCGGACTCGGTTAAACCTGGGCGTGGCTAGGACTAGGGCATTTATACATACATTCATAGCACATATCAACATAATGTTTTTGTTTATTCGTATAACCACTTTTTTACAGTATTGTTAAAAAATATATAACATGTAACCTAATAAACTGTTGAGTTATGACAATTTTTTTCGCGTATCATAAAGTGTGGGTGGAGTTGAAGGAGACGCGGGACACGAAAAACATTCTAACAATACTTTAAAGCGCTGGGAAATTTGGTGATCTCTTTCTTTCTTATGGTGTACGACGTAAAACTCGGAGAAAGTGATTTATCCCAAATCTGTATAGGTTGGGTAAAAAGAATTAGCTCTCTCTCTATATATTGTTACTTCAAGTTCGTAACCTTGGAAGTTTTATCGTTTTTTTTTAAACACTAAAAACAATTTATTTTTTCTAGTGGCCTTCTATCGTAGACTAGTTATTAGAAGTCAAACTTGCCCCTGTAGATTGTAGCCTGAAACAAATTAACTGAATTGCGCTCATACTAGTAATACAAGTTTTAAAGCCTCGAAGTGCAGGGTCCACCTTTAATTAATTATTCAATAATCTTACTAGTTAGGTGACCTTATATTTTGTGCTTCTCATAAAATATAACAGTTTCCCTTATCTTATATCAAATATGAATTAACAGCCTTTGGTTATTCAACGAAGAACCTCTACACTAGCCATCTTACCTTGTATAATATGAAAATTTTGAACGAAACCATTGGTCTATTTGAGGATACTATCAAGGTGTCAAAATAATTTACAGGAAAATACTATTTAAAAAGTTTAATTAATCTAATATATATTATAAGTTTATTATGTCAAGTCCTTACAGTTTATCAAACCAATAAACATGTTGTTTTTTTTTATTAATGCAGAAACTAGCCATACCATCGAGGCTCGGGCTTATTTGATATAACCTGACTTTACATAATGGTGACATCGGCCTTCTTTACGTCCATCCAGTGTTAATTTTTTTTGTCTAGGACTACAATTTTAGCCCTCAGCATATGTTTAAATCATTGCATAAATCATCAGGCTTGCCTATTATTATTTCAGATCTTGTATTTTTTATTATCATCTATTAGCCGCATAGATGATAGTATAAACAGCACGTGGGTGCTAACCACTCTCTCTCCAAATCTCTCCCAAATTAATGCTTTTTTAACATATATCTATTTAATATGTAGCAAAAGTTGAATACAATACGATTTATAGTAAAATAAAACATTTCTTGATCCGAGCACTTGTTACTAAAAATGTTTATTACCTTTGTCGTGTTACACTTGTTTTGCTATACTATGTACTCTTACTGTAAAAGCCCATAGGCGTTTATCAAAACACATAAACATAAATATTTGTTGGAATACCATTAATAATAATAATATTTGGACGACTTGTATAGCGCCGTTTTTGTGAAAAATCACCTCAAGGGCGCTGTACAGATCTTACTTTCTATCATTACATATTAATTCCTAGTTTAGATAAGAAAATATACAGGAACATACTTACCTGGCAGGTCCCATCAGATAGACACAATTATTAACTTAAAATTATGATTATTATTATAATATTTTTTTTTTGATTTAGGGCATGGGAGCGAAATTAAAAGAATGGACTTTCTGAATTTGTCATACAGTACAGGAATTTTAAAGAAGTGATTTGTGGAATATTCTACTTATTTGGCGAAAAATAATAAGAAAGACTAAAACACGCCAGGCAGCTGCGAAAGCGCCACGACATATCTAACAGGTTATATGCGCAGGCAAAAAGAAGAACTAACGAACAAATAAAAAATATTGTAATGATGATTGTATTGAATTGACAAAAAAAGGCCGCCTCTCTCAGGAAAAAAAACATTTGTTGAAAACATCGCTCGTGTTCGGGAACAGTCGGTCGAGATCGGCACTCCCCCGCCCCCATTGTCTAGTATAACGTTGTATTTACGTTACCATGTTTCACTCAATAGCATGCTGGATGACATTAATTTCATCGATAAACAGTTCAATAAAAAACAAACTCTTCTGTGATTTAGAGTGCATCTCGTAGGGTGTACTGATCAAATGATGGGCCCTTTATCAAGGCATAAGGAGTAATCATTTCATGAATTTATTCGTTCTCCTATCGAAAGATGGAGTTTATAGTTGAATGATGTTTATGGAAGTCGCAGTGTAGGCGTTATCGTTTCTTGAGTGGTATTCAGGAAGGGGGCATACATGGTATACATGCTCCGTAGTCTAGTCTATCCCCCACTACAATCTCAGTATCGCCCTGGTGAAAGACCATAATTTAAAATCAAAATCTTTCATTAGGCGTATTTGGTGACCAGATCTGAATAGCCAGGTACTTTCCCAAATTTATTTTACCATTTTTTTTCTTCTATTCAATCCCTTCAGCCTCAAAACACACCCCAATTGGACGCAGTTAAGCAGAAAGCGTCTAACACACAATTTGCTAAAATCGAGTTTTACATGTTTTCCCATAGATAAATACGAGATTTCTATCTGCTGAATAAATCCAAGCTCCAAATGCAATAGATTTTTGGTAATTCAATTGAAGTTGAAAAACATTAAAATGTAGAATAACATAAAAATTACAGTTATTTTCTTGATAAATACATTAATAGATTATAAAAGACCCATTTGTAATAATTATAATAAAGAAAAAAATAAAGATATTCACTTTGCAAATGCCTTAATATGTTTTCGTATCGTCATATTTTCAAACGCCTTTTTCTCAGTTTGATCTTTTTGGGGATAGATGCTTTCTGAATAACTACGTCTAATTAGGGATGCCATAGTTTCACGGGCTCCAAACATTAAGAAAAAGTCGAGACCCTTTTGCGGTATTCACATAAAAAGATATCACCGGTACACACAATAACGGAAATAATCGAGACTTAAAAGGTCTTTCAAGAATAGAAACTGTGGGAAACTAAATACAGATCAGCGATTGGTAGACGCAGAGCGTATTCCTGCAATGTTTTTAATGTTGGCAATAAGTATTCAGTACTTACTTATCTAACGTTACCGGTGCAGTTTCCGTATCCGGTTTGCCGCTGCCTTTTACCGCCGGACGAGAGTGAAAGGTAGTTTTTGCTGCTGGGGTGTCGACTGCCTGCAGCGTAGGCAGAGCGCATTTGAGCCAATGACATTTCGATCGCCAATCTGAAAATCTGGTTTTAACAGTTTATATATATTATGCATAAATATTAAATACACATCACGGAATATGCGGCCGCACCCAAAAATAGTTGTCAATGCATTTGGATGCAACATGGACTGTTAAATTTTTTGAAAATGCATTAATAAATTTTAGATTTTTTTCCTCATTATTGGTTTCAAATAACACTTAATCAATATGCATATTATTTGCATTTTTATGATGTAATTTGCTTTATTTTTGGTTAAGTCTTCTTAAATATTTATCACATTTTTTTTTACGTGATTACCGCACAAGAGTCTCAACTGCTCCCAACCGTCTAGAGCTAGTGAGACTATGGCATCCCCAAAGGGGGTATGTTGTGAGGTTAAAGGTAGTGGGAAAAGAGATGAAGAAGGGGAAGGTCGGGAAGTACCTGGCTATTCAGATCTGGTCACCAAACACGGCTAAAGCCATTTCAAGCAACGTTTCGATTCTGAATGGTGGTCTTTCACCAGGGCGATACTGAGAGTATCTACCACTCTGGAACGTGCCGCAAATATACTACATTTTATTTTATCTCAATTGAATGTGTTGTGACACATATTAATTAACTTAAATTTATTTGCGCACGCCGGGTTCGAACACACGACCTCTGGATTCGTAGTGGAGGGTCTTACCACTTGACCATGCAGGCCGTCAATCACTGTAATGTTTCACCTTATTATATTATGTGTGTACCCTGCGTCTGTATTGAAACAGGAATTTCCTAATGAGACAGATATAGAGCAATAGTAATCATAAAACAGTGAACTTATATAGCGCAGTTTTGAGAAAATTGCATATACTCGTAATATGTATACAAATTGAAAGTATCTAAAATCATGATCGTCATCATAAATCATGAGAGGAAAAGGTTCAGATATGGGTATAACAGTATCAACAGATTAAAAAAATAAAAATTACTAGAAGCTAAGGGTCTAAATATCCAGATGCGACGTATGAAATCATGTAAGCAAATTTGTTAAAGCAAATAAAAGGAAATTATATTGATGACAGTTAACATGTTGGTACTTATAATTATTAATATTCAAGTATTATAAGTAAACGATCCTAAAAATGCAAACAGTGTAAATATAACAAGTAACAAAAGAACGATACATATTTTATGACATTGAGCAAACGGTTTTCAGTAGACAGTGAGGACATTGAGTTGTAATCCCTTAAAAATTTTGTATTCGCCAAGACAAATGGTACAAAAATATCTCAACAATATATCTGAACCGATCTGAAACATTTCTTCCTTTTCTGAATACTTAGATTTAGGTAGGCGACTTATTTTATTTATGGCAATGCCGCACTATGGAACTAAGGCACCCCCAATCGGGATATGTTATGAGTGGAGAGGGGAGGGAGATGGAGAAGATGAAGATTGGGAAGTATTTGGCTCTTCAGATCTGGTCGCTAAACACGGTTAATGCCATTTCAAGTAACGCATAGATTCGGAATGGTAGTATTTCACCCTTAGAGTATATAGAGTGGTATCAATCCAAGGCAGTGTAGTCTGTTTTTGTTGATGAGTTGAGAAAAACTAAATTGGTAAACCAAAAAAAAATTATATTTCTACCCACTTTAAATCATTATCGTGGCTCCGGCCGAAGACGTTGTACTTTTTGAGTTTGTAGTGCGATGGACGGAGAAAGGAGTGTCAGAGTGTTTACAAGACAAAATTTGAGAGAGAGAGGGTTTTGTAGCGGTCCATTGTTTCTGCATACACTAGAGAAGAGCCGTAGGGATTTTTTGGCATAGATTTTGTTATACTATGGTCATCCCCCTAATCACTCACATAGTACTAAATAAAAAAAATCATAAAATATGTACCTTTTAAAAAAACTATTTTTATTTTTATTTTTACAGTGAATACCGCACAAGAGTCCCAACTGCTCTCAACCGTCTAGACGAGAGCCAGTGAGACTATGGTATCCCCAATTGGGGTATGTTGTGAGGCTAAAGGTAGTGGGTAAGGGAAGGAGATAGGGAAGATGAAGGTTGGTAAGTACCTGTCAATTCAGATCTGGTCACCAAACACGGCTATAGCCGTTTCAAGCAACGTTTCGTTTCTGAACGGTGATCTTTCACCAGGGCGATACTTGGAGTATCTACCAGTCTGGAACGTGCCGCAAATATATATTTTTATTATTTCATATGCATTAAATATGCTATGACACATATTCATTGAATAAAAGTTATTGGCGCACACCAGGTTTGCACCCGCGACCTCTGGATCCGTAGTGGAGCGTCTTACCACTTGACCATGGAGGCCGTCAAACCGTACCTGCATAAGTGTAATTATAAGATAAGTAAATGGTTTTAGAGGGGATTAACATAACAAAGCAACTCTAGTTAGTTAGTAAGATCGATGGGAAATGCCGTGTGAAGTTTAGCCCTAGTTGGAGATCAGATCATATTTTAAGGCTTTTGGTATATTTCCCGGCACTCGTATTTTGCTAGTAGGTACTAGAATAATTCAGTATCTTTTAACTTTTCCTTTTAGACATGACACCAGGTCGCACTTGAATGGTATACTCAGGTCAAGTCGGATTTCAGGAATCGCATAGACTTATATTACAACGGTTATACCGGTTCACCCGTGGCTAGTTGCGTTGCGCAAGCCTTAGACCGGGTCAGTTCAGACCGGTTAGCGGAGTCCAGCTAACAGCCACTTGCGTTCTCGTTTGAAAACGTGTCGTTAATCACAGGTTGACATAGAAACATTCCCGTATTGGCATGGCGGTCTAGGCTGCATCTGAAATTCTGCAAATGTTTACCTCAAACACCTGTTTGTTGGAGATACGGCAGTGACATTGATGACTTTGCACCAATCAAAACTGAGTGAGCGCTAAGTTAAGGGAAAGTTAACGCATTTAGATTTTCAAAAAGACAAACTATGTTAGATTTCCTTAATAAAAGTATTTTGTTTTTGTTATTTTTTTACAGTGGATACCGCACAAGAGTCCCAATTGCTCCCAACCGTCTAGAGCCATTGAGACTATGGCATCCCTAATTGTGGCATGTTGTGAGGTTGAAGGTAGTAGGAAGGGGAAGGAGCTGTCTAGAGACAATGAGACTATATCATTACTAATTGTGGTATGTTGTGAGGTAAAAGATAGTGGGGAGGGGTAGGAGATGGCAAAGAGGAAGGTTGGGAAGTATCTTCCTATTCAGATCTGGTCTCCAAACGCGGCTAAACCCATATTTAAGCAACGTTTCGATTCTGAATGGTGGTCTTTCACCAGGACGATACTTGTAGTATCTACCAGTTTGGAACGTGCCGCAAATATACAATATATTATTCTATGTGAATGATATGTGTTATGACATATATTAATTAAATCAAAGGTATACACGCCGGGCTTGAACCCGCCACCTTTGGATTCGTAGTCGAGCGTCTTATCAGTCGACCATTGAGGCCGCCAATAACTTTTATTAAATTAATATGTGTCATAACACATTTAATTCATATGAAAAAAATAATATATTTAAATATATAAAAATAATATATATATATAAATTTATATATATATATATATATATATATATATATATATATATATATATATATATATATATATATATATTTGCGGCACGTTCCAGAGTGGTAAGATACTCTAAGTATGGCCCTGGTGAAATACCACCATTCAGAATCGAAACGTTGCTTGAAATGGCTTTTAACCGTGTTTGGTGACCGATCTGAATAGCCAGGAACTTCCCAATCTTCCTCTTCCCAATCTCCTTCCCTTCCCCACTACCTTTAACCTCATAAAATACCCTATTTGAGGATGCCATAGTATCACTGGCTCTAGACGGTTGGGAGCAGCTGAGACTCTTGTGCGGTATTCATATAAAAATCAAAAAAATAGCACCGTTAAAGAAGGTTGTCAGTTCACCAAACAATTGAATCATTCACATCCATTTTTTTACAATTTCTCATGAAGGTATCTATCGAAGAGCTTCATGTCTCAACTCTTGCTCCTCACTTATCTGTCTATTGTTGCTATCATTTTTCTTTCATCTGACATAAAATAAACATTCGACTAAATGATCTATAAACTTTTGATTTCTTAAAGGTATTTTCATAATACTGTTTCGTTCAATATTATTATCAGTGAACTTTGTTAAAGTGGCTGTAAATCCTCGTTCTTGAAAGATTTAAAATTTTAAAACAGATTAATTCGTTGTTTACTTTTCTCTAATATTATGTAGGGTAAAGCTTTGCCAGGTAAAGCAAACACTAGTCCTATGAATATACTATCAGTGTTGGATTTCAAAGTGATAATTTGTTAAGTTCTTACCTTCATGTTTTTCATCAAGTTACTACCTATTCCGCCATTTCGCTATATCGAATTCCATATAGAAACAACATGGTGTTCGAAACAAGTGACAATCGAAACAGAAGAGTTTGATGTGAAAAACGTGTTTCGTGTTGTTCGTAGATCTCTCGATTGTTCGTCGGTTTGTCGTTGTTCTCCAAGTAATATAAATTTAAGTATGGTGTTTTGTTTTGATTCGTTTCATCAACAATATAACTGTGTAAGAGGAGTCAAGAACTTTTACTTCAACTACATCGGTGAGTGAATAATTTCCCATTTTATCTTCATTTTAATAATCTTTTCACATCCATAATTAGACACTTCCATCAAGTAATAGTTTATCGTTTTACAGTTCACTATTTTTCAAATTCATCTGAAGCTGAAAACACATTCGGTGTTTTATCGCAGCTTCGAATCCAACAATCGAGCTCTTAAAAAATACCTCGGACAGATAGAGCGACTAATACAAAGGTTTTTTTAAATCTTAGACTCACAAATAATGTGAATTATATTACATATAATTGTACTGGTTATAAAAATGAGCTCCAATAATTTGGTCACATCATTAGGGCGACAAATGCACTTTTACAAAATTGATAATTGAAAAGAAGATTGATGGAAAATGAAGCAGAGGCATGGCACACTCCATGACTACAACATTTATGATCCTGGTAGGTAAGAGCACATTTCTGCTGAGTTATTCAAAGGTATAGCCTACAGGGTAAGGACGGCTTCGATGATAGCCAATCTGCGATAAGATAGCCTGTATCAGAAAATAAGATTTTGTGGGCAAAGGCATTCAAAATAATTTTCCATGCTGCTATTCCTGGGATTGATCCAGAGACCATGCGTATACGTGTATCAAATATGAACTTCACCTAGCAAACTCTAGGGTTTTCCTCAGGGTTTGGGTTTAGGTCAAGGTTATCTTCGGAAATGATGTACGGAGAAGTTGGAAAGAAACTTACCCAAAATAAAACTTTTACTTCCAGTTAGTTGTTCCACGCTGCAGTCTGCAGAATGAAAATTGCCGGATTATAGGAAATTCTCGATAAAAATGGACACCAGAATAAATAGAAACTAGATGACAACATTACTCGGAGCTCTCGCACATACTAGTATTATATGGCGTATAGAGTAGCACATAAAATAAAGCACACAATAAAACAGAATATAAACAAAACTTTATTAAAACCAACACAAACCAAACAAATTAAGGGAAAAGCTCTTCATACGTGAACCTAGAAGTGATCCTATTAGAAATATCAGTGAAAAGGTCTGCAAGGGACTTCTCTAGGACCGGAGTTATCTCGTTGATGAAGACCAAAGAGTTCTCATTAAGGATGCGGTTGGTGGCATCTCCGAGGACGGGGTCTCCGTTGAAGAGGTTTGACAGGTAGATGTCTCCTCCCCCCACGTTCAGGTTGATCTTCATCTTATCGAACTCGAGATAGTCGTTGCCGTCGCGCTGGATTTTGCGGCCTTTCATGGTCACGTTGCACATGTAGTTGGCTGGAATCAGAATATGTTATTATAGAACAAATCTTCCACATTATAAATACTGAACTATCCGAAGAGGACAACTTGGCAGTCATCTTTTTCTATATGCAAAGGAAATGTAAAAATCATAGACATAAAATACAAGACACGTCATATTTGTACAAATCTTACGAAAAATGTAGCGCCACTAATGTTGCACCACTAAATGTTTCACCCGCGTATGAAAAGGATATCGATTCAAAGAATATGTGTGTGTGGAAGAGATAGCTATACGAGGCGTGTTTCGAAGGTATGTCTCGTTGACTTGATTTGGTGTGACCAGGCGCGTTGTCTCAGTAACGTATCTACATTATTTAATTCATCTAAGGTAAAAATCTTTCATTTTGCTGAGGTACACTCAACTGTCAACATCAAGTAATTAAAGTAGTTCTATTTTTAAATACAATAAAATTAACGTATTCTGCCGTTATCAATATTAATTTTATCTGAGATTCTAAAATTTATGGGGTAGGATATTAGCAATTTTATTGATTTACGAAAAAAAAATTAAGGACTTTAATCATTTTTCGAGGGATGGAGCACCATTGAACTGCACTGGTTGAAAATATTCTAGATCTGCTCGTTTGCTATAAGATTAATGTAATAGATCAAATAAATAATGTAATTAGTGTAATTAGAGTGATATATTATGTTTTTAGTAGTAAGAGACATATACATTAAAAAGTGTGTGTTCTTTACTTTATGTATTCAAGATTTTTTTATATCTTCACAAATATTCTATTTCCTCACATATATTTATCTTTTTATTTAGTACCGCTTTTAAAATTTGCATGTCTCTATAAAAAAAAAATTCTCTATATTTTATAAATTTGTCCTTCCCTGAATTAATTCTTTTGAAGACATTGGGTATTTGTAATAAAAATAGTTTTTTTTTACATCAAATGAAATGTTAAAAAAAAATGTTGACATTAAAAGCCAGGAAAAAAGAAAAATGTGAAATTCTTATTTGAGTAAAAATAATTGTGTTTGATAACACAAGGCAGCATAAAATCAAGTCTAATAGCATTAAACTATTGACAAGTCACTTAAGAAAAGAGCTTTTTATTATGCAAATAAACAATTTCAAAACATCTTTCGAGTGAGGTCACATTATTTTCTTACCTTTTTAAGATTACATAATACTGCAGTGAATGAATTTTTCTGTTTATAAATTATTTGTTATTATTTATTGTTAATTAAAAATAATTTCAACTATTTGTTAATTACTCTAAAGTTGAGGACATATGGTACTGCTTACAATAAAATCAATAGTTAACATTAATCCTTAAAAATAAATAAATTATAAATATATTAACCTATTAAATATTATTATTAATTATTGACGCAGGTGTTATATAATAAATAAATACACTATCACACTTTTGAAATGCCCCATTCCGAAGATGTCAGAAACAGAGTGAAACCTGTCTGATGAAATGTTAAGTTTATTTGTCAAACTATATGTTATTTATTTCAACGAAATTTAAATACCATATAACCGTTTCAAAAATGGAATCTGAAAAAACATTTAAAAAAAATACAATTTTCTAATAAAAAATTATCTAATTATAAAATTATTTAAGTGGGAACTTTTAAAATTTTGAATTGATGTTGATTGAAAATATCAAATACTTTATATTTTTAAATACCTACCTACCTTATAAAATATCTTCCTATAATATATTTTAGCAGACATTATTCTAAATTTGAAAAAGTTAGAATAAAGTAACTAATATTTTTTCTTGGCAAGTCAAGTTAAATTTTGTGATTTTTCACAGGTAACAACTATTTGGTAAAATTAATATTGTAGAAAGGCACTGATAGTGAGTTTATACTCATTCTTGTTATTGTAAAGCGAGGTATTTTATTGACGGAACGCTTCAAAGATGTCGCTTTTTAATTTTGTTTAAGCGTTCTTGAGAAGTTTATAAACTACTAACTTTTTTACGAACTTAAAATTATAGGTAGAAAACTTATTCTCGCTTAATTTACTGTTGTTTATTTGATATTAAAACCTTAGAGTAACAAAATAGAGAGACCGTCCTAATTATGAGTCAAATCGTTCATACACGCAAAATATAGCTCTCTCTTTATGCTCGTTTCTATAGACAAATGAGAAAAAGAGACAAATAATTGTTATTAAGAACATATGATTTGGGGCGTGATAAAAGCCGTGTAGCCATTTTTTAAAATATTACTAACTTCACAGTAGTTTACTTGTCAGTCGAATTGACAGACAAAAAGCTTAAAATATATAATTACTTAAGTGAATTTAGTGCAATATTAAAAAAAAAACGATATGGCTATATGTGCAGTTGTTGGTTGTTTCAACTGAAGTAACAAAGGACAAAAAAAATCAGTTTCCACAGGTATTTATCCAAGAATTCGTATTTTTTAGTTTGACACATTTACATGCTAACCTACAAAACAACTTGTTACCTACACCAATATTTAGTCAATCTTTGCATTATTTGTTTCGATATAATAAACTCCCGTTTAAAATGAGTTTGAATGCATCCTTAATATGTTTTACTTAGAGAGATATACGAGATTCTGACGTAAATTTGTAAGAATAGGGATTCCCTGATTAGTTCAACATCTGAACGTATCCATGTCTCTTTCTTTCTCATGTAGCAACTCAAAATTGTTCGCGAACAGATAAAGACGGAATAATGTTTGTCTTTACGGTTTTTTTCGCATCCAATTGGCTGGAAGCATAAAGCCTTGTAAGCCTTGGTCAATGCTTGGTCAAAAAGCGGCTTCAAAATTTCGCAATATTAGGTCTCTACGTTACTCTAAGATTAAAACACACTTTCATGGATAAATTTACTACGTCAGCCGTTTAACTAACAAAAAGATTTTGAAATAATCAATATTTGTTAAATACGAGTAACAAATTCTAATAAGGTGCAGGAAACTAATATTTGAATTTAAACATGAACTTTCCATTGAGTACCAATTATTACAACAGGTCGTGCTAAGCCCAACGGGTAGGCATGAGAAGCCTTATGATGAAATTTTTAAAGCCTCGACGTGCATTTGCAATGGTTGTTACTTGATTCGTGTTCAATCGTTGCAAATTATCGAGTATATGTACAGTTGGAGGATGCGTTTGATTACATGTGCGTTCGTAGGAAAGTGTTGTCATTTCCTGTCACGAAAACTTGCTGGTTATTTAGAAACTTCCCGTTTTAAAAAAGGTAAAACTCAAAATTTTAGTCAGTATCGTTCTGGCGAAGGATCGCCATTCAGAAATGAATATTAGCTTGAATTTTGTTTTGATTTCACTAACGCACAAGAGTCCCAACCGACTGGAGGTAGTAGGACTATGGCGTTCCCTAATTGGAGTATGTTGTGAGGCTGAATGAAGTAAAGAAGGAAAGAAGATGGGAAAGATGAAGGTTGCGAATTTTCTGGCTATTAAGATCTGGTCACTGTTCTTGCTATTTAAAGCAACGTATCGCTTTAGAATGGCGGTTTTTCGCCAAGTTGATACTGAGAGAGTTTACCATCCTCAAACGAGCAGCAAATATTCCATGTGTATGTTATTTTGATATTATTTATATGAGAAATAACACATATCGTCTCCGAAAAGGCAAAAGGGCTGAAGCGCCATTTGGGAAGTTTACACCTGAGCACTTTCATTTTTTATGTTGTTTTACAATAAAATTCATAGGTCTTCAGTACCTGGTTGGATTTTGAAAAAAAGTTAACCCAATGCCTCCACTGAGTTATTTGAAGCGACACAAAGCTTAAAAAGTTCCAAATTGTGTCGCTTGAGTCAAACCTTCTCCAAAATGGTAAATATATTCTAGATGGCTGAAGCGCCACAAAAGTTTCAGAATCAAACGAGGGTCGGTGCATTCGATGCAAAAACACTGATCAAAACTGCATATTTAAGTCGTTTTTGACTAAAGTGTCGCTTAAACCTTTTTGCCTTTCCAGCGACAAAATATAGTAATAGCGAGTAAGATATTTTATATAATTTATTTACATACGCCAAGTTTGGAATGGGTTTTTTCAAAAATTGCGATTACCTTGCTAAGTGACCAGATCTAAGAAACTTGAAACTTCTCAATCTCTCTCTATACGATTTCCTCTCATTTTAAACTCCCTTTACCCTCACTTCTCTTTCCAAAATCGAAGATGCCATATTTCCAATGGACCGCGCAGTATCAGATCACATAAAATAATCAAAAGTTCTTCTGGGTATAGCATTTTAATCGGTTTTATTTGATTAGGTGAAATATTAAACCGTCGTTTATTTACAACTTGTCAATACCAATTATACGTGAGTCTAATGACAACAAGAATCTATGACATAAAATAATTATAAATACATTTAATCTCTTAAACGTTCAGGCATGCCAATGGGTTCCATTATTGGATATATTTTGTGTCAAGGACTATAGTGTCTTTGTGTGCATAATAATAATTGTCTTGACAGATATAATGGCATCTATTAAGCCACTCCATATTGGATCGATTATTGGTATTTTGTCGCGGTAAACAATATTACTGAGCGGTCAACTGAAGTCAATAATCGTTAATCGATTCGATTAAACTGAATTTAATTATACCTTGATAATGAGGTGTGGCTTAATAAAATAATCTGTATTGAATTTGGAAATAACTTTAAGGCATTAAAGCATTAATGCTTATGTTTTTTTGTTTAAATATTTAAATAATATCAATTATATAAAGCACAAATATGAAACAGAAAAAGCCAAAAAAAAAAAAAAAACAATGGTCACAACCGATACTCGAACTCGGATCCTCTACTCTATCCGCGAGTAAAAAAAAATAAAAAATTTCCAAGACACCATCTAGGTATTCAATTAATTTGTTGAATCCAATACAAAGATGGTTGCCAAAAATCGGAAAGAATTAAAAATAATATTCATAATTTTCAATAAAAATATGAGATCCATTAAAATGCCACTTTCTAATAAGGTCCCGATAGCCTATTGGTTAAGGCGTTGCTTCCAGATAAAGTAGAGGATCCGAGTTCAAGTCTCAACTGTGACCATTGTCTTTTTATTTTCTGTCTTTTTCTGTTTCATATTTGTGTTTTAGATTATTGGTATTATTTAAATGCTTAAAAAAATAATTTTTATTTAGATATATATATAGATTACATTGCAGTGCTTTGAGAAAAAAACTAAAATACAACCATAGTTATTTTATGTGACACGCCCAATAGCTCACCTGGTTAAACTCTTTAAGGTCTGTAAGTAAATCTCTACCCAACGAGGCAGCGTTGTGAGGCAGGCTAAGGAGGGAGGCGATTGATTGGATTTGTTAATGCATAGCTTAAAGAGACCCAAGTTAAAATTAGGGGAAAATACGAATGTTAGAAGCACCAATGCGAGAAATAGTTCGTTATCATTCTGTCTACCACAACTACTGTAAAAGGGTGTTTCGCTTGTATGTCCGTCCAATTTTTCGCTACTGTATGGAAGCGCACAGGATTTATGCCTAAGAAATGCTTGCTTGAAACTCAATTCTCATATTAAAATGGCTTTAAACTATTTCCAACATATTCTTCTGATATCGCTCCTTCAGAAATTTACATTTTCCGCTCTTTGTCTAATCTCCTCATTTTCCTTTCATAGCCACGGTCCTATTCATCATTTGCTTAAAGATTTCTTCACCACAATATCACCGAATACCTGAGGATTAGGACATTAGAAGTCCATCGAAAACATCTACTGAATAAATGTATTCTTTGTAAACATGCATGAGAATATATTTATTGAACGTTTGACGTAATTTGGAACAAAACAATAGTGGGAACCGAAACGGTAGGTTTATTTGGTATCACTAACCTATTTTAGTTTTTTTATAAATTGGAATGTAAAGTAAAAGACCACTTAGATCCTTCGCTATTTCAAAATAATAAAATATTATGGCTTGTTTATTTTAGAAATTATTGTTTTGTGTAGTGAAAAAATACATCAAAAATATTTTTGGAAATGGTTTTGCAGGGGTTGATCATTCCGGAGGATTTGTTTGGACTTTTTACAATGTTTTCGGACACACTTGTCATGCCGAAAGAGACTATTTTTGTGTACGCAAGAAATAACGGAATGAATAAAAAAATCAAGTTTAAGTTAAGTATGCAGAATTGTGCCTTGGATACATTTCTAGCAAGGAAGAATAAGATGTGTCAGATAATAAAATATTGTGCTATTATTTTTTGAAAAAGGATTTGTGACAATTGCATGATTAGATAAAAAAAACAAAATTAATTGATCTTGACTCTTCTAAATCTATCTATCTGAGTTTATTGACTCATTTCGTTCTTCCTTGCGCACACAGAATAATGAAAGCGTGTTCATGGATGGGGATATCCACATGGAAAGATTTCACGATCAAGTCAGGAACTTCTGAAAATCAATGTGATAAGGAAACCTTTATTTATTTTGGGGCTCCCAAGGCTAACCGGATGGCTTTATTTTTGATGATTCGAAATTAAACATCAGAGAATGAAATTTACCACGTCTTCAGTGATCTAATAATGGTATGTGAACTTACTGAAATTGCCCCTGATATCTCCCTTGCCGTGCAGCGTGAAGAGCAGAATCTGCATGTCCATCTTGTAGTTGCCTTCGAAGTGCAGGCGAGGCAAATGCACGCGGAAGTCGAAGCGGTTCCTCT
Organism: Drusus annulatus; assembly: GCA_022651775.1. Taxonomy (NCBI): domain Eukaryota; kingdom Metazoa; phylum Arthropoda; class Insecta; order Trichoptera; family Limnephilidae; genus Drusus; species Drusus annulatus. Next base: position 502,341 of record JAGWCC010000137.1, read on the forward strand.
TCAGGTCAGACCTGCAAACCAGAAATTAGCAGTCTCTAATAGCAATCGTCAAAAAGCATTGGTACATGACTAAATGTCACGATCGTATTGTGCATATTCCCCTTCACCTAACCCTTCCTCTTCAGGTAAAAAGTCTTCCTTAATATGAAGCGATGGGCTGGGCTTCTATGTCAACCTGAAAAAGATTCTTACTGTTTGTCGGCATTATATCATCGTGGAAAAGCAAAAGGGCTGAAGCGCCATTTCGGGATTTTTACACCAGAGCACTTTCAAGTTTTTTTGTTTGTTTTACAATCAAATTCATAAGTTTTCAGTACCTGGTTGGATTTTGAAGAAAAAAAGTTAACTTAGGTAACTCAATGCTATCACTTAGTTGTCTGAAGCGACAAAAAGCTGGAAAAGTCCTTAGCTTGTGTCGCTTGAGTCAAGCCTTCCCCTAAATGGTAGATATATTTTAGATGGCTGAAGAGCAGAAAAAAGTCTTCTTAATCAAACGAGAGTCAGAGCATTCGACGCAGAAAAAAAACTAATCATTAACTAACTAACTAACCATCACGCCGTTTCTCCGCAGGGATAGGCAGAGAGGACGGACCACCATATAACTCTGTCTTGGCACACACTCCTTGCTTCATTCACATTCATACATCGTCTCATACATTCTGTTATTCTGACTCTTCACATGACCCGATTCAAGTATTTGATTTACTTGATCGTGCCATGTCTTTCTCAGGCGTCCTTGACTTCTTCTTCCATTCACTTTCGCATCATATATTCTTTTCACACTCCTTTCTTCGTTCATTCGCTCTACATTCCGAAACCATCTAAGCGTTCCTTTCTTGATCATATTCATTACGCTCACATCAGCCTTGCATTCTTGTCGGATATCCACATTTTTAATACGGTCATACATGGTTTTACCGCACATTCGTCTCAAGGATCTCATTTCCACAGCATTCAGTCTACTTTCGTCCTTCCAGTTCCATGCCTCACTGCCATTCATCAGGGTTGGTATAAGCACTCCATTGTTGACTGCTAGCTTCGCTTCTTTGTACAATTTCTTATTTGCGCCAACAGCGTTTATCCCTCCATTATGGAGTTTCTCGCATTCACCCTTCTTTCAGTATTCTTATCAGCCTTTCCGTCTCTCGTTAACATACTTCCTAAATACACAAACTCATCCACTTGCTCCAAGTATTATTAATATATATACCAATCATAACTGTATATTTAACTCATTTTTGACCAAAGTGTCGCTTAAGCCCTTTTGCCTTTCCGGCGATGATATCATGTGTATTCTATGAGAGTTGCTGTCTACCGCTTTACAGTGGTTGCCGCAGTATTAGAATCAACCACGTTTAGCTTCACCTAGTTTTTGTGAAGGCTTCTGATCTCACAATGAAGAAAGATATCCATCAACCTCAAGCAGCGCCCCCACGAGCCCCCGCAAATGATCTTCTTCGTGTCCAGGGGCTCCGTGGCAAGAGCGTCGAGCTCAGTGGTGCCCTGGTATCATGTACACAAGTATTACCAGAGAAGAGAGTTTGTAATTACTTTAGCTCCTGCACTACAAAGTTGCTGGGCCCCCAGACTTTGAGGTTGGACATGGTGGCCTCCAGCAGCGCCCCCTTGGGCCCCCGCGACAGGATGATCTCTTTCATGTTCAGGGGCTCCATGGCGGGCACGTCAAGCTCAGGGATGCCCTGGAAATAAAAAAAATACTGTTTTATAACTGCATAATTAAAATTTTAATGAATGTAAAATATATTCCTCGTTCCGAAAAATCCTAGAGAAGAAGTCGAAGCTACGAAATTTGTCTAATTTTAAAAATATAATACAGTGATAGATTAAAGTGATTTTGAAACGAAGCATTCAGTTTGACGACCTCCGTGGTCAAGTGGTAAGGGTTCAAACCCGGCGTGCGCAAATACATTTCATATAATTAATTTATGTTATAACACATTCAATTGACATAAAAATAATACATGCTGTATTTGCGACATATTCCAGAGTGGTAAATACTCTAAGTATCGCCCTGGGTGAAAGACCAACATTCAGAATTGAAACGTCGCTTGAAATGGTTTTGGCCGTGTTTGGTGACCAGATTTGAATAGCCAGGTACTTCAAAACATCCCTCTTCCTCATATATTTACCCTCTCCACTACTTTCAACCTCATAACATACCCCCATTGGAGATGCCATAGCCCCACTGGCTCTAGACGTTTGGGAGCAGTTGGGACTCTTGTGCGGTATTCATTATAAAAAAAAATTAACCAGTAAACAGGGTGAATAAAATCAGTGTTTTAAAAATAGCTCAAAAAATTATGATTTCGACTAGATTTGATATACCGATTTGAGGGGAAACAAAAGAAGTACGGTAAACTGTAAAAAATGGCACTTCAGACATGATATGGTAACAAAGTTAAAGCTATTTCAACCTACACACAATTTATCGAGTCTCAGAGTAAAGCAATTCTCAGATTGTATTCCGCTCTGAAATGAGTTCGCAATATTACATCATTTTGTATTTAGCATATACATGGCCTGTTCAAAAGAAAAGGTGAATTTTGAATTTTCGCGGGCTGTGTACATTCGACTATCGTTTTTTTTGTTGTCATGTTGTTACACATATGTTTATCATATGTTAGCATTATCAGCCATTTTGGATTAGTGGTTTGTTTTTGACAACTGGAAAGGTTAGTCACGTTTTTTCATTTTTTGTTTCTTCGATTTTTTACTTTTGAAAAAAATGGATCAAAGAATAAAATCCATGATTTGTTTTTCCACAACTCCAGGACGCTCATCGTCATTAACATTTTCTTGGTCTTCTGTAAAGCGCTTGTACCACTTATAAACACTTTTTTGAGGCAAAGTAAACTCGCCGAATGCCATAGTCAACATTTTAAGTGCGTTGGAGCACTTTATTCCATTTTTAACGCAAAATTTAATACATTTCCTTTGATCAATTTTTTTCAAAAGTAAAAAAATCGAAAAAACTCACAAAAATGTGACTAACCTTTCCAGTTGTCAAAAACAAACAACTAATCTAACAATAGATCTGACATTTTTTTATTTGCTTGCTCCGGGTTTCGAAACCGCAACCATTAGCTTCTGAGGCCTTACCACTTGGTAACGGAGGACGACATAGAATCAAAAATATTAAATTATCGTGTATTTTCATTTTGTATGACGATACTCAAGATTTCCATTGCTAATACCTCTGTAAAACATTCAATGAATATAAACAGTTTTAACCGAAAATAAGTAAAGCACCTGTAGACTAAATGGAATCAAAACATTCTTAGCTTAATCTTTCGCTAAGGGTTGTATTATAACTAAGTGCAATCAATTTTTGATCGGTTGAAGGGGACCCGAATATCATAAATGTGTTATTATATGTAATTTATGCTTAGATGGTTTGGGCATGTAGAGCGAAATAACGAAGAAAAGGGTGTGAAAAGAATATATTAAATGCGAAAGTGAATGAAAGAAGAAGTCGGAGACGGAATAAGGAAGTCATGGTACGATCAAGTGAATCAAATATTCGAGTCGGGCCATGTAAAAAGTCAGAATAACAGAAGAGTATGTATGAGACGATGTATGAATGTGAATGAAGCCAGAGGTGGGCGCCAAGACAGAGTTGTTTGGCGGTGCGTCCTTTCTGCCTACCCCTGCGGAGAAACAACCATCAGGTCAGTTAGTAAGTTTATGTTAGTCAATCTGTAAATTATTGTTCATAAAATGAATGATGGTAAAATATCATATTTTCATACCATTATCCCATGATGTAATGAATATTATCAAGTAATAAAATACGTTATTTAATGGCTTCAGGTTAACTCTAGCGTGAATTTATTAAACAACTAAGTAATTATAAGCCAATAAAAAAATATTATATCTACTCAACTGGATTCTTAAGGTAAATAGATTGAAATTAGTTTGTGTAATTGTTTTGAGGAGAATTAATACGATGATTAGATATAGCTGGGATCAAAGTTTATGGCTCTAAAACATAGTGTAAAACGTCTTATTAATAAAGTAATCACGTGTAAGATTATCCACTTAGCTTTATTGCTTTCATTTTTACATTATTCGATATTAAGTTTTGTGCGTGAGAAGTATTTCTTTTGTTCGACTTTGATTCAGAAATACTTAAACTCCGATCTATGTCCGGCCTTGTGCAGACGTGATGCGATTAGAGCAGGCCGCTCCGGGTAGTATGTTGCTGAGGTACCGCATTTTGTAGCCACCTACTTAATACCTGAAGCGCTGGACTGCCTGAACGCTTATTTCCAAGCCCAGAAAACATCCATGTTAATGATTTTTGGGATGACGCGACAGGCAAATGTCTCGTCAAATGCGTAGATCAATGACTGAAAAGGCGGCGGCAACAATGAGTGCCTCTACATATTTTGTAAATAGAGTAGCTATATACAAGTGTGTAAAAGATTAACGCTGAAAAAACGCGAAAAGATACAAGCAGAGTGGTAGATTCTAAGAGGTAGATACAAGTATCGCCCTGGTGAAAGACCACCATTCAGAATCGAAACGTTGCTTGAAATGGCTTTTAGCCGTGTTTGGTGATCAGACCTAATAGCCAGGTACTTCCCAACCTTCCTCTTCCCCATCTCCTTTCTCTTCCTACTACATATAACCTCACAACATACCCCAATTGGGGATGGCATAGTCTCACAGGCTCTAGACGGTTGAGAGCAGTTGGGACTTTTGTGCGGTAATCACTATAAAAAAAGAAAAGAATAAAATGAATTGCTAATCCTCAATCATCACTCTACTAATTATGGGTATCATTCTCCACTGTCCAAAACGTCGATACTTGTTAACTCAAGGAATGATCTTGAAATTTTTGGTACCAGTCTAAATGATTTTAGTCATTCTATACGACTCTACCAAAACTTTGAAATTACCTTTGCCTTGATTTGAATGTTCTTTCTTATGTATATTTTTGGCATTGCTTCATTATATTATTACGTGCTGTTATTTTTCTTTTCTTCTTTTTTCCTATTTTGTGTTATGCATTTTCTTTTATAATTGGACAATAGGCTGTTAGTTTATAAACAAATAATAAAAGTAAAATACTTAGGTGGAGGTGTTTTAAACTTTCGTCACAATTCAACGATTAGCTCCATTACGTTTTCTTTTAAATGTTGATTGTTCCTGCTAAACGTTTCGATTCTCGGCCCGTTTCAGTTTTGAACAAATAGCGATCAGCTGACAGGCATAACAACATGACCGTTAAGCTTGATTCACACCAGCGTCCGGATCCGCTCCGTGACCATGTTGTTCCGCAAGAGAGCTTTTTGATATGGTATGAATATTAATCAAGGAGTATGTACCAAGACAAATTTGTGTGGCAGTATATTTTTCTGTCCACCCTTGTGATATTTGACTACTTAGTTAGTTAAATAATTATTTTGAAGTGTAAAAATACTCACATCGCAGATTTTTTTTTTTAAACCATTTTTTTATCACTAAATAATATTTTTAGTAATTGATAATGAATAAAAATATTATTTAGTGATAAAAAAATGGTTTCTAATAAAAAAAATCTGCGATGTAAGTATTTTTACACTTCAAAATAATTATTTAACTAAATAAGTAGTTAAATGTCACAAGGGTGGGCAGAAGGATATACTGCCACACAAATTTGTCTTGGCGCATACTCCTTGATTGATATTCATACCATATCAATAAGTTTTCTTGCGGAACAATATCGGCACTGAGCGGAACTGGACGTTGGTGTGAATCAGCCTTTATGCTTTTTTCTTATTAGAGATCCTATAGTTCCACTACCTATGATCGGTTGGGACTCTTGTGAGGTATTCACGTTTTTTATTTGCCCTCTCAGATTTGAAATGAGTGAGATCTTTTGCTATTTGTACTTCTGTTCTAACAACCGTGCTATAGCCATTTCAAGGGTCATTTCTTATAAAGATGGTTTCCCAACTAGCTTTGAGAGTGTCTTCCACTCTGGAACATAACGAATTCGTATTAAAAAAAAAAAATTATTTAAACTGTCCGTAAAAAAATGAAACTCCTTTAAATTTAATAGTTTTTTATATGCTTGCGTCGGAAAGTTTACAATTTTGAGCTTAGGACCCAAAGTCAATAAAAAAATTAGGTTTGTTATAGATTTAATCAAAACACGATAGTTTCTCTGATTTTTCCCTGCTTCATTATCTCGATACTACAGTATGTCTTAGCAGTTTTGAAATAAATGTACTTAATTTTTATTGTTTAAGACGCCGTAGCACATTTCATCTGAGTGCACTCAAAAATAACATTGCCTTTTTTAGCCCTCTGTTTCAAATGTGTCGACTAAATAATAAGATAAAGTGTTCTAATGTAGAAATTTTTGTCGATAATTTGTTCAGTTTCAGATAAAAATGTCCTGCTATTGCTTAAAAATATGTGACAACGATTGAGCTAATTATATTGTGGATCACTTTTGTCTCTCTCTGTGTATTTTGCTTTTATTTGTATTATTTCTCATTGATTGAGTTTTTGTAATTTTATATTTGATGTATTTTATTTTTAATTGTACACCAACTGAGTTTTTATAACTTGATTGTTCTAACTTAAATGAAAACATCTGTGAAAATCTAGTAAAAATAAACCAGTAAAAGCCTTCAGATCCACCGTGTTTCTTCAATATAAATATGGGTTTAAAAAAAATGCTATTTTATGGTTTCGTTTATATTTCACATAAAGTTTAGATGCAAACATGGAAATAAAAAAATATACTGACCTCTCCCAGCTTTGTTTTTATCTCATCTATGGACCGAATGATGCAGGCGTCTACTTGTGGATCAGTTCTGTGGCAGACCTTAATGTAGTCGGCTGAAACACAGGAGGAAAATACAATAATATTTATACGTACCTTCGAAATATGTAAAAACATGCGAATAGATTACACCTAATGTTAATTATTGCCATCTACCAATACAAACTGTAAACTTCAGAAGCTCCTTAGTTTTATCTGATATATCAATGCTAAGACCAACAGCATACGTCACATGATTTAAAAAAAAACCTTAATACACGCGCTTCGGTCAATAGCTGAGTGGACAAACGCGTCGGATTCCCACCCGGGCGTCGTGGGTTTAATTCCTTTGCTGGCTAAGTCCTCCATCCATCATTGCACAAACTACATTTTCCCTTTATTATGATGGTAGTAAGAGTTTTTCGAATATTGTCAGGTTATTCGTAACCCAGGAATGTTTGTTTAAAAAAAAAAAAAACTCAAATCATTGCCAATAATTGGCTGAGCGGTTAAAAACCTAGGCTACGAATAACAAGGCCATGTGTTCAATTCCTTGCGTGCTTGGGAAAGTAAAAATATAAAATAAGTGTTATTTCACATTTGATGAAAATAACATAATATATAGTAAATTTGCGGGACGTTTCAGAGTGGTAGATATGCCCTGGTGAAAGACCACCATTCAGAAATGTAACGTTGCTTGAAATGGCTATAGCCGTGCTTGGTAAGCTGGTAACCCAGTCAATTTTCATTATCATTATTTATTATTAATATTTTTAAAAATGAAAATTATCTAATCTACACAGGAGGCCCAGAGGGAAATAATTAAAGCCGCCAAGTCAAAAATTCAAAGTTTTCGTTTTAGCGAAATAATTAAGATTATCAGAATAAGCAAATACTTTGTGGATTGACATGATTAATTAAATGAAAAACAGACGTTGTTTAAATGCACTTTATTTTTGTATAAGTCAACTAGTTTCGATTCTGCTGAATCTTCATCGGGACTTAAAAATATACTGATATATATACTTAAAGTATATTTTTAAGTCCCGATGAAGGTTCAGCAGAATCGAAACTAGTTGACTTATGCAAAAATAAAGTGGATTTAAACAACGTGTGTTTTTTATTTAATTAAATAATTAAGACATATTTATCTATTAAGTGCATGTAGCGTTTTTATTCTATGTTGCTCGTCTCTAGCTTATCACAATGTTGGCTTGCTCGCGTGTTTAAATCTAATTATTGAACGGATCGCAAAGCCTGATTGTAATCATCGCGGGTCATAATCGTCAGCACAAGGGAATAAACGGTGAGGAAAATTGGGAAATTGCATCATTTTCCACTTCCTCGCCTGTACGAAAATTGATTTGAATCGATATTTCTTGTCAGGGGCGTACTAGCAATCTTTCCCGTAGAAGAAACTCGATAAAATGCCCTTTTCATAATTATTTTGGAACATTGCCACCATATCGTCGCCGGAAACGCAAAAGATCTTAAGCGACACTTTGATATATTTTTTTTTTAGTTAAACATGCAGTTTTGATCAGTTATTTTTTCTGAATCGAATGCTCTGACACTTGTTTGTTTCTGAAAACTTTTGTAGCCCTTCAGTCATCTAAAATATATTTACCATTTGGAAGAAGACTTGACTCAAGCGAAAAAAGTTTGGGACTTTTTTTTTAGCTTTTTGTCGCTTCAGGCAACTCAACGAGAGCATTGAATTACCTGAGATAACTTTTTTTTCAAAATCCAACCAGGTACTGAAGACTCATGAATTTTATTAAAAATAAAATTAAAAAAAACTTCAAAGTGTTCTGGAGTAAACTTCCAAAAATGGCGCTTCAGACCTTTTGCCTTTACGACGACGAAATGATAAATGAATGCTTACAGTTAAAAACCCATGTTTTGTTAAAAAAAAAGAATTCCTATTAAAATAGACTACAACTTAATTAAACATACATCTTAATTTGAGAACGGAAAACGTCGATTATGAATACAAACTTTTTTTTTTTTTTTTTTTTTATATAATTCAATTGAATTAAATTTAATATTAAACGCCGAAACAGCTGTCACTAAAAACTAAAATAAAAAAACTTAAAATAGCAGAACTCAATAATAATAATATTAAATTTAATTCAATTGAATTATATAAAAATTAAAATGGAGTTCTACAAATTAAACACAAAAACTATAAATAAATGAATACAAACCCTTATTTAAAGATTACTTTTATTTTATGTGATTACCGCACAAAAACCCTTAACTATTGCAACCCTTGGGGTACGTTCTGAGACTAGAGGAAGAATATGAGATAGAGAAAAGTAAAGATGTACCTGGCTATTCATATCTACGTTCAGTTACCTAAAATATCGATATTGAAAAATGTATTTATTAATGAACAAATCTAAACGCTTAGGCTCAACTCAGGCCCGGGACGCCATCTTGGAAAACTTGACGTGACGTTGACTTTGGTTGTCGTCACCAAATGCAAAATCCTATGGCGCCACTTAAAATTTAAAATTAGAACCGTTTATACATATAAAAAAATAAAAGAAGAAAAAAATAATACACTGCGATTCTTCATTAAAAAACTCTTATTTCAAAATTACAATAACTAGAAGAAGTCGAGGACGCCCAAGAAAGACGTGGCACGATCAAGTAAATCAAATACTTGAATCGGGTCATGTGAAGAGACAGAATAACGGAAGAGTATGTATGAGACGATGTTTGAATGTGAATGAAGCAAGGAGTGTGTGCCAAGACAGAGATATATGGCGGTCCGTCCTCTCTGCCTATCCCTGCGGGGAAACGGCGTTAGTTACAAAATGCGTTGACGTATTACAAAACAAGACCTCAAGTGTACCCACCTACAATTTTAATCTTTACGTCTTTCTTTACTGACATTTTAGTTCTGTACTTGCGTGTTATCGCTCTTATGAGAGGGGTTAACAAAGAATTTGCTGATAGCCGCTGGGTCCACCTCTGCCCTTATCCAATGTTATGTAGAGCCAGAGCCGGATCTAGGAGAGGCGTGGGTGGAACGCGTAAGCGGGCGGAGATCACAACAGGTCAAAAAATTCTTTCAAAATTTTACCAAAATAATGGCGAAAATGCATAAAATATTTTCGCCTCTGTTTATTATTGCAAAAATCAAGTTAATTTTTCTTTAAGCCTGTTATTTTAAGAAAATGCAAATATTTATAATCACTGGGCACCACTTGTTTTTTAGTGCATCTTTATGGCACACTGCTATATCAAACATCCCTACCTATAAAAAACGCGTTCATAATCTCACAGGTATGAATAATGTATTCGCGCAGAATTCGAAAATAGAAAAAAAATTGAAGGATCAGTCTCCTGCAGCCATATCCACAATTAAGTAAGAAATATATTATCATAACAATAACATGAATTTCTCAAAATGCCAGTAAAAATCCATCCGTTTGAAAAAGCTGGTGGTCTGATTGGCACGGTACTATGTATGCCTAACTAACTAACTGACCATCACTCCGTTTCTCCGCAGAGGTAGGCAGAAAGGACGGACACAAACTACTTGCTTCATCAACATTTATAAATCGTCTCATACATAATCTTCTGTTATTCTGACTCTTCACATGGCCCGATTCTAGTATTTGATCGTGCCATATATTCTTATATTCTTTTCACACTCCTTTATTTGCTAACTCGCTTTAAATGCCCAACCATCTAAGGGTCCTTTTCTTGATCCTATTCATTAAGTTGACATCAGCTTTGCATTCTTTCCGGATGTCCACATTTTTTTAACACTCTTTATGTCAATTTATCAATAACCAAGTTCGATTTATTTTATTTCATTTTAAATTTATTAGATTTAAACAGTCATATGATTCAAACATGAGGCGGGCGCAAAGTGTTGTCCGGCACTGCGCACGGCAGTGTGCATTTCAAGCAAAGTGCAACGGACGGCTTACTGGTGCATGTGCAACACTTTCCTGAGTCTCGCCTGCCTTGAAACAGATTCTGAGTGCGGCAGGTACCTGAATTCCGTTGAAAGAGCGATTAGATACCCGCTCCGGGGAACCTCCATATCCAGTGAACTTAAGTAGATTGTGAATAACTACATCATCACGAAAATATGATCCGCCGTTTTACTTAGAAATACGATTCCATTATGTTATTTGGGTCCAGAAGCAGTTTTTGTAATTTTTGTTTCTACAAAAATGCTCCTCGCTCGTGTTGGAAGAGAGGATTGAATGACAAACAACTGGGTTTTAATTCGCATTAATGCATCGTCTCATATAAGTACACAATTGCTTTAATTCGACATTTGCAACTCAAGTATTTGATTTATTTGACCGTCTGATAATTTCCTGGAACTTCCCCTATTTCTTTTTCCATCCACTTGCACATCATATTATTCTTCTTTCATTTAATTTATTTCCAGTTGAACATTCCATGCCATAGACTCAGAAACAATAAATTGCTGTTCCTTAATCAATACTACTAATTATTGGCGTCATTCTCCACTGTCCAGAATGTCGAGAATAGTTAACTCAAGCTATGGTCTTGAAATTTTTGGTAGCAGTCTAAATGCTTTTTGTCATTCTTTACGACTCTACCAAAACTTTGACTTGACCTTGGCTTTGACTTGAATATTCTTTCTTATGTATATATTTGTCCTCTTTTTGTCAATGATTCATTATAATATTATGTATGTGCTGTTTTTTCTCTGTTTCTCTTTTTTCCCATTTCATGTTATGTATTTTTTTTGTAATTGGACAATAGTCTGTTAGTTTATAAATAAATAAATTTACTTTAAGATTTGGACCATTTTCCTGAAGGTTTAACACACGCTAAAACTTCACTGGTTAATCCATCAAAGCAATCACTTAATATGTCAAAATGTATAATATGTGCAACTGTATGTTTTCCAAAATAAAATAAAAGTTAAAAAATAGAAAGGAAGAGAGGACGGAAAGATACACCACTCTTCCCGGGCACAAAATTCTTACATTATCCACATGCATACATTTCTTATAATTCTAACTCTTGACAAACCCTGATTCAAGTATTTCATTCACTTGTTCGTGACATTTTTTCTTTGGTGCATCTCTGACTTTAGTCAGATTTAAAGGCTTTTTTTGGGTGGCATTTTACAAAGATTGCAGTTGGAAGGGGGGGTCGAGAAGAAAGATAGTGCTCTGCTGGTCTAGAAAGGAACCCGAAATAGTTTAAAAGAGGAAAGATTGATGCCGAATTAGAATATTTGGATAAATGATTTTGATAATTTTCGTGCATCCGAGAGCATCCGTTATTCTTTGATTATTGTTCGTTACTAAGCTAATCAATACCTTCACTCACTAGTACGGCTTAACAAAATAATTCGTTAATAATTATAAAATAACCTGGCTTCTACTAAGTATCCGCAAAGAATATGGCCCTATTTACATTAAAAAAATATTTACAATATAAATTTTAACGGTTACAAAAATTGTTATTTATCACAGCTCATGGTGAAAAAGAAATGAGTGCTAAATTAATGTAAACCTAAAAATTAAACTCTTAAAAAAAATCTCTGAAAGGTTTTGTCATTTCAGACGAACAAATCTTATATTCAAATCAATGAAAATCATACCCAACCACTTAACTCTCCGAAAAAATACCTTGAATGGTTGTTCCCAGCTTTGACCTAAATTTGAAAAAGCAATTTTTTGAGACATCTTTTTTAAAAATTGATCAAAACATATTTTTACGCTTGTATGGTACAAATGTTTCTGTCTATCGGATTTCCTGCTTGCGAAGAGTTTTTTAATGGTTTTAATGGGTTGTGCCGAAAAATTAGTTTTCGATTTTTTAAATTGTAAATGATGTCAAAATTTGGACCAGAAATGAGATAAAATAAAAGACGCTTTTTGGTATTTTTTCATAACATTATTGTAAAAAAGGCTTGTCAATTTTAACCTTATTGCCACCAGCTAAAGAAATTCATTAAAACCTCACGATTCCAAGGTCATTTCAGAAAGCACTTAGAAAATTGAATTACAAGCTTTTTGACTATTGGTTTTTACAAAATTTATTAATAAATTTATACTTTATTGCCACCAGCTCTAGGAGTTTTTTTTTATGTTCTCTGATTTCAAGGTCACTTTAAAAAATGCATCACTCTAAAATGAACCAAACGGGATTAAAACGAACCAATACTCTTTTAAAAAATATTAGTTAATAACGGAAGAACTCGTGTGAAAAAAAGATAAACGTTTATTTATAACACCACCAAAAGATTTGTTAATTCTCTTACGATTATCATAATATTATAATCAAGCGATTTAAAAAAAAAATATTCTCATTGAATTTGTATAGTGATAAAATCAAATATGACGTGTCCCTATGCTATGTCAATCAAAAGCGATGAATGTGCTGACTATTAAATATACACCATTATGAGGCATACATAATATATTTAATTTAAAAAAAAATGATTGACATGTAAAAGTTTATATTCAGATGTCATTTTAATCCTTACAAACTGATGAATGTTGTATTTGTGTGTAATTTGGATATCGGCAATCTAGTTAGAAGTAATTATCATTAAATTCATTTCTATTTTTTAAAGGAGGCCTATGTCATTTTTGGATAATATTTGAAAGGTCCTTTTAAACGAGAGACAATAGTGAATCTCAGGGTCTTGAAAAACAAATCGGAAGTCGTTCAATAACCGAGTTTTAAGGACAAGAAGAAGTCGTATAAATAAACCACTCTCATTCGGTGATTATTAATTATATACAAATGTAGGGTGCGCATTTGACATATCTCCATCTAAAGGGATGATGGATAATCTATGAAGATAGTTCATTATTTGAAATACCGATAAAACAAACACAGAATTTTCACCAGCTGTCTATGTTTGAAAAATCCTATAAAGAGAGTGAAATCTATCAGACTTTCAGATTGTTAAAGTTTGACTTCAGACCAAAGGTGGCTGCCAAACTATACAGTAAGGCACACTAACGATGTCAACAGTTGTGTATAATTAAGTATAGTTTATGGAGCCTCTGTGTAGTACGCTCAATTCTGAGAGGCAAACTTAACTATGACTGGACAAGTGTTTTTATGTTACACCAATTATGTAAATGAGAAAAGATTATATTTTTTTACTACAAATATATAGCAAAAGTGATCGGAAACGGGTCTTTGAAACATTAAATTAGACGAGATTATTACCACCCCACGAGAAAACTGTTCATTCTCCGCTGTAAAGTCATCCGAGTTATTAGTTTCTGTACCCTTTGAGGGGTTGTCGAACAAATAACTTTCGAATGTTTTCATCCGGGTTTGGTGCACACGATATAAGTCAGTAATATACAACTAATCAATGAACTCTTTGAATGAAAACAGTATTCTGCATAATACGTATTTTAAAAAGGTTTCCAACTCTTTGAGCATTCGAGCATATCGATGCAACTCGCACGGTTTATTTGGATCATGTCAACACCTTATTTAAACAAGTCTCAAGGTATCAGTCGGTAACAACTAGATATACGTATGCATATCACATCGATATATCACATCGAATATGCTAAGAGTGCGGTGTTATATTATATATAAACCTATTAACCTCAAATCGATTAATACTTGCAATTGAATTGATCTAAATATTGAAAATAACACTGGTAAAATGGTCTAATTATTTTAAGAAACTGAAAGCTGATAGATTGCATATCTGGCAAAGTGTTTATTGGTCATTCATTGTAACCATGATTTAAATCTCAGAACTGAGTTGTAAAACATACTCTGTACTGTGAAGAAGAAATGTGTATCCCGAGGCAGTAAAAAAACTCCAACCGTAGTCTTCGATGTCATTAAATCTGCACAGCATTTTCTGTTATGATTTTTCATTTTGCAAATATTTTCTAAAAAGATTTTTTTGAAGTATTTGTCTTAGAGTTTTGATAAAACATTTTTTTTTCAAGGTTTTAAAACATTATATCGTCGCTGGAAAGGAAAAAAGGGCTGAAGCGTCATTTTTGGAAGATTACTACAGAGCACATAAAAGTTTTTTCTGTTTTACAATAAAGTCTTAAGTACCTGTTTGGATTTAAAAAAAAAGTTAACTCAAGTAATTCAATGCTCTTACCGAGTTGCCTGAAGCGACAAAAAGCCTAAAAAGAGTCTCAAGCTTGTGTCGTTTGAGTCAAGCCGTCTCCCAAATGGTAAATATATTTTAGATGGCCGAAGGGCCACAAAAGTCTTCCGAATCAAACGAGAGTCAGAGCATTCGACGCAGAAAAAAATCTGATCAAAACTTCATATTTAACTCATTTTTGACCCAAGTGTCGCTTAAGCTCTTTTGCCTTTCCAGTGATAATATATTGATCGAGTAAATCGAATTAAACGAATTGAGCTGGGCGTGATTTGCTTCAGATTATCCTTTCTTGTAAGCATGATTCTATTCGCGTATTTTTTTTGTAATTAATTAAGTTATGAGTTATGAAGGAACTAATGCCACCCGTTCTTCGTCATCTCGAGTCAGGTAACTGGTGAGAATTTATTGACTGCTAACGGCAAAAACTAAAATTAATCGTTGTGTGTGTGGGTAATATTTTTTAAATGGGAAGTATGCCTTTTCATATAAAAAAAATATTTCTAATTTATTTCAGTAACGAAATATGGAACCACAGCAATTAGAGTAAACCCAAACTATACAATCTTAGAATTGTGTGAATTAGTGCCCATGTTTATAAACTTCATCACTGATGTCATTGCCAAACGTCACTGAGAAACAGACTTTTGTCTTGTTTACGCCTCGTTTTTATAATAAGCGAAAAAGGCAACAATTGTTAATGATAATCGAATTTGAATATTCGAAAAGTATCAAATATATCCTAAAAAAATAATCTATAAAGAATAAAATATATTGTAGGTAGGTATTTTATTGTTTGTCTAGATTTGATAATTTTATTTACATAAACATCAGTTCAAATTTTGATTAATTTAAATTTTTGATTAAGAAACCGGAAATTAATGGGTGTTTTGAATTTTTTTGACTTGTTTCCTTAATTGATTAAAATATAGTAAATTGAACAACTAATTTCGAAGGTCAAACTGGATTCAATATCAAGATTTAATAATATTTACAAATTTAAACAGTTGGTCGAAAATTCATAATTTTATAATGTATTTTTACGATAGCGATAGAATATATTTTTTCCACGGTTTTTGTGAAATAAAAGAATTCAATAGATGTTAACTGATATTTCAGCATTTTGAAAAAAAAAAAGTAATTATCATACATACAACTTTCTGAAATGTGGTTATTTAGAAATAAAAAAATACAAGCTGAAAAGCTAAAATTTCTTTGAAAAAAACAGCAAATCTTTTGAACGCAGATACTCAACATTGTGTCTGAAATTCGAGGTTATCCCAAATAATTTCAGGTCGCAGCGTTATTTCCATCATGAGCTATATAGTGAAGAAATATCTATAAAATAGGAGTATGTACCAGGTTTTGCCCGAGTGTTAAAACCCTTTTAAAAATCCATTATTAATTTTTAAAAAATGAAGCAATATTTACGGTAATTTTTTTAAATTCATATTGTTACTTCAAAGCTTTGTCTGTGTGCGCAAGGAAGAACGGAAGGAGTAAAAAATATCAAGTTTTGAGTTAAGTATGCAGAATTGTTCCTTGGATACATATCTAGCAAGGAAAAATGAGATGTGTCAGAAAATAAAATAATATTCCATTATTTTTTTTTAATTATGTTACATATGACATGATTACATTAAAAAAAAAATTCCTAAATTTTTTTTTGGTACTCCTGAACATCTACGTTTATCGACTCATTTCGTTCTTCCTTGCGTACACAGATAGATCCCATTAGGAAAATGTTGCTAGTAATAATAGCTACATTGACCTACAAATTTTAAAAAGCTGTTCAAAGTAAATGACTCCAGAACTCAAGTTCGAGGGTTTCTTCTTCAAAGATAACATTGAATGAGGTATTAGGGATTTCCGGAATGAAATGTATTTCATACAAATTGTTTTCAAAATAAATACCTCTGAATATATTTTTTATGGTGATGCTCATACCAAAACATTTAGAAATTCAAAAATATAATTATAAAATTAAAAAAAAAAAACTTACGTATAACTGCGTTGACTCCAATAAATAGCGAAACGCATAACACTACAAACCCAAAGCCCGTCATATTCAAACAAATTTATATCACAACCACTTTCAAAGAAAAAATCGAAAAAAATAAATTAAAATTGAATTCCAGACTGGAGGGCTATTTCAAGCCAACCGACTTTTTTCGCGAGTTAGTTTAAGGCTTCTGTAGAGTTAACTTGAGTTGCTGAGGAGCTGACTCTAGTAGCCAGTATGTTTAACTCCAGCCAGCAGTAGGCTGGTCTAGTGTGGAGTGGAGTGATTGCAATAATGACTTCTAACTTGCCTGAACTAGCCATTTCAACACTCTGCCAGGACTGAGTCGGCTAGTCTCTAAACTGCGTAATTCCACATTTAAAAAAAAAACTTAATATATTCTACTACTCGTTAGTAAATGGCTTCGCGCAGTTTAGATACAAATGTTTTCTAAGTGGTTGGAAGAAATTGTCACCTGGCAATAATCCCTTATTTATATTACTGTGTTGCTATATGTTAATAAAGTGTTAGTAAATGAATGCGTCTACATATTTTTTACAACTTAAACTGAACAAAATTTCTGATGGAAGAGCCTGTAAGTGACAGATTCTTTCAGTATTGCCTTCGTGTAACACCACCGTTCAGAATCGAAAAGTTGCTTGAAATAGCTTTGGCCATGTTTGGTGACTAAATAATCTGTCTCTTCCCAACCTTCCTCTTCTTCATCTTTACTCTTTTATCTTAAGACTCGGAACATACCTTAATTTTGGATGCCATAAATATGTCAAAGATGCCATTCCCATTAGTCTTGGATAGTTGGAACTCTTGTACAGTATTCACAGAATTTTTTTTTGTGTATTTTTGACACCAAAGCTAATTTTTTGTGAGTTTTTCCTACTTTAGACACAAATATTATTAGTCCACAGACTAATTAAGTTTTCATTTTTTCTGTGTCCCAAAAAAGTGTTCACTTGAACTTAAAGTTTATTATTTTACTTGTGTTGTTATTAAGTAATCAAACTGAGAAAACATTAATAAAAAAATAATAAAAAATAAAACGAAGCAAAATCCAAATTATGATTAATTAATTATAAATAGAGTGTGAACTTTTCAAATTTGGAACTCACGTTAGTTGAAAATATCCCAACTTACCCAATAAAGTGTTTTATACATTGTAATGTGTTTCAGACATTATTATATATTTGAAGTGGGTGAATAAAAGCAACTTATTTTTTCTTGGTCAGCCAAGTTATATCCAGTGAGTTTACACGGGTAATAACTAGTGTAAAAAATAAAGTGCGTATCTGAAAAAAATGCATTTTGTTTTACTTAGATTAATTTTGAACCCAACGCTTCAAATAATATTATTAATTTGCAATCATCAATGTATCGCTGACTCTAGTTTAATGGTTTTATAGGTTAAAGCATCAGCATTTTATGATGGTTCCCTTGTTACTTTAATTGTTTTTAATTAAAGTAAACACAAGTTAATGATATTTCCTAGTAATAAACAAATAAAATATTGAAGGTTTACTTACTGCGTATCTCACTATACACGGTGTCCTATTTTTTTTCGACCTGTCAAGAAGTAATTCAAAGAAAATAACATATTGTATATTTGTACTACGTTCCAGAGTGGTAGACACTCTCAGTATCGCCCTGGTCAAGGAGCACCATTTAGAATCAAAACGTTGCTTGAAATGGAATGATCTGTATTAAGTGATTAGCTCTGAATAAAAGGCACTAACAAACCTTCCTCTATTTCTTCTCTACGTCTATCAGACTCACAACATACCACAAACGAACTATCACCACTGGATCCAGACAGTTGGGTCGTGCACTAATTACAAAACAAGTAACATTTCAATATTATTATTACTATATATTTTAATTAACAATGAATCAGATTATTTGTATCTTGAAGCTGCAAACACTCCCGAACGTTGAGTTTTGGAATCATGAAATTTGCGCAGATTTTTGTTTGCATTTTTTTATCAATGCAGTATTTTTCGGTGCATTGGCATTGTAATTTCTATCATGAGCCATTGAACGTCGAAGTATCTGCTTAGCTGTATAAACATGAGAAAATTTAGCGTAAGTGTAGGCAAATGATGATTTAATATTCTTCACAAAAAACAATTTTTTTCATGTTTTTGGCTTTCCTCCACTTTTTTAGATATGTATTTTTTTTACTTATTGGCGTTTTCTGTTTTTTTTTTTTAAATTTTATACAAGGAATCAAAAAACACCCAAACACCACTGTGCTAGTTCAACACTAGTTATAGTATTGAACTAGCACAGTGATATATCAAAAAATAAACTCCACATAAAAATGAATATAATTACACGACGATACATTTAGGGTAGGAATCAAATTCTTGCAAATGTATAATATGTAAATGCCTTGTTGAAGCAAATGTTTCTTGAATACAAGAGAAATGACAATACAAATCAGTGAGGTATGAAACTGGTAGAGAAAATACGAAATAATACAGAAAACAGTTGGAATGAGATCTCTTAGGAGTATGAGTGCTAAAACCATGTACATTAAAATCATCCATTTTACGATTAAGAAGGTTTGAAACGATTGTTGAGAAAAAAAGCATTTTTCTATGGTTTTGAAATTTAATGCATGGCAGATGGGTGAAAATAAGATTATATATAATTGTAAAATTTTAACATTTTTACACATTTTTTATCAAGACCGGACCGGTTTCAACCTATTACGTCATCTTTAAGCTGGTACATTTATTGCTTATACTGCGGTGTTTATACATTTTTGGGGTGTCAGGGGTGGATAACAATGAATTGAAGTAAATTTTATGAAGAACGTAATATTATATCCTGATTTCATAAATCGTAAAGTTTGGAAAATGTTATCATAATATTAACTATTATTAAACCTGTTTGTTTTATTTTAAATTTTGTAAAACAAAATAACAATGTGTACAGTGGTTACAATCTGTATTTTTAAAACATTAAAATGGAAATACACCACGAATGTTAGTTGCAAAAATATTAATATCAGATTGTAAAGATCATGTTTAACATAAAATTGCACAAACAAATAAGTTGTAGTCACTCTGGAAAGACTATGCTAGATCGAGTGAATCAAATACTTGATTCTGTTCCTCTAAATATATGAAATACACAGGGAATAACAGAAGAGTACAGATGTATAAGATAATTTATGAATGTGCATGAAACAAAGAATGTGCGCCAATACAGAGTTATGCGACGTTTTATCCTTTATGCCTACTAATGACTACTGATTATTCAATTCATTAGTATTAAAATATTTTGACAAAAACTTTACAAACCTATGCAACTACTTCAGTATTATAAGCCACACTTTTTCTCACTTGAGATGAAATTATTTTTAAATCTGTCTCGATTAAAGAAAATCAAAATGGTAATCCGTGTATATGTAATAATGTTGCAATGTACTTGCTATTTATAAATCAATTATTATTTATCTAGTCTAGAAATAGTTTCCATTAATTATCTTTGCAGTTGATTAAAGAAACTTCGCTTAAGCACAATGATTATAAATCTAGAATAAGTTTATTTAAAGGCCATTATTTGTGCGTGTTTTTTTCTTTGGAATTATACAAATCTCTTATCTTTTTAAGGGCCTTCTTTTAAAAAAAATAAAAAAAATAATTAATTTACCATAAAAATGGTGAGATTCATGCAAAATTATTGCACAATATGTGTCGATTTCTAAGGTCTAATTGATGTTCGCTAAATACCTAAAAATAAATATCTAATTTAGTTATAGAAAAACTTATAATAATAAGTTTTAAATTTATACAATTAGAGGGTCTCCATTAACCGCTGATTTTCGGCCTGTCAGCGTTTGGTTAATTTTGATTGCCGCTATGCTTGCCAGATTAATCTAAAAAAACTAATATTTAAAAAAATGACATAACATAAAAATACAACATAAAATCTTTTTGGTAAAATGGTATATGGAACATGTGCCTTTTTAGTCCCTGTTCTTTTTGCCAAGAGAAAAAAATGTTTTTTTTGGGAATAGTGGAAAGGGCTGATCTTTTCTGAGGATTTATATAGGCTTTTTTAAAATGTTGTTTATACACGTTTGTCATACCCGGCGAGGCTATTTATTGAGGCGTTTTCATGGAAATCACTTTAAGACGAAACTTCCGAATCATGAATTAATTGAACAACAATGGCTTTTTTTTTTTAAATATTTCTAATCTTTTTAGTAATATTAGGAGGTGTGAGCCAGATAGTTCATGCCAAAGTAAGTTTGGCACAATCAAGGTACACCGAAAACGTGTAGATTTTTTTTTTAAAAAGAAAGACAAACATTCCCAGTGGTAGATACTCTAAGTATCGCCCTGGTGAAAGACCACCATTCAGAATCGAAAAGTTGCTTGAAATGGCTTTGGCCGTGTTTGGTGATCAGATCTGAATAGCCAGGTATATCCCAACCTTCCTCTTCTCAATCTCCTTCCCCTCCCCACTTCCTTCAGCCTCACAACATACCCTATTTAGGGATGCCATAGTCTCACTGGCTCTAGACGGTTGGGAGCAGTTGAGACTCTTGTGCGGTATTTATATAAAAAAAAACATTCCCAATTTACGAATAACCTGACAATATTTGAAAAACTCCTACTGCCATCATAAGAAGCGGAAGATGTTGCTTGTGCAATGACGGAGGACTTAGTTAGCAGAGGAATTGAATGCACGACGCCCGAGTGGGAATCCGACGCGTTTGTTTGCTCAGCTACCGACCAGTCATTATTTGGCATTTGGTCATCATTATTTTATAATACACTGCTGACAGCAACTGTTTTGTTAGGCGTCATCAAATCAACTGGGTTGATATTCGTGTTAAGGATTGTGGAAGTGATTTTCTTTGTTTCCTCTATATGAGTCAGAACAGTTATTATTCATGCAAAACAGAAAACATGAAAATTGTAAAATAAAACACTTATTATATTTGGCATTCCCCGAGTGAAATTGGTTATCTGCACATTTGGTGCAAGAGGCAACTGCAAAATCTACTTTTTTCTGTGGTTTGGCTTCTTAAGGCTCAAGGCAGATATTTGAAATGGACAGCAAATGTTGAACATGACTTTGGACCTGACTTTGTACTTAATTTTGAACATGGTTTTAGACATGTTTTTTGGCAGAACAGAACCTAAAAGTAGGTGGACAGAAGCTCATCGACAATGGGTTACATGTTGCATGACCAAACGAGAGTTGCTAGTGGTATAATGATTTGTTTGAAATGTTATCTTTTTTTTAATGATTTGTTCCATATTTTAGAATTGTTGAGTTTGAAAAAAATAGTTTAAATTAACATGTAAACCAAACCATTTGCGTTTGAAAAATAAAAAAAATAAATTATCTTGTTCAGTGGAAAGGTTAGATAACACAAAGGAATCTTTATTCTGAAAACAAGCATTTCATTAACATTACGTCGTTCTGTTTGACCCATATTTTTAAGCTATTCATTCAAAAGATATCTTGAAAGTCGGGAAAAACCGGCTATCAATTTAGAGACTTAACAGATAACAAGAAAACTACTAAAATACCCCCGCGGAGCGCAGAACATTGCGTGTCATTAATGATACCCTTTTACGCAATTCTTCCCGAAGACAATTGCACAGTAAAATGACTGAGATTAGATATAATGCAGCGTCTTGAGACCAGAGCAGACTGCACAAAACAGTGATCATGGCTGATAAATGGATGCTTCCATGTTTCATATTATTATTATTGAAATAAGACACATTGTCACGGGTAATTAGCCGGTAGTGAAACTGGTAAGAATAGTATCACATCAGGTATAATTAGATGAATATAATTTATGCTTTTAAAGAATTAACAGAGATAATTATTTACAGGATTAGGTCGGAAGTCCAGAAAAATAAAAGTGCTTGCAAAATGTGTATTATTTCTGGTATATGCAATTATAAAACTAATTTTATCAGGGCTGTACTATTATTACGTCGTGAAATATCATTGGTGCTTGGTATTACGAGCTTAAGTCATTTTTGACTTTGGCCAATATTGAGCACTTCAAAATATTGTTGATCATGTTTCAAATCATTTAAATAACTATTTAATCGTAAATAGCGTACCCGAAAATACTGATCTCCAATTTATTTCAATTTTAATTCAGATACTGAATTTTCACAATAAAAAATTAAAACTTTAACATGAAGCACTCACTTTGTGGTAAGACATAATTACATTTTAAATAAAAGTAACTTTGTTTTGACACCACTTTATTAGATACATATACCAACCGGTTTCAGCTCTACCTGAACCTTCTTCAAGGTGGAACAATATATAATTTACACGAATACATATTTGTTCAACAACGAATACGTCATATTTGTTCAACCCTGAAGAAGGTTCAGGTAGAGCCGAAACCGGTTGGTATATGTGTCTAATAAAGTGGTGTCAAAACAAAGTTACTTTTATTTAAAAATAAAATTAAAAAAAGTTTTCTGAAAAAAAAAAATTGTCTTAAGCCCTTAAGGGTCAGCAATCAACAATGACGCTTAACGTCACTATGTAGCATTCTAATATTAGCAATACTAAAAATTATGTATCTGCAAGTTTTGTGTTGGTATTTAACATATGAAATTTCTGAGGTTTCCAGTAAATACATTTTTTTAATCGTAATCCTTTTAATTCAATGAAAAACATACTAAATTGTCAGTAAAAGGTGCTGTTTGAAAACCAACAAAGGAATTTTTGAACGTTTTAATTTAAAAGATTACTGTTTGAGAATTGTATTCACTAGAAACAATAGACATATTAATTCTAACTACCCGTATAGAATTAATCGATAAATAATTTGTGGTTTTGCTTGTACTAGAAAGCCAAAAAGTATGTAATAATACAAAACATCAAAGATAAATGGTAATAAACGTTACTCTAAACACATTGATAAAATAGAGCCTTATTCTTGCAGTAATCCAATCGTAATTAATTATCGTGTTAATTTCTACTTACAATCTAAAAGATAGATTCCTGTTACCATCTAAGTTTGCGATTCAATTCGGTTTGAATCTTCGCTTACAAAAACAAAGATGGTTGCCACCCGTGAAAAACAGATTGTAACAATAAATATATGACTAAAGCGATACTATTGAAATGAGATTCGGTGGCGAAATTGAAAAACGCACCCGTTCAACAAGCGGGATATTCCTAGTTTGATTCGCAGTGGCACTCAAATCTTATTTTTATTTTTACACCTAGACTTATACATAGACTAAAGCCTTAACTGAAGTCTAGAGGTCAGTTGTATAAAAAATGCTTGTTACTTCCAGTGGCGGCTCGTGACTTTTTAGTGTGCTAGAGTGCTAAGATTGAAAAATACGACGTTATTGATGTTGTTGTAGCCGAAAATGATTTTTATTTTTTTGAAAAAAAAAAAAAAAAATTGTATGAAGTTTTTCAGGATTTTTCAGTTTTGGTGGTGCACTGCACGGTTTTCTGAAAAATCTTCATACAAAAATTGAAATTTCGAAAAAAAAAAAATCGTTTTCGGCTACAATAACATCAATAATGACGTTTTTTTGAATCTCAGCACTTTAGAACACTAAAAAGCCACAAGCCGACACTGGTTACTTCCTCTAGCATCCCATAAATAGATTTTCTTAGTTTAAAATGCAAAATAATGTTACAAAAAAAACACACACAGTAATTTCAATTATTTAGATTTATAATTGCAGATATCTAATTTTTATTCAATGTAAGGGCATTCCGAAAATCTGCATACAATTGGACGTAGTTATGCAGAAAGCGTCCAACCCCAAAAAGATCAAACTAAGAAAAATGCGTTTGAAAATATGACGATACAAAAGCACATTACGGCATTTTTAAAGTGAATATCAGTGTTTTTTTCTTTATAAGAATCATTAAAAAAGTTAATTGATGATCTAATATTGTATTTGTTAAAAGGGTATATGGTATTTACTACGTTTTCTTACATTTTAATGTTTGGATGCTTTTTAAAAATGTCGATATGTCAAAGAGCTTAGTACTAATGTGCTCTATGTGGGTTGGATTTTTTCCATGAAATGGTTGGCAGTGTATATCTAAGCGCATTTTTTTAACTATGTAAATAAAACAAACATGTGGCATAATATTTAGAAAAAAACATGCTTCAAGTGACCATAAACCTAATAATAGAAAATGTCGATTTGGACGTTTTCTTTGAATTATAATATTGGCACTTTTAAAACATACATTTAAAACGCAAAATGCGTCCAACCCACATGGATGATTCTTACAAATTATATTGACGCAGTTAAACATAATCACTGAATGCATTCCCACCACTTGGATGTTTTCTAACATTATTATCGTTAGTTGATATTTTATAAGTTAGAAACAACAGAAAATATGCAAACCACATAGACGTTTTTTTCAATGTGGGTTGGTAAAAAATTGAATTACCAAAAATCTTCTGCATTTAGAGCTTAGATGTTTTCAGCATATATAAATCTCGTATTTATCTAGAGTAAAACTCGATTTTTTTTAAATTGTGGGTTGGATGCTTTCTGCATGACTACGTCCAATTTTAAATCGATAAAGTGTTGGTTTAACTGTGACATTAAAAACCCTTATAGGGAGTTTCCCAGAAAACTGGTAACAAACCTCTCAATTACAATGAAGCAATTATTTGACATTCCCATTCGGGAGAATTTTAAAATTACGCCGTTGTGTGATTGTGGTAATGGTTCTTTTAGTTTAAATAGTCATAACAATGATTCATCACTATTCTAAAATGACACTTATTGAATCATTGCGAAGACAGACTGCTTCTCATAAGCCTCCCTGTCTAATGTTAATAGCTTCATACAGAGACCGAGGTTAGCGCATGAGCCGTTCCCAACTAGCAAGTAAGTTAATCAATACTTGAACATTAATGGGAAGGCCCGGATAAATTGTTACTATCACAAATGATTTCATACATTTCGATTAGCCCTTTTTGACTGCTAATTGTTAATTTGGTGCGTTGTGTGGACTGTCTGGACATAGTTATTTAAAAAAAATCGTCTATTACATTAAGATGACTAGCTTCCTGCTTGCCGTCTAAGGCGTTGATAATGTTTTAAACTTATAACTGATATCTAATCATAAGTGTGCGACACAATGGTTTAAGAATTTGATTCACTGGAAACCTTAGACATTTTGCCAACTACCCGAATTGAATCTACATTTTTGTAGTATTGCTTATATTAGAATCCTACAGAGTGACGTTTAGCGTCATTTTCGAGGGCTTAAGCTAACTATGCCATATGAAAAATTATCCGATTTGGCTCAAATAATGGTGAACTTACATCCTGAAGATAAGTAATGCTACTTATATCCAACGAACGAATAAAATGCATTAAAAAAAAACTTTTTAAAATGTACGATTTTTTCGAGCATTTTCATATTTGTGTTTTGATGATCATTTTGAGAGCTGAATAGTTTATAGACCTAATAATTTTATCATAAAAAACAGCCTAAAGTTTGCTCGTACAGCTAATCGCTGTAATTAAACAACATTTTAAGCCTCATCGTATTCCTACATAATATTTAAATTTATAAAAAAATAATCCAACCTTTTACAAAAGTTACAAATTACAATTCAACTCATCAACATATATTAGAATTTGGCAATAGATATAGCGAGCAGTTCAGTTTCATGCACGGGTATTTTCAAATCCGTGCAACTAAAAAATTGCACGTCTTGGAATGTCATACAGTAAGAAGCGGAGCAAACACCGTCAAACAGTGATAATAACAAATCGTATCGAAAAAATGACTGATTCCGTACGCTGCACGGATTACGAATGACTTCAGAGTTATTCAAACCGAGGGTTCAAATGAAATGTTTTACTCAGGGATCGGACAAGGTATATATATATTACAATATTGTCGCTGGAAAGGCAAAAAGGGCTTAAGCGACATTTTAGTCAACAATGAGTTAAATATGAAGTTTCATCAGTTTTTTTTTCTGCATCGAATTGTCTGACTCTCTTTTGATTCTGAAGACTTTTGTGGCCCTTCAACCATTTAAAATGTATTTACCATTTGCGAAAAAGCTTGACTTAAGCGACAGAAGCTTCAGGTAACTCAGTAGCATTGAGTTACCTGGGTTAACTTTTTTTTTCAACTCCAATTAGCTACTGAAGACTTATGAATTTTATTTTAAAATAAAATAAAAACTTTATAGTGCTCTGGTGTCAGCTTTCCAAAATGGCGCTTTGGTCTTGAAGGCCCATGTTGAAGGAGGGAGGAAACACAGAGGCCGGCAAATCGTTCCATAACCGAGCTGTTGAACATAAGAACGAGTCGTAAAAGCGACCCGTTCTCATGTATTGAATGTCAACCGTGTACAAATGTTGGGCGTGTGTTTGGCGAGTTTCCCGACTATGCACCGGTGCCGAAGGGATCAATGACGCAAGTTCCTCGGAGCATCTTCCATTGAAATACCTGTAGAACAAGGACAGCATTCCCACCTGACGTCTGTGCTCCAAAGTTTGCAATCCGTTTGTTAAGATAGGAGAATCTATCAAACGGGCCGCCTGTTTCTGCACAGAGTCAAGGGTTTTTTTCAGGTATTTAGGGGCTCCAGACCAGAGGTGGCTGCCAAATTCAACAGTGGGGCGTACTTGCGATTTGTACAAGGTCAGCAGTTGTGTACTATTGAAGTATCTGCGGGCCCTGTACAACACGCCCAACTTCTGAGAGGCTAACTTTACTCTGGCTTCGATGGAGCCCCGGTGCCTTAACTGGTCACTTAAGGTTACACCAAGCATCTCAATGGAAGGTTTGTTGGGAAGATTACTTCCGTTGAAGGAGACTAAATTATCATTTGGATCCCTTTTAGTCGTAATCAGACATGATTGGGTCTTTGAAACATTAAATTCGACGAGATTATTCTTACCCCAAGAGGAGATTCTCTCAAGGTACTCGTCCATTCTATGCTTCAAAGCCTTCCGAGCCGTTTTTGTTTCTGTGCCCTTTGGGGGCTTGTCAAACAAAAAAAATCATGAACTGTACTGTCATTCATGTAACAATGTATTGGTGCACATGACAAAAGGTCGTTGATGTGCAACGAAAAAAAAAAAAAAAAAAAAAAAAAAAAAAAAAAAAAAAAGTTGGCTTAGCTTATTTCCTGAAATTAATCATTTTTGTCGATATTCCAAATTAAAAGTTAAAAAAAATAATCTAAAAATATTGTAATAAGAACATACATAAATTAAAAACAGGTTGTTAATAGGGTTTTGTAATTGATGAACATAACTAAGTTATAATATTTAAATAATATTAATAATCTAAAACAAAAAATATGAAAGAGAAAAAAGGCAGAAATTAAAAATAACTATGGTGATGACCGAGGCTCGAACTACGAACCTCTGATTTTAGGCTGCCATCTTTTGATGATATTCAAAGTTCTACCCGAACACATATTGAATATCTAGATGGTGTCTTGAATAAATATTTATATGAAAAGATGGCAGCCTAAATTCGGAAGAAATTCAAATATTAAATAATTTTTAATACAAATATCTCGATCGTTTAAGAATGCTCCCTTTAAATGAGGTCTTGATGGCTTAATTGGCAGAGTGTTACTCCCGGATATTGGGAGTAGAGGTTCTGAGTTCGAGTCTCAATCATGACTATTGTTCTTTTTAGCTTCTGATTTTTTTCTGTTTTATATTTGTGTTTTAGATTATTAATATTATACAAATACTTAATAATAACTAATAATTAATGCTTTAAAGTTAATTCCAATTTTAAATTTTTTTTTTGTCTTCTTCACACATAACATCTTAATAAATCAAATTTACGGTCAATTATGTTAAATGAACGAGTATTAACTACGGACTTTGATTTGGTTTCAAGATCATCTGGATGTAGGTAACTCTGATGGCTATTTATTTTGACCTTAGTAGATAATTAAACAAATACCTTTGAGTAGATATTTAATACTGGCTACAGTAAAACGTTTGCAAATATTTACCTACAAGATAATAAACATATGAGGAAGTTTATTTATAATGTGAAACCAATGTTGTTTTTTTCTACCTACCAATAAAATCTATATGGGCATCAACTGCTGACAACTATGAAAATTAAAATTTTACTTTCCTAAAATTGCAATTCTTCCTACTTTTTAAAAATATATATTTTTTATAGTGAATACCACAAAAGAATCCCAACTCCCCCCAACCGTCTAGAGCCAGTGAGACTATGGCATCCTTAATTGGGGTATATTGTGAGGCTGTAGGAAGTGGGGGTGAGGAAAAAAAGGAAGGTTGGGAAGTACCTGACTAATTATCAAATAATCAAACACGGCTAAAGCCATTTTAAGCAACGTTTTGATTCTGAATGGTAGCCTTTTACAAGGGCGAAACTTAGAGTATCTACCACTCTGGAACGTGCCGCAAATATACATATATTTTTTAAAAGAATTAAATGTGTTTTGACATATATTATTAAAATAAAATTCACTGACGCGTCCGCGAACTTTGGATTCGTAGTCCAGTGTCTTACCACTTGACCATGAAAGTCTTCAATTGGACAACTTGGACATTCAAAACCTTTGTTTTGTAAAAAATATGTTTTTATATTTTTGTAGAAAGCAATAACTTTATGGTTTGACATATTTAATATAAATAAAATAATAATTATGTATTGGACTAAAGATTTAATTTAAATTTAAGTTATTTCTAATTATTTATTAATCATCTTCTCAATTGACGTTTTGCCACTTTCTTTCATATTTTATTTTCTGTCTCTTTCTCTCTCTTCCTATGTTATAATTTTAAATGTAATTTTATTTTGTGTTATTATATTTTATTTAATATTGTGTTCTCCCTTTGTTTGTTTATATGGTATAACAGCACACTTTGTACGTTTGCTTAGTTTAATTTTGTAACTTGATAAAGTTTGGGCTAAGCGAAACTGGTCGGTCATAAAAAATAAAAATAAAATCTGTGGTCATTTACAAAGTTATAATTTCATTTTCATAAATTGTGTTTTTCTTACCAAATAAAATAAATGGGTTAACAATAAAATAGTTGTGACTACCACGAAATAAAAAATTAAAAATTTAATTATAAAAAAAATGAATAAAGTTTGACCTTTTTGAATGTTTTTTTTGGGAACGCTCATTACTCATTTATTTCATGGACGGTGTGTCCATTTAAAATAAGACGTAAATTTATTGATTCATTCGTTTAACAAGAAAAAAAACGTAATAAAATATTGGGCGAAGCCGGGTTACAAATCTAGTACATATGACACTATAAGTAAGTTCAGATTTTTTTTCTTGTTTTCTGTCATAGAAAAAAAAAACACTTTTGTTTATATTTTTATTTTGAAAAAGAAGTGTATACCAATAAATATTTTGCAAGTCTATGCAAGACATATATTGAAGGAAACCTTATTTTTCGTACCGAGGAAACGTGGGTAATGAAAACCGCACGTTACGAAGTGTTGCAGTGCCACTGATGAGAGATTGCCTGCGGTGGAATTTCGAACCACAGATGATTTCAACGCACATTTCAAATTTCAACATTTTCTTAGTATCAAGCTAACTCTAGTTCCTGGTTTCATTGCGAATAGTACTCACGTGAGTTAACTTTTATTAGCTTTTAATAAAATGAATGCGTTGATGGAAACACAATATTTATTTAAAGTAGAAAAACAGTACAAGTGAGTATTAATTACAATTTTCAAATGGAGAATCTACAACAAACTAGACACGTAGTCTCTTTAACTGAAGGTCGTAGATTAACGTCTTGTGGGATGTTGCGGTCCCTTTTATAAGTGATATCGTTGCTGGAGTCGTGTGCAGTCCACCTCCGGGTCCATTGTAGATGATAGTGTATTCGGTGTCGTTGACACGGCTAGATAAGATGCAGAGCCGGATTCATGTTATCTTAGGGTCGGGGGCAGTCTATGGTAGGTAACACGTGTGTGCGTAAAGAAATTTTCATTTTGAATATTATAAAAGATAAGATTTTTTACAAGGATTGTGTGATGCACTATCTTTTTTATAAATGGGAAAGATACAAAATAAATATTTTTAAGACATGTGCAGTATGTGTACAAAAGAAATATTCACTTAATTGAATTTATGATGGTATACAAGCAAATGGATGGTGGAATAATACAGAATGCTCCAGGCCTCTAGGTAAAAGATAATGTATGAGATGATGTATACATGTGCATGAAGGAAGAGACAGAGTTGTGTGGCTTTATATCCTTTATGACAACTAAGAGAAATGGCGTTATAAGTTAGATATGTAAATGCTAATTTCCTTTAAATATATAAAGGGCATCAAGGAGGACGCTCGCAGTGTAAATATTCATAAGCATTTAATGATAATCACAATTTTAAACAAACATAATTATATTTTCGTAGAAAACAATCACTTTGTGGTTCGACATATTTGAAGAAATTAAAAAATAACTTTGTATCAGACCACGGATATTATTTTAATTTTTATGACCGACCGGTTTCGCTTAGCCTAAGAAGCATCCGCATACAAAATTAAACAAACAACAAAATTACATTGTGTGCGGTTATATATTACATATATACAGAGGGAAAACAAATTATAAAATAAAATAACAGAACAATGAGAAAACAATATTTAAATTATAACAAAGGAACAGAGACAGATAATATGAATTGATAGAGACAAAACGACAACTGAGTAGGTGATTAAAGAATAATAATAAATTTTAATTTTGAGTGAAACCTGTCGGTCATAAAAACTAAAATAATATCCGTGGTCTTATGCAAAGTTATTATTAAATTTTTTTAATTTATACATAATTATGTTTGACACATTTTCAAGTTAAAAAATCAACCAAAACCATTTTCTAGAATATTGTGAAAAACAGATAGTAAAATTCCCGGCTAGCCTTTTGTTGAAACATAAAACTAAAATAAGAATTGGTATGTATTTCCTCATTTTACCATTTAGAGACATCTAGAGGCAAATAATTTAACTTACACATCGCACCAAGACAAAATGAATTAAAAAATGCAGGTATTGCAAATTGCAAAAATCTTAACAAAATACTTTTACCTAATATCCACAAGGTTTGAGCATCCGATCAGAGATGTCGTTTTTGCCTATTGAAAATACGTTTTTTTAATGTCTTCTTTACTCACTTGGTGAAGCAATTTAAATTATAGTTTATGACAAAATAATGTGGAATCTTTCTTTTTATGAGTTCTTTTTTTGACCTTGGATTGTTTTAATGTTTAATTTATTTTGATCGGTGTAGGAAACACTCGTTTATTCAAATCCGTTTATTCACACAAAAACAGCGTCCTTTCGCTGTAATTTATTTACGTTATTCTTTTTAAATTTTTTTTTTTATAATTTAATTGAATTAAATTTAATATTATTATTATTGAGTTCTGCTATTTTCAGTTTTTTTTATTTTTAGTGACAGCTGTTTCGGCGTTTAAGGCCATTGTCAAACTGCCTCAAACGCCGAAACAACTGTCACTAAAAATAAAAAAACTGAAAATAGCACAAATCAATAATAATAATATTAAATTTAATTCAATTAAATTATATAAAAATTAAAATGGAGTTCTACAAATTGAACACAAAAACTATAAAAAAATACAAAAAATTACGTTATTCTGTTTTTTTTTTAAAATATATATTTTTTATTGTGCACAAGAGTCCCAACTGCTACCAACCCTCTAAAGTTAGTGGAACTATGGCATCCCAAAACGCGGTATGTTGTGAGGCTGAAGAGATTTGAGAGGAGAATAAGATGAGGAAGAAGAAGGTTGGAAAGTACCTGACTATTCAAATCTGGTCACCAAACACTGATAAAGCCATTCCGTTTCTATTCTGAATGGTGGTCTTTCACGAGGGCGATACTTAGAGAATCTACCACTCTGGAATGTGCTGCAAATATAGTTTTTATTATTTTATTAGAATTAAATGTTTTATGACACATATTGATACAATATTTTCATTTATTTTTGCACGCCGGGTTTGAACCCGCAACCTCTGGATTCGTATTCGAGCGTCTTACCACTTGACCACGGAGGCCGCTATGCTTATTGTTGGTTTTTTGTTGTTATTGGTGTTTCGCTAACTAAGCCAATTTTTTTTTATATTGGGTTAGAAAAAAGTTGTTTCATTTAAAAATAGTTGTGCTTAAATTTAATTTATAGTTTTGGTCATCAATTCGTAGAACTCATTTTTTTTTAAATTTAATAATTCAGTTGAATTAAATTTAATATTATTATAATGTAGTTCTGTTTTTTTTAGTGGGTAAAAATAGCAGAACTAAATAATAATGATATTAACTTTAATTCAACTGAATTATATAATTTTTTCTTTATTTAGTTATGTTTAAAAAAATAAAATAAACTCTGAGAAACTATGTACCCGAACAACAAAAGAAAGCGGGACAGTCAAAAATGAAAAAAAAAATCACAAAAATAATTCTCAAATTTCATTTTATTGTACTCATAATTCAACTAAAGTTCTAAGCGTTGTGTGTATTGTGTATCGGTATACGCTCTACTGGCGATGTACTTGCGATGCGTCATAAAGGAAGAGCCCCCTGTCTTGTTTACGCCTACCTATTGTCACTAGTGGAAAAAGGATAGCAAGTGTTTACGATGATTCTTCTAGTAATTTGAAAGTAATTAGCATCCATGCTCGTGCTCAAGAATGTCTCAAATCGGGGAATACTACGAATTATTGGATAACTTGCAATTTTTTTTTATACTCCTTTGAATTTAGTCCTGTATTCTGAGTTGTGTTTTAAGAACCTTCAGTGTTTTAATAACAAAGAAATAAAACAACATACAAATAACAATAAACTTTTAATATTACTGACTCCAACACGCTTTGGCTTCGATCTCTGAAGTTATCATAAATTAAAATTTAAAACAAAACACGCTGTATGTAAGCTAAGCATCTGTGTAAATACCATGCTTAGCTCAACTCTAGCTGAGATATCTTTACCTACTCTGTTGTATCAAATCAGTACCTACCTAGAAACAAGTTTCTCATCTTATTTGACCACAGCTAACAAAAATAATTTAATTATTTGATATTAGTATTTATGCAAGTCGTGTCAGAGAACTTTTCATCGACCCAGAAGATTAATATGATACAAAAAAAAACTTAACTATTGGTTTTACTACGGGAGTGGAAGCATTTCGTCGTAGGGGAATTGGGACGTGATTTTGTTGGCAATTTTTTTCAGGTAGTGGGCAGTAGTTCTCTCCAAGTGGGGCTTGGAAGCCTTCAAGAAGTCTCCCTTGTTGTCATGCAAAATGGAGTTCACCACTACACCTGAAAATTAGAAACAAATTTAAGAACATGGGGGACGGAGGATTATTAAAATATTTCTGCCAAAGGTTGGTTGGAAGACGTAACGACGTTGCTGGATCCAAAGCTGCCATAAAACACTAAATGTGTTTTCAGCTTCAGATGAATTTAGAAAATAGTAGACTATAAACGATAAACCATAATACTTGATAACAGTGTCTAATTGTAGCTTATGGAAAGATTATGGAATGATAAGAAAAATGGGAAACCATTCACTCACCAATGAAGTTGAAGTTATAAATTCTTGAAGTCTTCTTATACAATTTTATTATTTACAAACACGAATATACCACACTGATTTAAAACTCGTCCTCTGATTAACAAAACAACAAACCGACGAACATGCGGAAAAGGAACGAGCAATACGTTTTTTCACATCAAAATTCTTCTGTTTGATTGCCAATTGTTTCGAACACAGTGTTGTTGGATACGGCAATCAAATAAATTTAAATGGTTGGATAAGGTAGGAACGGACGAAAAACATGTAGGTAAGAACCTAACAAATTATTACTTTGAAATTCAACAGGCATTGATAAATAGTAAAATCTTATAGGTGGATGATTGTAGATATCAGCGTTGTTCCCGTTACACTCATAGTTTTTTTTTGGCTACGCACAGCTATAAACTCTACAGTGATTTTTTTCGACTCGTTTGCATTTAATGAAATTATTTTGGTGGAAAAACTTAAATAATAACCGATACTCTGTGTTGGATTCTAAAATCAACAATTTGATTGGTCATAACCTGATACCTTTTGTCCAGTCCTTACTTCCTTCCTTGCCAGTTTGTTCTATTTGTATGACTACGTAAAAGTGTGTTAAACAACCGATAACCCCCCACCATCCGGCAAAACACAAGACAAGGACGTCAAGAGCGGCGCGTTATTCGACTCCCGCCGCAGTCAACCGCAGTCACTCGTCTACAATCGCTCGGCCCACCCAGGGATGGCGCCTTTGCTTCGCCTCCGTCTCTGGAGGATTCGCCCCACTCAACTGTTCATCGTACGGGCAGATAGTTCGCCCCTCTCGAAGACGTCTAAACAGGTGAGCAAATTGGCTTAAACCTACCTTTCCCATTATTCTCCAAATAAAATCAATCATTCACCAAGTATTTCATCGTTTTACAGTCCACTCAAATTCATTCACGTCTTTCCAAAACTGAATCGAAGTTTCTGGATTGAACACTCTACATGTGAATCCTGTCTCGAATCAAATTTATATATGTGTATTTATGTTTGGTGAATATTTGATTCGATGGTCTTGGTCCACTGCGGGCTCAGTCTCTCCTAGCAAATTCGCACCTATTCTATTCAACCATCAACTTAAAAGCTTCATAAAGTTTATTCTTTAATTAAATACAAAATAAAATTTGTTACCTATTTCTGGGTTTCCTTTGAACAGGTCAGATGCGTAAATATCGTAATCGTGAACATCGATTCTCATGTTGATGGTGACTATTTTCAGATACTTGGCTCCGTTCTTCTCTTCCAACTTACCCCGCATCACAATGTCAGCAAGGCAACCAGCTGAAAAATAAAGAAGACCCTCAATCAGAGGCGGTTCGTGACTCTTTGGTCTAGAGTACTAATATTTAAAAAAAACGTCATGATTGATGTTTTTGTGGCCAAAAATGTTTTTTTTTCAATTTCGTTTGCTGTATGAAGATTTTCATTGGGTCATTGCTTTAGAGTATATAGAGTGGTATCTATCCAAGGCAGTGTAGTCAGTTTTTGAAGATTTTTACCGGACTCGGTGGACCTGGGCGTGGCTAAGACTAAAGTTAGGATATTTATACATCCATTCTTAGCACATATCGATATAATGTTTTTGTTTATTCGTATAACCACCTTTTCATTTTGTTTTCAAAAAAAATATGGCATATAACCTAAAAAACCGTTTAGCTGTGTCAAGTTTAGTGGCATAATAAAAAATGTGGGCGGAGTCCCGCGGTGACCCAGGACGTAAAAACCCGGAGAAAGTGATTTATCGCAAGTTTGTATGGGTTGTGTAAAAATAATTAGCTCTCTCTCCATACATTGTTACTCCAAGGGTCATTGCCCACAAAAACTGAAAAATCTTCATACAAAAAAAGACATTTTCGGCTACAACAAGATCAATGACGTCCTATTTTTCATTTTCAGCACTCTCGCACACTAAAAAGTCACGAGCCGCCACTGGGACCTCAATACTTTATTTAATGCAAGGGGAGATTATATTCTCGGTGCAACGACCTAGACGAACCGCCGCGTTGGTCAAATTCAATTGCACATTGTTGTGTGAGGCAATGGCCAAAACCTGCAACGTGGCGAAGGTCAATTTAGGTGATGACGCATGGCATAACCAGTGATCTATAAGGAAATTCAGTTGAGTGTTTTAAAAAAAATAATATCCTATAATAATATACGTATATAGATAAACTAGGTCCGATTTGAAATATTTAGTGGCTTCAAATAATTTTACGTCAGATGGCGTCTCAATCGGATTCTATTGACTTAAGAACTAAAACGACAAAAAGTTTTTTTAATGTATTACATATTTTTTAAAAGTGAGTACTAAATGCTTCAAACCGTATAGAGTTAGTGAGACTATGGTATCTCCGATTGAGGTATGATGTGAAGCTGAAGGTAATAGGGAGGGGAAGGAGATGAGGAAGATCAAGTTTGGGAAGTACCTTCCTATTCAGATCTGGTCATCAAACAAGGCTAAAACCATTTCAATCAAAGTTTAATTCTGAATGCTGATCTTTCATCAGGGCGATACTTAAAGTATCTACCACTCTAGAACGTGCCGCAGATATTGTTTTTATTATTTTTATATGAATTAAATGTGTTATGACACATATTAATTAAATACAAGTTATTGGCGCGCCCTTGACCTTTGGATGTGCTATGTTTTATTTCATGTGAATTAAATGTGTCTTGACACATATTAATTAAATAGAATCAATTTGCGCACGCCGAATTTGAACCCGCGGCGTCTTACTACTCGACCACGGAGGCCGTCAAGGTCATCATTACTACAATTTTGTTTTGAAAAAAATATTACGACTTCACTTTGAACAGAAATGTACAAGGCGAAGAAAGGCTCATCATTAGTAACACAAAAATAATATTTTGATAATTTGTATAGCGCCGTTTTTGTGAAAAATCATCTCAAGGGCGCTGAATTATGTCCTTTAAATAAATACAAAATTGAAAAAAGTGTCCAAAAAAGGATATATATATCCCTTATATATATATATATATATATATATATATATATATATATATATATATATATATATATATATATATATATATATATATATATATATATATATATATATATATATATATATATATATATATATTTATATATATATATACACTAGGCCTGTTCAAAAGTAAAGGTGAATTTTGAATTTTCGCGGGCTATGTACATTCGATTATCGTTTTTTTTAATTTTGTTATGTTAGTACACATATGTTTATCATATGTTAGCATTATCAGCCATTTTGGATTAGTGGTTTGTTTTTGACAACTGGAAAGGTTAGTCACGTTTTTGTGTGTTCTTCGATTTTTTTTCTTTTGAAAAAAAATTGATTAAAGAATATGTATTAAATTTTGCGTTAAAAATGGAATTAAGTACTCCAACGCACTTAAAATGTTGACTGTGGCATTCGGCGAGTCTACTTTGTCTCAAAAAAGTGTTTATAAGTGGTACAAGCGCTTTACAGAAGGCCGAGAAGATGTTAATGACGATGAGCGTCCTGGAGTTGTGGAAAAACATTCATGGATTTTATTCTTTTACTTTGTTTTTTTTTTACGCCTAGTAGAGCTTTTATATAGAATATGAGTAAAAATACATTAAAAAAAATAACAAAACACAAGCTTTCTAAAAGGTAATACAAAAATTATTCATTGGCATAAATCTTAAAAAAAACACTAAAACTAAAAACTGGAACAACAGTTCTCACGTTACAATCATTTAAATCATGTCGTCATTATATGCGAGAATATCGTCGCTGGAAAGGCAAAAGTACTTAAGCGACACTTTAGTAAAAAAATAGTTAAATGTTCAGCTTTGATCAGTTTTTCTTTCTGCATCGAATGCTCTGACTCTCGTTTGATTCTGAAAACTTTTGCGGTTGTTCAGCCATCCAAAATATATTTACCATTTGGGAAAAGACTTGACTCCAGCGACACAAGTTTGGGTCTTTTTTAGCTTTTTGTCGCTTAAGGTAACTCAGTGAGAGCATTGAGTTACCTGAGTCAACTTTATTTTTCAATATCCAACCAGGTACTGAAGTTATTGAAGTTACTGAATTTTATCAAAAAACACTTATGCAAGTGTTCTAGTGTAAGCTTCCCAAAATGGCGCTTCAGTTATTTTGCCTTTCCAGCTACGATATCACCTAAACCCCCAAACTTGTTGCCCAAATCATGCTTCCTAAAAGTTAGCAAGTGTGACTGGATATCGGTTGTACGCTTGTTGCAGAAAAATGTAACATTTTGTCCTGTGTTTCTGTATGAAGTTGTCAATGTTGAAAATATCTTTTAGGTGCTTTTGCCAATAATTATTGGTTCGCTACTGCAGTTGATTGATTTTAAATGGCCACATTAATATTTCCGGGCATTCATTTATTTGTATAGAGGAATAGGACTCACTTGCATTGCTGTGGATATGACCCGTGCTTTGGATGGTTGAGATCATTAGCAGTTTTGCATCTACATCGAAATTGCCATCTTGAACGAGGTTCGGAATGAGTAATCTGGTTTTTATTTCTAGCTGGTCCAAATCAACTCTGAAACATGACATTAAGTTGCATTATTTAACCAGAATAATTCGAACCTATTTATTGAAAACAAAAATATATGTTTGCCAATTTTTAGAATTTTTTTTAACTGTTCAGCTAGTTTTTTTTCTTTTTTAGGACAGGCAAATTTTGTAAATGAGTTGTTAATATACTGCCCTAAGGAATCTCCCTAATAAGTGAAACAATGTAAGGCTACATATTTTACAATAATTGGTCGTGCAAAACGATCAATTTTGAAATTAAAAAATTTTTAGTTTTATCATTATTTTTAATTAAAAAAAATAAATATATTTTAGTTGAAAGCAATCAATCACTTTGTGGTTTAACATATTCAATGAAAATAAAACAATACATGTCTCATCACAAAGTAATTGCTTTCTACGAAAATATGAGCTTGGTTTTATTCGCATCTACTCATTTTCATAGGGTTTATAACTAGGGTGGAAGAAAAT
Organism: Drusus annulatus; assembly: GCA_022651775.1. Lineage (NCBI taxonomy): Eukaryota > Metazoa > Arthropoda > Insecta > Trichoptera > Limnephilidae > Drusus > Drusus annulatus. The sequence goes on from JAGWCC010000137.1 coordinate 541,861, forward strand.
CTCACTATTACTAAACCTGCGTTGCTTAGAGTCCTTAAAGCTAAGCATTCATCCTGATCTGAAAAGCTATATCGCAACATTTCTCTTCCTAATTCCCTTCTGTCTCACAAATTAATCATGTCATAGATCTACCAACTTCAGATAGTAAGATTCTTTACATGACTCAAGAAAAAGGTTTTTCGGTTGGATCTAGTTACCGGTCGGTAGCTGAGTGGAGAACGCGTCGGATTCCCACCCGGGCGTCGTGTGTTCAATTCCTCTGCTGGCTAAGTCCTCCATCATTGCACAAGCAACATCTTCCGCTTTTTGTGATGGCAGTAGGAGTTTTTAAAATATTGTCAGGTTATTCGTAACCCAGGAATGTTTGTCTTACTTAAAAAAAAAAAAAAACTACTAACTCAAATTTCTTGATGTCAAAATCACTGAGTCCTTTTATATTTATGTCTCTTCCAACAGCCTTGAAGACATTTCCATAGTCTAACGCCAACTGTAACAAATAGTTTTATGATATAAAACTTTCTCTTTGTATGCTTATTATTATTTATTTGATAAGCACTAACAATTTCCTAGGTGAGGTAAAATATGACATCCAAGGCCGGTCTTGTGCAGGTGTAATTGACAGCAAATCGCCAAGGCGCTGATAGCACCTAATCACAGTGATTTATATACGATTATATGATATAAAATTTAAAAACCATACCGTTCATAGACGATAATTGAAAAACCTGGACCTCTCGTCTTATACTTGATACGAGTTGGTGCCAATCTTCTGTTCAAACAAAAAAATTACCTGCGCCAGGCGCCGTTTGACTCAGGGCCGGGTATGCCTCTACCGTAAAGCAGAAGGAGGAGAGGAGCTGAGGTTGAAAAATACGACGTTATTGATGTTGTTGTAGCCGAAAATGATTTTTAATTACAAAAAAACAAAAAATTGTACGAATATTATATTTAAATATCACCAAAACTGAAAAATCTGGAAAATCTTTTATAAAAAAATCGTTTTCGGCTACGAAAACATCAATCATGACGTTTTTTCAATCTTAGCACTCTAGCACACTAAAAAGTCACGAAACGCCCCTAAAAATTAAATATTTTTATTTTCTTACCACACCATTTGGGGAAGATAATGAGATAAAAACGTTTCGCCAGGATTTTAAAATGTTTTAACATAGTATGAAATTGAATTATGTGGACACACGGCGATGAAATACCTTTACAAATTCGTGAGAGTTGAGAAATTGAGTCGTGAACATCGCTAAAATAGTCAAGATCCTTGTCTATTCCGTTACGCGTATTCGGTTGGTGAAAATAAATAAATATTTATAGAAAAAATAAGTAAAACTACCTCTTTGATGAAGAGCGGTTCAATTCCCGGAACATTCAGCTCTGGTATACCCCTTTTTAGCTTGGGCCTTAAAACTTCTATGGAGTTTTTAACACAGTCAGATATGGTGTCCTGGTCCCTCTCACATACATGGATATAGTCCGCTGTTAAAAAATCATTTTTAATTCATATCTTGAAAACAGGAAAATTAAGCCATAGTCAACCAAAAAATAATTCGCACTCCAAGGAAAGCATATATTTTTATCACAAATAACGTTGTGATTCATTACTCATGCTTGGTGCTTCCCCTTGAAAGATAAAGCGACGCAGCTGTCACAATTGCTATAGTCAAGTAGGACTATGACAGGCGAGTAGCATGACTACAAGACTATCGTTTGTGTTGGATTCGAAGCTGGGATATAACACCGAATGTTTTTTCAGCTTCAGATGAATTTGGAAAATAGGGAACTGTAAAACGATAAACTATACTACTTGATGGAAGTGTTTAATTATAGATGTGAAGAGATTATGGAATGAAGGAAGTAGGAAACCAATTCACTCACCAATGAAATTAAAGTTGTTGATTATTCTTACACTTTGTATTATTAACGAACAAAACAACAACAAAAAACACACTTAATTTAATATTATTTGAAGAACGATAAAAAAACGACCAAGCGAGGCACCAACAAACAAACACGTTTTTTCACATAGCTCTCTTTGTTTCTTGGTTGTCACTTGTTTTCAAACTCGGTATTGTTAAATACAGAAATCGAATATAGTGAAATGGATGGATAAGGTTGGAACTAAATGAAAAACAAGAAGGTAAGAACCTAACGAATTATCTTTTTGAAATCCAACAGTTTGAATATCAAATTTTAATTAAATAATCGAATGCTTGGTTGGGTGAGAGAAAAAGAGTTCGCCCACAGAAGAGATATGCTGACGACTTAAAAATAGCTAGTGCTTTTGGATGGTTGAGAATCGCCAGGGATAGGAAAACTGGAGATGTTCGAAGGAGGCTTTTGTCCAAAACTGAACCCAAGAAGTTTTGTTGAAAAAAGTTCATATGTATCATATGTTTTCCATTATAAAGTTTGCTTTTCATTGCCCTATAAAAAATCTTTTTTTTATAGTAAATACCGCACTAGAGTCCCAGCTCCTCCCAACCTTCTAGAACCAGTGAGGCTATGGCATCCCCAACTGGCGTATGTTGTGAGGTTGAAAGTAGTGGGGAGAGGAAGGAGGTGGGAAGAGAAAGCCTGGAAAGTACCTGGCTATTCAAATCTGGTCACCAAACACGGCTAAAGCCGTTTCAAGCAGCATTTCAATTCTGAATGGTGGTTTTTTATTAGGACAATACTTTGAGTATCTACCACTCTGAAACGTGCCGCAAATATACTGTACATTATTTTATATGAATAAAATGTGTAAAGACATATTAATTTTAAAAAAATTATTTGCGTAAGCCGATTTAGAACTCGCAACCTCTGGATTCGTAGTCGAGCCGTCGAATACATATATATATTCTTATTATTATGCATGTCGATAATATCAACATGCATAGTAAGTATATCAGACAATTTAACAGGGCTATTACCATTTCAAGCAAGGTTACATTTAAAAAGATAACAGATAATTTTACCCGATCAACGTCATAGTAGTAAAGCAGTATGCAAATAACGGCAAATAATCATTAAAGACAATAAACTCTTTTATAATATAAACCTAATTGAAAATTAATAAGATCTTTGTAATGCATTTGTAATGCCTGTCACGTTGTAATATTTGAATAAATTTATCAGAAAAACAATTCTGATTTTTACAATGTATCGGAATTACTCTATTATTTATTATAAGATAGTGTTAATGGAACTGACTCTTTATAGAAATATGTTATTCTGACTTTGATTTCATCCGAAGTACTTAAAACAGTACCCTTTCTTGCTGTCTTGTATTTAAAAATAAATAAATTTTACGGTGATTACCGCACTAGAGTACCAACTGCTCCCAACCGTCTGGGGCCAGTGAGACTATGGCATCCCCAATCGGAGTATGTTGTGAGGCTGAAGGTAATGGGGAGGGAAAGAGAAAGGTTGAGAAGTACCTGGCTATTCAGACCAGGTAACCAAACACGACTAAAGCCAATTCAAGCAACGTTTCGATTCTGAAAGGTTGTATTTCATCAGGGCGATACTTAGTGTAACTACCACTCAGGAACTTGCCGCAAATACACTATACATTATGTTATATGAATGAAATGTTTAATGACACATACACAGGTTAGGTTTGAACCTGCGACGTCTGGATTCGTAGACGAGCGTCTTACCACTCGACCACGCAGGCCGCCAAATACATATAATTATTTAAAAAATAATCAATAGAACTAAATAGATAATAACCCTTCTAATAAAAAATGCCTACAAGAGGCAGCTGATCGAAAATGCTACCCAGAGTTTGTTTTTCAAAAGGTTTGGAGTAATGTTTGTTCCAAAAGCTAATATAAGGTTCTAGAGTTAGTGAAATAATATATTTTAAAAACGTTTGATATCATTTTTGGACAAAAAAATAATGTCGGATACAAATAGGTTTTCTATCTGGGCAAATTTTAATAACCATTTGCCTTTAAAAAAATAATTACATTGTTTCGATACTTTCCGTGGTTTATGATGTTGTGTTTTGATAAAAGCTGGAGTGGTCGAACATTCAAATTATTGTTACAAACTGTATTGAAAATCTGAAAAATGTATTTTATTATTATTCGATTTTTTAAAATATATTTTTATAAAATGATTTGTGAAAGAACACGTTTTAATCAAATGAAACTCATTCGCGCACGCCGTGTCTCGAATTCGCGACATCTGGACTCGTAGCCGACGATCTTAACCGCTCGCCCACGAAGGTTGTCAAATGGATGTGTGGATATCATTGGCAATGATTGAAATTGCAGCATCACGGTCTGTATTATTATCATTGCAACTCGGGATGCAACCCGAGGGGTGAATATTGCCACGGTAATAGTCAACCTCCGATAGAAGAGAACACCAGAAGGGGAATAATTATAACAATAATTAATAATTACTGTTCCTCAATCATTACTCTACTAATTATGGGTATCATTCTCCACTGTCCAGAATGTCGAGACTTGTTGACTCAAGCCATGTTGATGAAATTTTTGGTACCAGTCTAAATGATTTTTGTCATTCTTTCCGACTCTACCAAAACTTTGACTTGACCTTGGCTTTGACTTGAATGTTCTTTCTAATGTATATTTTGTCCTATTTTTTTCATTGCTTCACCATAAAATTATTAATTTATTACATGGTTACAAACAGTTGTTTTATGAAAATAACGTAGATAATAGTAAGTACATTTGTTTTAATAATTAAGATATTTAAAAATATGTACTATGTTTTGTTCTGTCGATATTAGTTCCTAGCTCTAGCTAGGCAGATTGCCTGTTCTAAGGAACCAAATACATTCGCTACGCGAGATGTATCACCTGTGTGTTTGTATAAGGTTAGAAAAAAATAAATCTATAGTATTGAAGATTGACGATGGTCGATAGGTATTGCATACAGTAAGAGGGCAGGTTAAGAAAATTAAAATACAAAAACCAGGTATTGAAGTTTTATTGCAGCTAATATTTTGGTAGGTACTTTACAGCCTGATTACAGAAGTATCAGAAGCTACTGTAAATGCAAATAAGAAGATTTTACAAATAAAAAAACAATGTATCACAAACCACAAAAATGGTAAATAATATTATGCTGTCGAGTAAGCAAAAAATTGCAGGCAGAAAAACAAACCTTTCAATTAAAAATCAAATAGAACCAAATATACTAGCGGCGCGACATGATCTGTTTTTGTTTAAATAATAATAACTGTGTATGTGCCATTCTTTCTCTGTTGTTATTATAAATAAATTAATTATACTTTAAAAACTTACGAATCTTGGCTGCAAATCCATTGCAAAGTGTCTGTAGAATCACAAGTGCAAAAAATAGCGTAAATCTGGACATTTCAAAACCACACTCTCCAGCTAACTTTATTAGTCCTCAAGTCAGCACTATTTCTAGCAGGGTTGATAAGTTTATGGAATCTTTTGAGAGAGTTAAGCAAAGGCGATCGGGAGGAGAAGATTGTGATATTACAATGATTATTACACAATTGTTATTGGTCTATTTATGCAATGCAATAAGAATAACATTATCAAAGTATAATAACTAGAGATAATGCATAAATGGAATGTGATTTGAAGGGACTCGATGAATAATATAAAGCATCTTATTATCGTCAGTAAAATATTCTGTGACAATATTAACTATGAAGCATAAAATATTATAGTTTAACAGTTTTTTTTCTGTTAGGTTTTTTCGTCAGTCAAGAAGTTTTTATAGATCTTTAAAATATATTTTTAATTCTATTATATTAAGTAGAAATGGATTTTACTTTAATGGGTACCCTATAAAACCTTACTGATTTCCATATTTAATAGATACGTATGCTATGTTAGTGTATGTTTTGTTAAGAAACTAATTGTTATTTAATGAAAATAAATTTGTACAAGACAACAGAACTTTTTTGAATTTTTTTTTATAAAGAAAAACATTCTCGGATTACAAATAACCTGATAATATTTGAAAAACTCCTACTGCCATCACAATAACCGGAAGATGTGGTTTTTGAAATGATAAAGGACTCAGCTTGCAGAGGAATTGAACTCACCACGCCCGGGTGGGAATCCGACGCGTTTGTCCACTCAGCTAATAACTGGAGACAGATAATATGAAATGATATAGGAAAAAAGTTAACTGAGAACGTGATAAAAGAATAATTAGAAATTTTATGAGTTTACGGGAAATATATGTAATATTGGACTACTGGATACATTTAATTTTCATTGAATACATGGCCTGTTCAAAAGAAAAGGTGAACTTTGAATTTTCGCGGGCTGCGTACATTCGATTATCGTTTTTTTTGTTGTTGTTATGTTGGTACACATATGTTTATCATATATTAGCATTATCAGCCATTTTGGATTAGTGGTTTGTTTTTGACAACTGGAAAGGTTAGTCACGTTTTTGTGTGTTCTTCGATTTTTTACTTTTGAAAAAAATGGATTAAAGAATAAAACCCATGATTTGTTTTTCCACAACTCCAGGACAATCATCTTCATTAACATCTTCTCGGCCTTCTGAAAAGTGTTTATAAGTGGTACAAGCGCTATATTGCCTATAAATGCCCGGGTTGCCGGCAGTGTTATTTTTTTATTTTTTTTAATATACAAACGCTGCTTTGATCCGGGTAGTAACTACATGCAGAGCGTTCTCTTTATCCCAACATATGCTCGAGAGGGTCGTGCATAGTGCGATCACGAGCATGTCGGTGAAGACACACAAAACATGCAATTTTTTTCCAATCGTATTTTGCACATCATTTTCGAGTGCATTTGGCGTTTGTACAACAGTAATGTGCCCAATGGTTTATCGATATTTACTTAGAGCAATGCTTTTCTACAAACATTCCAGGTTTACCAGTAAAGTGACCGTAACGTTTTGTACCTGGTTTGTTAACCTGCTACCAGAATGGCTTCGTTTGACGGACTCCGTGGTCGAGTGGAAAGACGCACGACTCCAAATCCAGGGGTCGCGAGTCAAACCCGGCGTGTGCAAATATATAATAATTTTTATTTAATCAACATGTGTCACAATACATTTAATTCATATTAAAATCATATATAGTATATTTGCAGCACGTTCCAAAGTGGAAGATGCTCTAAGTATCGCCCTGGTGAAATACCATTATTCAGAATCGAAACGTTGCTTGAAATGACTTTAGCCGTATTTGGTGACCATATGGCCAGGTACTTCCCAACCTTCCTTTTCCCATCTCCTTCCCCTCTCCACTACATTCAGCCTCACAACATACTCCGATTGGGGATGCCATAGTCTCACTGGCTCTAGACGGTTGGGAGCAGTTCGGACTCTTGTGCGGTATCAACCATAAGAGAATAAAAAAAAGGTTGTCTCTATCTGAGCATATATTCAAAATAATACACATTTGATAACGTTAGCAATTTTAACTCCAGCTCCTTGAATGTAAATAATGGTTATTTTAATTGTAAAAAATAATTCATCATTTAATTACGTACCTATTAGATAGTGTAACTAATTAAAATCAGTGGCGTAATACCCTTGAGCGCGATGTGTGCGGCTCACAAGGGCGTCCGAAATAAAAGGCGGCTATAGTCTGTCTAGTGAATTTGTCTGTCTGCCTCGTCCTTCAATAATAAAACTTTATTCCAAAGTATAAAAATACGGTTCGCGTTTTAAAGGAACGTTCTATAGAGATTTATTCACTTTGCGTCCGTGTCAAATGGTCAGTATGACTCTAAAATAGGCCTCAAATAAAGGACGTGGCCGAGGATTTTTACATGCTACCTTCGGCTGGGGCGGATGAATTTGGATCGTTTAAAGGACCCATTAGGAGAACATTTGTTAGGCGGTACACTCCGTGCCGGCTCTGAACATTAGGATGACTTTGATAAACATTGAGTACAAAGTCTTTGATAAGGTCAAGGCATTGTTCAAAGAGACAAACACGTGATCTATCAAACCAGGCATCATTTTTCTTATGGTTGCGGTTTTTTTTTTAATGTTCATATGGTGTTTTCATATATGTCTTAAACAAAATTGTTTTTATGCAAATACTGCTACAAAGTCCTGAATATGGCATCCCCAATAGAGGTATGTTGTGAGACTGAGGAAGTGGAGAAGAGAAACAGATGAAGAAGAGAAAGGTTGGGAAGTACTTGCATATTCAGATCTGGTCACTGAGCACAGATAAAACCATTTCAAGTAAAGCTTAGATTCAGAATGGTGGTCTTTTACCGGGGCGATGTTTGGAGTATTTACCACTCTGGAACCTAGCACAAATAAAATACATATTATTTAATTCAAATTACTATTATTATTTTTTACATTAACTCCACACAGGGGGCCTTTAGGGAAACAAATTTCCCTCAGGGCCTATGTCATCTTTGGGGAGTGTTTGGCGGGCCTTATTGAGGAAAGAAAGGAGTAAACCTGGGTCTTGAAGAGACCCATGTTGAAGGAGGGAGGAAGTTCGGCAAATAGTTCCACAACCGAGCTGTTGAACATAAGAACGATTCTTAAAAACGATCCGTTCTCATTTATTGAATGTCAACCGTGTACAAATGCTGAGCGCGCATTTGGCGAGTTTCTCAGCCATGCACTGGTACCAAAGGCATCAATGACGTAAGTTCCTCGGAGCATCTTCCATTGAAATGCCGGTAGAACAAAGACTGATCGGTAGATACTCTAAGTATCGCCCTGGAGAAAGACAAGAGTCTCAACTGCTCTCAACCGTCTAGAGCCAGTAAGACTATGGCATCCTCAAATAGGGTATGTTGTGAGGCTGAAGGTAGTGGGGAGGGGAAGGAGATTGAGAAGAGGATGGTTGAGAATTACCTAGCTATCCAGATCTGGTCACCAAACACGGCTCAAGCCATTTCAAGCAACGCGTTGCTTGAAATGGCTTGAGTGATTGGGGGTCTTTCACCAGGGCGATACTTAGAGTATCTACCACTCTGGAACGTGCCGCAAATATAATTTTTACTATGTTTATATGGATTAAATGTGTTTTGACACATATTATTTAAATAAAAGTTATTGGCGCACGCCAGGTTTGAACCCGTGACCTTTGGATATTAGCGTCTTACCACTCGACCATGGAAGCCGTCACCTGACCACCTGACGTCTGCGCTCCAAAGATTACAATCCGTTTGTTATGATTGTTGGTTTTGGACCCGCCACCTCTGGATTCGTACCCAAGGATCCTATCCACTCATTACGGAGTTGTCAATAACCAATGTTGTTGTTTTTTACCAATACAAACATAATTAATACATCATATGTATGTCCTAATACCTACAACCCTAAAATATTACTTGGAAAAAGTAAATTAGATATTTTATGAGCTTAACTTGTTAGGTGCTATCATTGGCCTTCCGGCGTCCAGCTGTGGACTAAGCCTTCCTCCAATACCTCCTGTTTCATCGATTCACGGTGGATTTTCCCAATCCGAATTCGGCAGCTCTTTTTAGGTCTTGAACCACATACCATATATTGGCAAACCTCTGTTTCTTTTTTTTTTACGTGAATACTGCACAAGAGTCTCAACTACTCCTAACCGTCTAGAGCCAGTAAGACTATGGCATCCCATAATAGGGGTATGTTGTGAGGCTGAAGGTAGTGGGGAGAAGAAGGAGATGAGGAAGGAGAAGGTTGGGAAGTACCTGGTTATTCAGATCTGGTCACCAAACACGGCTTAAGCCATTTCAAGCAACGTTTCAATTCTGAATGGTATTCTTTCTCTCTCTCTTCTCTTACCCCACTAAGGACGTTACCCAATGGTGTAGGAGTTTTAACACCCATCAGCCCTGGCAATCACCCAGAATTTTGGAGGACATGGAGAAATACTTTTGCAAAACAGTGTAGTCAGGACGGTTGACTTTATACTGACTCGATAGAAAGAGACAAATATATTTTAAAGGATGTTAGATAGCCTATTAGATACCGCCTACATGGAATTCGGATATTTTTAATAAACATATTTAAACAAAATAATATCAATACACCATAAAAATAATTTATAAAATCAAAATATCACACAAACATTAATAACAGAAAGTTTGCCTTTATATGGATTTCGGCCAACTGAATACATCCACATACGAGTTGTACATAATACGTATTATTATTTGATTCACCATATATTTAAGAAAAATTATGTACAGATCAAACAAAGTTTTATGTTGTTATAGATTTGCTTGAAATTAATTATCTTTTTAATGGTATTTCGAAAATTTAGAGCTCTATGATTTTTTAATTATTGAATTTGTGAATTTTGAAAATATTTGTAAATTGGATTAATTATTTTTTTTCGTCTTCGAATATCTTGAAAATGGTTATTAAATCGTTTCATGTTGGTTTATTAGGGTAGAACCAACGTGATATTAAAAACACCCAAATTCATGGGAAAGTAACATTTTTTAGGAAAATTTTTTGATTTAAATTTATGGAAAATTACTCAATTTTTCAACCTTTGTGCATTAAACGCCACTAACAGAATTGTTCCACATTACTCATCAACAAAATTAATACCCGTTTCCATATCTGTGACTTTATCAAAATTGTATATTATTTTCTAAGATATATATTCCAGTACTATCCTTCTGTGAGTTGAACACAGGAAAACTTGAAAGGAAATCAATTGAGAATGGAGAGTTGAAAGATATATTTGATTTCGAATTTAGTGAAAAAGAAAAATAAAAACCTAATCCACTTCTTTTCATAGCAAAGATAATGTTGCGCCATACACGTATGATATTGTGAACCATTTAAAACGCATTCAATTTAGATCCCGCATTTTTTTGGATAGTATTTATAATTCTTGAATGTTGTTTTAAAGATAAGTAAAATGCAGTTTATGCAGTTACTAAAACAAGTTTTGCATAAACATATATGTATTTTTAATATTTAGTTTTTTTCTTAACCGTCTACACGTTACTGATAGCATCATGGAATTTTATTAGGACACACCTAAATTTAAATATATAAATAAAATTACTGCATTACAAAAAATATTGTTCTCCCTGAATTATTGCAAACCTTAATAAATATCTAGTGAGTAATTTCCCAAGCATTTGTATTTCTTTGACATTTCCCACGATTAAGAGGAGACTGGTCTAATACTTGTCTTTTTTACCTTGTTTTTTCCTCTTTATTCTGCTTTTCCGCCTTTTATTTTTTCTCTGTTTTTTTGTCATTATTTACTCCACTTTTTAATCTGTCATTTTCTACTACAACTTAACTTGGATAATAGTGGCTTTTGAAAGATTGTTTTATGTATAAATAAAATACGAGAAATCAAAAAAAAACTTTTATGGTGGTAGCTGGATTTACATTGAAATTGCAACAAAAGGCGTAAGAAACATTAAAAATATCACATTGTTATAGAAAAAAATTGTGTTTATACTGCTTTAGCAGGAGCACTTAGGGCAGAGGTAGAATATCAGCGAATTTGTATCCACTGGCAATCCTGTTGGCTATTTTCTTCACGATGTTTGAGGTGGTCCTTTCGATGTAGGGCTTGGCGGCGCGAAGGAACTCGGCCTTGTTGGCAGACACCAGTTGGCTAGCGATTTCACCTGGGAAAATAAAAGAGGCATTGTTAACGTAAAGAGGCTTCCACGTAAATAAATGCAGTATTAGGGTGAGTGAATGCACGGCATATAAAACGTAATACAGTATTGCGGAAGTCAGAATAAACAGGCAACTGTGAAAGTTGCGTTCGTAAAGAGGAATTATTTAAAGAATGAAAAAAGTATCCTTTTTAAACCTCTCTTCCAGTAGACATAAAATGTATCGAGGTAAGAAGCGACTCTATTCAACGACAGTATACCCCTTTCTACCGTAAAAAACTTTTCACCGGTTAGTCTTACAGTCAAGTATACAACAATCCTTGCTTTTTATATGTGAATACCGCACAGAGAGCAGTGGGACTATGGCATCCCTAATTGGGGTATGTTATTAGGTTGAGGGGAGTGGGAAGGAGACAAAGATAAGGAAGAGAACGTTTGTGAAGTGACTACTAGGTAGATTATTCAGATTTGGTCACCAAATATGGCTAATGTCATTCCAAGTATCGATTTAGAATGGTAGTCTTTCATCATAGTATTTACCACTCTGTAACGTGCTGTAAATATATTATTTGTTTAAATAATATGTGAAATGTCGGAAAAACCCAACATATTTTTTTTTTGCGCACACACACTTAATTAATTAATTCTCTAAACATCTCTAATATATTTCAAGAGAAATGTTGACGTTTATAATTTGAACTTCAATGTTTCTTTAATTCCTGGTGAATTTGTCGATGCTGTGTTGGCCAAAAATTTCTTACGTGTTTTTGCAAACTTTTTACAAACTGTTAACACCTAAAAGCAATATTTCATTTTATTATTTGCACTATCGGAAATTTAAAAAAATCATAAAAACGAGCTATAAATCACAAATTCATATTAGACCACTTCACAAAGCATAACTTGTGTTGAAAGGAGTAAGTCAGGTACCCGCTGTGAGCTTCGAACTTGGTCCGCCCACCCACTAGTTGAGTATCCCACCCACAAGACTATTTATCACTTTTACTATTGTTTTAATTTCTTACTTTACGTATTTTGAATATTATAACAATAATTCCTCAAGATCTATTTACCCAGTTGGAGATCTCCATTGAAAAGATTGGTAATTTCCACAGTGAAGTCGCCGACATCGATGTCCAAATCCACCTGAGTGAATTTCAGGTATTCTTCTCCCTTCTTCTGGATCACTTTTATATGGATCACCACGTCAGCTAGGCACTTGGCTGTAACACAAACAAAGATAATTAGAATTAGAAACAAATAAGCCATTAAAAAATCAATTTCAATATGCGGGGTAGACTCCAAACGATTCTTTATGGTTGTGTGATTGTATAATTAGATATTTCCCACATACAACACGTTAGTTTATTTGATATTACGAAGATTGGAAGAGGAAGATTTACTTTTTACTAGTCTGACAAGAACAAATAAATTTACAGCATTTTTTTTCTGATCTTTCAATACTTCTTGGTGACATATCCAATATAGATCGAAAGGTCTTTAACTAATTTACATACTCCCATCACGCTGTTCTCATTAGATATACCTTGGCAAACAGCCCTCGCTTCATTCACATGCATACATCTTCTCGTACATACTTTTCTGTTATTCCTTAACTCGTGTTTTTGATTCGATTTGTGTCCCGATACCTTCTTCCACCCACTTGCGCGTCATGAGTGTGTTTTCGTAAGTCACTATCCATTTGGTCTACCTACGTAAAACATCAAAGTGTCCCTTTCATCATCTTTTTCATTACACTCCTTTCTCCATTCGATGTTGTAAATGATCTTGCAGTTCAAATCACATTAAAGTCCTATTCTTAGTGCTATTTATTAAGTTTACGCGTGTTTTTTAACGGTCTTATAAAGTTTTAACACATATACGACACGAAAATTCCCTTTCGCTCAACTTAAGCATTTTAATACCAGTTCCATACCTCATTATCATGCATCATAGTTAGTTTCAGAACTCAAATATGGTCTACTAGCTTCACTTTTTTCTAGTCGTCTAGTCGTTTCTCACAAATGCAGTACCCCGAATACAACACGACGGGAAAATACATTTTGAGCACTTGGTCAAAAATGTTCTGCCGTAAAAAAGGTAGGTACTTACTGGCATTAGCCCTGATGTCTCCCTTTCCATGGATTGGCGCCACGACGATCAGCCTGGCGTCCAGGTCGTATTTACCGTAGATCTCGAGACGGGGAAAGTAAATTCTCGCCCTGACCTCTAGCCTGTCCAAATCAACCCTGAAAATTAAACGAGTCTATTATAAATAATCATATTATTAAATAAACAATTGAATCCATAAGATTTATGTTAAAATATCATTTAAAGTTGAGGTACTGTTGAAAATATTTTATCATTACCAGATTTTAACACCACTAGAAGCAAAAACAGCTGATGTAATAAAAAAAATCCTAATTTGTTTTTAAATCTGCTGACCGGCTTGAAAAAATCATCCCTTATAAAAACAAAAGCTTAATAATTACAATTCTTGGATATTTTTTCAGCGCCACTTTTATTAAACACAACTTCAAAGGCGTTAACTGACCAACGAGGAATGCAGAAAATATCTTAATTGCGAGTTATCATTAAGTTTTAGACACCTAAACTTTTTGTACTAAAAAATAAATTGAACGTTTTTTTAAAGTTCATAATCATTATTTGGGTATTTCCTAGTTTTTATGCATTGAAGACCTAAAAAAGTTGTTTCTGTTATTACAACAAAAAAAGTCTACTTATGTGCATTTATAAAAAAAAACATATACTCGTATGTGTGTTGTCAAGCGGTAATAACAAATTACTTTGAAAGAATTTTTGAAAAGTTTTTCTACTTTCCTGGGTAATTACTGAAAATGGTCCTTCGAGCCGGATATAATTATATTATTATTATTATTTTATTCGTAGTTACATCTAAAAAAATCAATCCTCGAGAAATGTAACATAATTGCGGACGTAAGATATTCATTAGGTACGTTATATAAATAATCAATTTCACATAAAAAAAGCATAATATTTTGATATTATTAAATGAGATTGTTGTCGTTTTGATAATTAATTGGAAAAATAGTATCTCGAACTTACTCTAACTTCTTCAGCTTGAAGTTGCTAGCTCCGTGTATCTTGACATCCCTTCCGACTGCTTTAAACTGCACCAAATTTCCTTGATCAACCACCAACTATTCAAAAACAGGAAGATAAAAATAATCAAAATAATTGGATTCTCAGTTTATTATAATGCGATGTTTTCAGCACGATTTTATGAACATATGCAATTAAACCAGTTTTTTATTAAAGATTTATTTTAGCTTCTGTTTGTTTTTTAATAACCACTTTTAAATTCACTAAAAAAGTTTACATGATTTGTGTTTTTTTGCTGGATTGCATAACTGACCGGTAAAAAAATGCACACTGACTCAACAAGATAATTGTTGTTTTGAATATTCTTTTACAACACCAGTTTAGTTATTGATAGCTCAACACGCCCAGGCAACAGACGGTTTATTATTTGTAGCTGTTTCATCGCAAGAAAATTTCTGGTTTTCAGTGAAATATGTTGAAGAAAGATGGTGGTTATTCTTTTTATTTTGGTAAATAATAAAAATAAAATAAAGTAGTTCGTATTTCCAAAAGTTTTAATTTTGTCTTGATAAGAGTTTAAATGGTTTTGTTACCAACAAATAGATTATCTATGTATTTTTCGATAAAAAGTGAGTTCTCTTGAACGTCAGTTCGTGCCGTGTGAATTGAATTATTATGAAGTCATTTTAACATAAAGCATAGAGATCATAAAAAAATTGATGTAATATAAAAAAATAAAATATTAAAAAGCTTTGATTGGTCGGTAGCTGAGTGGACAAACACGTTGGATTCCCACCCAGGCGTCGTGGTTCAATTCCTCTGCTGGCAAAGTCCTCCATCATTGCGCAAGCAACATTTTTATTACGATGGCAGTAAGAGTTTTTCAATAGATTAGATCCTATTCGTACATAATCCGATGCATGCAAGTACAAATATTTTTGATTTTGTAGAACCTTTTCCCAAAGTAAGGTTACAAGCTTTGAGGACATGGAGAGGGACCTTTGTGAAACATTTTCAACAGTACAACAGTAAACAACATTATTGACACTATACTGAATCTATAGAAATAGAAAAATATGTATTAAATGATGTTGGATAACATATTAGTTACCGTCCACATGAAACTTTGACATTTTTACTAAACATATTTTAACACATTAAACAAAACAATATAACACACACTATTAAAATAATTTATAAAGTCAAAATATCACACAAACACAAACAGAAAGTTTGCCTAAATAATGATGGAAACTTTTTGTTGATTTTATGTCTTTATATCATTCAAAATCTGAAAATTCTAAAGTTCGGTCAAAAATATGAAACTGTTGAAATACCTCTGAAAAGTGATGTTTTATAGTCTTTGTTGGATCTTATTTAAACATTCACACATAGCGCATATCACCATCATGTTTGATTGATTTGTATAACCACTGCAAGTATTTTAGTCAACACAAATATAGGATATAACCTCAAAATTCGTTGTCGTAAGTTATACGACTCGATGATGTGAAGTTAGCGCGGACGGAGAACATCTTTACATACTTAGAAGTGCTGCGATATTATGTGACGACTTTTCTTGTCTCTTTCTCTCTCATGGTAAACGACGCAAAAAAGAAATGATTTATCGCAAATTTGTATTTAGGCTGGTTTAAAATATAAGCTATACCTCCTTATATCGTTACTCCAAGGTTACTGGCATCTAATATCGATCTGTTCATAAGTTAATATAATTAAGAAGTTGAGGATTTGAATAAAACAGGAGTGTTGGTGAGATGAATATCTTACCTCGGGAATGATCAATGGTTCAATGCCAGGGACGTTCAGTTCTGGTATTCCATCAGCTAGCCTCGGCCGCAGAAATTCAATGGATTCTCGTACACAGCTGCTGATGGTGTCTGGATCCCTCTTGCAAACATGAATGTAGTCAGCTGGAACAAAAAATACACAAATCGTTAGTTAAATTATTTGAAATGACGTAACTTTAATGTGAATTGTGTGATTGAAAATCAGAGTGATCGAAAATTAAGTAGGTAGATAGTTCGACGATCCATCGGAATTGCACAGGGAAGGAGAAAATATTGAACAATATCAAACTGTAACCAACTAACTAACTAACCACCACGCTATTTCCCTGCCATACAATTTTGTCTTGGAACACACTTTTCGCTTCGTTTACAATTATACATCGTCTCATGCATACTCTTCTGTTATTCTGACTCTTGACATGGCCCGACTTGTCTTTCTGGGGCGTTCCCGACTTTTTCTACCTATTATGAAGTGTAATTCTCGCTTTCTTGTTGAAAGAAGAATTTTATTCATAAGAAGCAATCACTTGTGGCTTGACATTGTATTAAAAAAAAAATATCAATATAATAAAAAAAATATAATATATACTAGTTAAACAACTAGTCAAGATAAATTTGTTAAAATTCGCATTTAAAAAAATATGGTAGAGTATATTAGAAGTATTTTAGCTTGCCGGTCTCAACTAGACCTGGGCGTGGCTAGGACAAGGGCTAGGGTATTTATACATCCATTCATAGCACATGTCAACTTACTGTTTTTGTTTATTTGTATAACCACTTTTTCACAGTATTGTTATAAACAAAAATATAGCGTGGAACTTTATATACCGTTGAGTTATGTTCATTTATTTCGCGATTCAAAACGTATGGGCGGAGTCAACGGAGACGCGGGACACGAAGAACATTCTAACAATACTTTAGAGTGGTGTGATAATTTGGGAGATTTTGTTGTCTCTTTCTTTCTCGTGGTGCACGACTTAAAAAACCGAAGAAAGTGATTTATCCCTAATTTGTATAGGTTGGGTAAAAATAATTAGCTCTCTCTACATATATTGTTACTTCACGTTCATGAATATTTTCTTTTCATGTTGTGAATCGCAACATTTTAAAATGAGCGCATGGACAAGAGAGCAAACTATATCTAGGGGCAACCATTTTTCTTTCCCCTTTAATACGGTTCTCTTCCTTAAATACTATTTAAAAATACCTTCCTACAGTCCCTTCCTTGACCCACTTAAAACGTCGCCCCCCTTGATATAATTACGCTTGGCGATATGATTTCGCTTGTTACTAGTAGTCGGTACACTTGTAAAGATTGGGCGGCTCTCATAGGAAAATTTCTGAGACTGAATGAAGTCTGAAGATAAAGAAAAAGTTGAGAAGTACTTCTCCTTTACCTTTTGAATAATAAACATAGCTAAAGTCATATCATGTAATGCATCGATTTTGAACTTTGGTCTCTCACTCGAGCAATACTTAGAGTAGGTACCGTTGCATTCTGACAATCAATGTAATCACCCACCGCAGACGAACAATAATTATATTTAAACAACCTGTTTAAAAAAGAGACAACGTTAAAATAATGATTGTGTTTTATTTTTGCGTGACATTTGACTAAAATCCGAAACAAAACCACACCCAAACTAGATCACTGAAACTAAATTTCCATCTACTTCCGTAAAGCTGGATTCACACCAACGTCCGGATCCGCTCAGTGACGATATTGTTCTGCATGAGAGCTTATTGATATGGTATGAATATCAATCAAGGAGTATGTGCCAAGACAAAGTTGTGTGGCAGTATATCCTTCTGCCCACTATTGTGATATTTAACTACTTAGTTAGTTAAATAATTATTTTGATGTGTAAAAATACTGACATCGCAGATTTTTTTTATTGAAAACAATTTTTTTATCACTAAATAATATTTTTTATCAATTATTAATTATTAAAAACTTGATTGGTATTCATACTATTTCAATAAGCTCTCATGCGGAACAATATCGTCACTGAGCGGATCCGGACGTTGGTGTGAATCCAGCTTTATTCTTCTCTTTATCTTATTCTCATGTTCCCTTCTACTTACCTCTTCCTCCACCAACTTAGTTAAGTTACTAAAATAAAACTGTATATTTTTACACTTTATTTATAATATTTGTCACCTGCAAAGGAAAATTTATAATTGGCGTGATTTTTTATTCTTATTAATATATATGTATTATTAACTGTTGATTTGCTGTTAAAAAAAAAAACAAGTATTTAGGGCATCTAAAAACTATAATTAAAAAAATTAAATGTAATCATTGCAAACCATAAAACGAAATAAAATACCGCAATCTGATATATTAACATCATACCAATACATTATTTAAGTGTGAAATTATTTTCCTCAAAGCTGACAATACCACTTAAACTGGCAATACATTGTCATAAAACTGGAATTATTTGTACTATTTATAAGATTTATAATCCATGGATGAGAATTTTTTTAATTTTTATTACTTTTTATACGTTTTCCTAATGATATCGTTTTATATCATTAAAAAAATCAAGTTTGAACCAATCCATTTAAAATAACCTTGACAGCCGAGAAAAAATGTGGCGCTCTTAATTCCTCGTTTGACTGGCTGCAAAGATATCGTTGCCAAGCTGTAGTCATTTAGGCATCTTCCGTACTTTTAACCGTCCACACTATTCGGCAATGTTAATTTAGCGCTCTGTAAAAAGTAGGAATGATTCAAACTAGGCATTCGATCATCCTTGTGTTCTAACCGCAAATAAACAGCGGACAGATTAGTATTGTCGCTTTGTCGGTTGCAAGGTCATCGAAGTACCCGCTAAGTATTATATCTTCAACTAAATTACACGAATGTCGTCAGTACCGGATAATTATTATGGGGGTTATATTGCTGTATTTGTACTGCAGTCCACTCCAAGCGTGATACACCGGAGGCCAGAACACATGAACCCACGTCATCGGATACACAGATGCAACCGCTTGAAATTCTTATTTTTTAATTTAAAAAAAAAGACAAACATTTTCGGGTTACGAATAACCTGACAATATTTGAAAAACTCCTACTGCCATCATGTTGGAAGACTTAGCTGGCAGAGGCATTGAACTCTCGACAACACATAGTATCGCACCACTTTTCGGTATGTAAGCATGTCTTTTGTCTCCCGCGTCTCCGGTGACTCCGCCCACTACGTTTTGTAATGCGACATAACTCAACGGGTTTTGAGGTTATATCCTACATTTTTGTTGAAAACAGTACTGTGAAAATGTGGTTATACAAATAAACAAAACATTATGTTGGCATGTGCTATGAATGGATGTATAAATACCCTAGCTCTAGTCCTAACCACACCCGAGTCAGAAAAAAATCAACAATCCTGACTACCAAAGCTATCCCTCTTGGTATATTATTGCTCTGAGAGTATACCTCAGTACAGTTATTTTCATCTAAAAAAACTAAATTAATTGTAGATAAAAATTAACTCTGGATGTACCTGTTATTCAATACTATTTTTACTTTCTTTTGCAACATTTTTTGCACTGCTTATGAGTATATTGTTAAAAATAATATAAAAAGCCTTTAAACGGCGTAAATAAATAAATAATCAGACATGATTGGGTCCTTGAAATCGATAAAATAATATTATTGTTATATATGTTAAGTATTAATAATATTTATTGGATGTGCGGTAAAACCTTGTATGACCGTTTAACAAATGTGGATATCCGGAAAGAATGCAAGGCTGATATGAGCGTAATGGATAGGATCAAGAAAGGGACGCTTAGATGGTTTGGGCATGTAGAGCGAATGAACGAAGAAAGGAGTGTGAAAATAGAAAAAAGGGGAAAGTGAATGGAAGAAGAAGTCGAGGACGCCCGAGAAAGACATGGCACGATCAAGTAAATCAAATACTTGAATCGGGTCATGTGAAGAGTCAGAATAACAGAAGAGTATGTATGAGACGATGTATGAATGTAAATGAAGCAAGAAGTGTGTGCCAAGACAGAGTTGAATGGCGGTCCGTCCTCTCTGCCTACCTCTGCGGCGAAACGGCGTGATGGTTAGTTAGTTCTGTCACTATCTCTTGAACGACGTACAAGAGTGACTGTTAGTTATATAACGATCTACATACTTTAAAATAAAATATTTTTTATGCATATTTTTACACTCAACGATTATCTCATAACATGTATACAAAAATGAACCCATCTAATATCTTTTTTTTTTCATTGCTCACATTATTTGCGTTATTATATCATATATAATGCGTCACACTACTTCAATTTGTACTCATATAACTCCTTCGGGGAAACGGCGTGATGGTTAGTTAGTTAGTTTTTTTTATGTTAAGAATCACATGCTTCAATACAATTTTCAGTGCTCCTTTATATTTTTTACAGTTAAATAAAATAATAAATTTTAAATATTAATAATCTAAAATACACATATGAAACAGAAAAAAAGCCAGAAACTAAAAAGAACAATGGTCATGACCAAGATTCGGAATCTCTACTCTATCTAGATATTCAAAATGTATTCGGGAGGCCTTGATGGTTTAATTGGCAGAGTATTACTCCCGGATAGTAGAAGTAGAGGTTCGGAGTTCGAGCCTCGGTCATGACCATTGTTATTTTTAGTTTCTGGCTTTTTTCTGTTTCATGTTTGTGTTTTAGATTATTAATATTATTTAAATATTTAATAATAACTACCCATTAATGCTTTTAAGTTAATTCCAATGTTAATATAATTATTGTTAAACATAAATGTACTATTTGTTATAATATAATTTGTATTCTTAACAAAACTATTAAAGTAATAAAACGTAGATCTTCCTATAATAAATACTCTTATGCACGTGCAGCCTTCATTTGAATAGCGTAGCACATATTCACGTAATATAAATTAGCATCATAATATTTTGTTGTTTCACAAACGAGTTCGACAGGAAATATCCAATGCTTTAAGTCAAGTCAACGCGCAGAATTAAGTTTTTTTTTTTGGTTTGTTTTTTAGTACCCAATCACACGTGTTTTGAAAAGCACGTATATGATGACAGTAAAAAAAGACGCATACGTAATGATTAAAAATCTGGCAAAACTGATTCAGGAAATACGTGATACATGTAAAACAAAATGCTAAAAACAACACCTTATTTGAAACCGGTAAATATTAACGTCTTTGTGTTGTTTATGATTTAGACTGAAATTAATTTACTAATTGAAACTAATTTTAAAATAAGCAAATAAAAAATGATATGGCAGTATATCCTTCTGCCCACCCTTGTGATATTTAACTACTTATTTGGTTAAATAATTATTTTGAAGTGTAAAAATACTTACAGCCCAGATTTTTTATTTTTTTAAACCATTTCTTTATCACTAAATTATATTTTTAATAATCGATAATTAATAAAAATATTATTTAGTGATAAAAAAATGGTTTTTGATAAAAAAAAATCTGCGATGTTAGTATTTTTACAATTTAAAATAATTATTTAACTAACTAAGTAGTTAAATATCACAAGGGTGGGCAGAAGGATATATTGCCACACAACTTTGTCTTGGCACATACTCCTTGATCGATATTCATACAATATCAATAAGTTCTCACGCGAAACAATATCGGCACTGAGCGGATCCGAACGTTGGTGTAAATCAGCCTTCAAGCAACGATTTTATGAAAGACCGTCGGACACAAAATTGATACTTATTCTCTCTTTAAACCAACAGTTTGGAAACTGATGTGAAATAAATTTATCTGCATTAAACATTTATTACAATTTACTATAAACTGTCACTGTCGACTTTTAAGAGCGGTGCTTAACTATTGATATTACTCAAAAAAGTTGCTACACCCAGTAATATTAAAAAAATATATATATTTAACACCTCTACTCCGGTAAAAAAATTACGAAAAAAGGCTCATTTTCTTTAGTATCAACTTCTATCAAATATTTCCCAACAATTTGAGGTTTAAATTAATGAAATCCGATCAGGTTCGAATGAGTTATTAGCAAAAATATGTATAAAAATGATTAGAACGTATTGTAACAAATAATAAAATACATTTTAAAATATTACAATAGATAATTTTTTAAATGAAAATTTATTCGTTTTTCTAAAAAAATGTAACAATATAAAACTGTATAAAATGAAAGGCAAAAGAGCTAAAACGCCATTTCAGGAAGTTTACACAAGAGCACTTTAAATTTTGTTTTGTTTTAAAATAAAATTCATGAGTCTTCAGTACCTGGTTGGATTTTGAAAAAAAAGTTATCTCAGGTAACTCAATGCTCTCACTGAATTACCTGAAACGACAAAAAGCTGAAAAAGTTCCGAACCTGTGTCGCTTGAGTCAAGCCTTCTTCCAAATGGTAAATAAATTTTAGATGGCTAAAAAGCCACAAAAATCTTCAGAATCAAACGAGAGTCAGATAATTCGACGTAGAAAAACAAACTGGTCAAAACTATTAACTTTTGACCAGTTTAATTATATTTAACTCGTTTTGACAAATATGTCGCTTAATCCCTTTTGACTTTCCAGCAACGATATGACACGACAGAATTATTAAAAACAATTTGAATTGGTCTATTTTTTATTTCCATACAGTAGTGGAGTTAGCATAATTTTTTTTTTACAAATTAATGCTTGAAATGCCTTAAATATGCGGTAACAGGTTTTCGTGTGTAGGTTTTTTCACTCTTACTACCGCTGGATGTGTTTGTACCGTCCAGTTATAACGTGTTGACGGGATTATATAAAATGAAATACTTTATTTACGGAAGCTTAAAATTCGTTGATCGAAGGTGTTTTCAATCTGCGAAAAACGTGTTTGATGGCTTTAGTATGTAGATATATAAAAGTCAAGTACGCACTATAAAAAATACTTGCTTTGAATAATAATTAGTTTACGTTTGATAGGAAGAGAAAAAATCACATTGTTGCAATTTACTGAGAGATGTAAGTGTTTATCTTACCATGGTATTGTTTCTCGATTTCTGAGAAATATAGACATTTATCTTTACGTGTTACTTTTAAAATTTCCTCAGAGACGTGGGTGTTTATCTTTACGTAGTAAGCTTGGCAGCAGTTTTCTGAATGAAATGAATATTTATCCCTACGTGATAGAGTTGAAATCATGTATGAGGTGTATGTGTTTATTGTTACGTGACAGAGTTGAAATTTTGTGAGAGATGTATGTATTTATTTTTGCCTAGTGTGACAGTTTACTCAAGGAGGTAAAAATTTATCTTTTCGTGATGTATTTAGTCACAATTTGCATGATAAGGAAGTATCTTTACGTGGCAAAGTTTCAGTTTTCTAAGTAATGTGGGAATCTCTCTTTACGTGCAGTAAAAACAACGCGATATAATATGCATAATCTTGAATCATTTATTAATTTTTATAAATCATTTAACTATGAAAAAAATACGTACATGACAAATATTTTTGTTCGTCACGCGAAGGGAAATATTTTATCTAATAATAACATAAGCACATGCGGAAAATGTTGTTTCACAATAATAATGGAGGACTTAACTGGTAGATGATTGAATACCCAGTCAACTAACTGATCGAAATGATAAAGATTGCATGCAGTGGGTAATTTCTTTGCAAAACTGGTAGATATATTCAACTGTACTGAATATAGTTACAAGAAAACTATAATAGCATACCACTCCCAAAAATACTAATGTTAAATTATTTCATTGTAATATCTCTAGTAACTTAGTTGTGCTTTTGTGTGCTAATTATTTACTCCATGCTATTTCTGTACCACTATTATTTTTTATAATTTATTGCATAGTTATATAAAAGCCTATAAGGGCGTAGATAATAAAAATAAATAAATATATTGCATTGCATTGAAGTGTAAAGTCAAAACTTAACGTGAGTGTTTTAATTGTCATTGAAAGGTTCTTTTCAATGGTCAGACTTTTTTTGATAAAAAAAATACTGCTGCACTGTTTGTTATCATTTAATTTGCTTAATTATTTAACTAAATAATCTTAATTTAGAAATCACTATGTTTAAAGTGTTAGTTTTCATAATATTGTCAAGATTAACGTTAACGCCAAGAAGATCTACATATCGCTAGATGCAATCTGCTAATATATGCAACAATACAATTGCATATTAGATTTATTCACAAATAATAATTTTAATTACAATGTATTTAAAATAATTATTAACATCATCGTTGCTGTTTCTTCTTTCAATCCTGTTTTTCAGGCAGCGGTATCCATGAGTCAATGATAACTTCATTGTTTGAGTTATTCCTAAAATTATCATAAAAATGTATTTCTATAAGAAGGTTTAATATATAATTATTTGTCTAGATAATTTTTCACTATATTCATAACTGTATTATTGTTCTCTCTCTTGTCTATACAATCTTACACCATTTGGTGGATTTAAATAAATATTTGGATTGTTATCTTTGACATACCTTTAAGAAGCCATTCCGATTTTAGATGTACAAGGTGTCAGAGGGTCAAGAATAACAACTAGTAAACAAGTCGAATAACCCTTATAACGGAAATACATTTTTAAATATAAAAGAAATATATTTTCCCATGTAAAAAGTTTTGTTTTCTTACCCATAAATAAACATTGTTACCTGAAAAGTACATTGGAATTTTTAAAATAGAATTTTATTATATTTTAAAACTAAATACATGAACTAACCAATGAAATGTTTTTTTACGTTGTTTACAATTGACTCTCTACGATCTGGTAGGTTATGAATCTTTTTTGAGTAATATCAATAGTTAAGCACCGCTCTTAAAAGTCGACAGTGACAGTTTTTTTAAGAAAAAAAGTGGTTAAGATTGTTTTGAAGAACAGATTCGTTTTATTAAAAAAAGAATCCTTTGAGATTGTTGGATTAATTAAGCCAGATAAGGAGACCCCCGCCGTCGAGCGGCTATAATCCTTGGCTACCAATCCAGAGGTTGCGGGTTCAAATCCTGGCGTGCCAAAAAAAACTGTTTTATTTACATGTGCTATTTCACATTTAATTAATATAAAATAGCATGAAGTTTATTTGCGGCACGTTTCAGGCCAGTCCTCGCAGTATTGCCCTGGTGAAATACCACCATTTAGAATTGTAACCTTGCTTGAAATAGCTTTATCCGTGTTTAGTGACGAGATCTGAATATTCAGGTACATCCCAACCTTCCTCTTCTAAACCTGATTCTCTTTCCCACTTCGCTCTTAAGATTTAAATTTATATCTACTTATATATACGTGTATACTACTATTCTAAAATGATTTTTTTTTTCTAATTAGATGTATGTAATAAAAAATAATTTGCATACATCTGAATAAAAATACAAAAACAAATAAATAAAAACAAGTTTATTCTCTACAAATATTTTTATTTCTACCATAATAGGAATAGCCCTTTATAATTCATGCTGTCGTCGAGAATATCACAGCTAAAACTAGGAAGTAACTTACTACCACGACCTTCGAACCTCATGGACAGCCTACATTATACAATTTGTACTCATTCTTGAACCTGAACATAATATTATCATAATTTGAATTTTACCATGAAAAAATAATACAAGGAATTGTCGGTTGGTGTCAAACTAATTATTAGTAATTAGTGCTAGAAACACAATTTCGTCTCATCTTGGAATTCTTTAATATGAATTATATTTGTAATGCCTCAACTTATTTGAATAATACTTAAATTAATTACATAAATATTGACGAAAGGCGGAACCAAGAGGTGATGATTATTTTGAATAAATATCATTAAATCTGCACTCGAGGCAAATACATTCCTAATTAAGAAGGTTTATTGACATAACTAGTTATCTAATGGAAAATTACCAAAAATTGTAAATATTGTTTAAAAAAGTCAAATTTTTCATTTATTATTACAAATATTTTAAAAAAATTTGTACTACATTGGAATAAAAAAAAATCGTTTTATTTATGCTAGTAATTTAGTATAATTTCTCACGATATTAGTTTTACTCTTCGAATGCATTACCACATTGTTTATTTTTACTGTCGAAGTGTGAAATAAATACTATAAATCTAAAGAATTGCAAAGAACACTTTTATTAATGATCTAATTATGAATAATTGATAGAGACACTGCGTGAAAATTGAATAAGGTTCTTCATAAAACGCGATTCATAATGAAGGCTTTGTTGCTAGTCATCTGTAAATAACAGATATTGACTAATTTGCGTTTATGCATTTTATAGAAATAATTTGAAAACAACTGATTAAGTAAATAAATCCTAAACACAAATAATATAATAATAATACAAGCATATTGAAAACCGCAAATATTTTCGGTTTACGACGCAATTTTTATTATGTGCTCTGGAGATATGAAATAAATCTATGCTTATTACAAATAATCAAATTGAAAACTAATCGTGAACTCACTACTAGTACAAAGGAATACATTTTAGTAAATTGTAGAAGAGAAAATAATTCAAAAAGATGGTATTCCATGTGTGTTGTTATTTTCACTATTATATTTTGCAGTGAATACCGCACAAGAGTCTCCTGACTGTCCGGAGCCAGTGGAACTTTGGCATCCCCAATTGGGGTATCTTGTGAAGTTAAAGGGAGTGGGGAGGGGAAGGAGATGGAGCAAAAGAAGTTGAAGAACTTTTTAGATCTGGTGACCAAACACGGAATGTAACCCTTCGATTCTGAATGTTGGTCTTTCACCAGGGCGATACTGAGAGTATCTATCACTTTTTTCCAAGTCGATATCGAAACTAATGGAACCCTTTGATGATTGTCAGTTTTCGGAAAACATATTGTGTAGGTATTTACATGTTAATATGACAATTTTCTTAAAGCTGTTATTATTTGGCAACAATTGCTACGAAGTTGCAATATACATCAACATTGTTGATAAGAAAATGACAACTTGACCCCATTGATAAGATGGTAACATTTATAATGTGATACCAGTATATTACGCCAAACACCTACATACTCGTATGCAACAGTAAGCGAAGGCAAATGAAAATCAAGAGTATAATTTTGTTTTTAATTTCCTTTGTGAGTACGTACGACTGTACGAGTGTGAACTTTTCAAATTTGGAACTGATGTCACTTGAAATCGGAAGAGTAAACAAAAAAATCTTTTCAAATCCCAACCTACCTTATAACGCACCTACCTTTAATGTATTTTATTAAAAAAAATCTATTTTTGATGCGTGTAAATTAATGATTTTCATGGCAAGTCAATTTATATCCAGTGATTTTTCAAAGGTAACAACTAGTTGACCTATATTCATTTTACATTATGTTTCTTACAGTTATGAAAAATTGTAAGGCGATTCTTATAAAATATGTAAGTTATTTTTTTAAACTAATGGTTTCACTTTTATTGGCTTAATGCAAGTGCGTAGCTAACAAAAATTCCCACGAATACAGCAAGTAACAGCTGACGAAAGTGAAACTGTATATGTGTCTAGAATGGAAATGAGCCGGATTTTGATACTAGGAATTGATAAATTCACTTTAAAAAAAACAAAGTGCCTTCAACGTCAACAAATCTGACTGCAGGAATATAAAAAAAAAAAACATGTTAAATATTTATTGTTTTTGACGAGGCTTTTTTTTAAATATCAATATCGCATAAGTGTCTCAGCTGCTTCCAAACGTCTAGAGCCCGTGAGACTATGGCATCCCCAAATAGGGTATGTTGTGAGGTTGAAGGTAATGGGGAGGGGGAAGGAGATTGGGAAGAGGAAGGTTGGGAAGTGCCTGGCAATTCAGATCTGGTCACAAAACATGGCTAAAGCCATTTCAAGCAACGTTTCGATTCTGAATAATGGTCTTTCACCAGGTCGATACTTAGAGTATCTACCTCTCTGGAACGTGCCGCAAATATATACTTTTTTATTAGTTTTAAATGAATTAAATGTGTCACGACGCATATTTATTAGTGCCGAAATTAAACTTTTTATTATTTAATATGAATTAAATGTGTTATGACACATATTAATTAGATAAAAGTTATTGGCGCACGCCGGGTTTGAAGCCGTGACTTTTGGATTCGTAGTCGAGCGTCTTACCACTCGACCATGGAGGCCGTCATGGCTATACAACATTCACGCTTGTATTTAACAATAGTTAAAAGTCTTAATTATGAGATACCCCGATACACTGGGAGTGATTTCAGGCTAAATGAAGTGGGGAAGAGGGTGAAGAAGGGGTAGTGGAGGGTTGTACATTTTCCTGACTCATTTCTGGCCACAACATAGTTAGTGGTAAATACTATTATTTTCGCTCTGGTGAAAGACCACCATTCAGAAACAAAACGTTGTTTGAAATGGCATTAGCCATGCTTCTTGACTAGATCTGAATGGCCAGGTACTTCTTATTCTTCGTCTTTGGAATATTGTTTTCCTGTCCCACTCTTTTCAGCCTCAAAACATTCTCCAACCGGTGGTGCCATAGGCCCACCGGCTCCGGAAAGTTGGGAGTCTTGAATGGTATGCATATAAAATAAAATAAAGAATCTGTTTATAGTAATGTTTTGGTCAATTATTTCTGGCAGAGATCATTTAAAGTAATCGAAGATAATTAAAAGATTCATGTGTAATTCATTGAAAAAATAGGTATTTATGATTTTGTTAACCTTAGGCTTAATTTAATTTAATTACCTTTCTTCTTATCAATCTGTTCGTAACCTTGGAAGAACAATGTATGTTCCTCCAAGCTTGTGACTTATGATGTGAGAAAATGTTATTAATTTCCTAAATATTGGTAATTATCAAAGACATGGCATTCGAACAAGAATTTTGTACTATGTAATTAAAATGTTACACGGAAAAAAACATATATTTTTTTAATGCTTGTATTTGTATTTTGTCCTATTATTGCATTTTCATATTATGTATTCATAAAGTACACAACAATAATAATCAATATAAAATCAATAATAACTATAAAGTACTTACGTATAGTCCCCCCAAAAGTCGCACTGAAAAATGCTTGTAATATCACAAAAGACAGGAAAACGTTAATTTTAAACATTTTAATTAATTATTTTTAAAATGAAAGCTTCACAAACTACTGTTCGTAAGAAATCTGTGAACTCTTCAATATGAGAACGATCACGCGAGAGGCTTCTATCCAAATGATTCAGTTTATTCTGTGATTGTTTGCTTTATATACGTACGGTGTCTAGAAAAAAGTCTATGGAATATGTTGCTTGA
The DNA here is from genome assembly GCA_022651775.1 of Drusus annulatus. NCBI lineage: Eukaryota > Metazoa > Arthropoda > Insecta > Trichoptera > Limnephilidae > Drusus > Drusus annulatus. The sequence goes on from JAGWCC010000137.1 coordinate 571,532, forward strand.
AGAGATTGCGTAAAAACACGTCGTATTCCCGGTAATGTATTTTGTCTTTCGTTTGTATATTTTGTCTTCTTTGTTAAAAACATAATTATGTTCTACGAGATATCTTGGAAATTTTCAAATTGGGTATTGTCTTGAATTGTAATACGGAAGTTGGAATATTTCTGTCAAAATCTTTTATTTTATATTATAGTATTTGTTATTCATTGCTAAAAAGTATGTCATCCATTTAAAAAACATATTTTTTAATTTTATATGTTGATACCGCACAAGAGTCTCAACTGCTTCCGACCGTCTAGATCCAGTAGGAGAATGGCATCCCGATTGCGGTATATTATAAGACTAAAAGTTGTCTGAAGAGGAAGGAGACGAGGAAGTGGAAGGTGATTAAGTTTCTGGTTATTCAGATCTGGTCACCAAACACGGCTAAAGCCATTTCAAGTAACGTTGCAATTCTTGACAGTGGTCTTTCACTAAGGTGATACTGAGAGTATCTTCCACTCTGGAACGTGCCGAAAATGTACTAAACATGTGTGTTATTTGAAATAAATCAATTGTGAAATAACGCTAAATGAGCCGGGAGTCGAACACGCGACCTCTGAATTGGAAATTGCGAATCTTAACCGCTCTACCACGTAGGTCGTCATTGAAATTTAAATGAAATAATAAAGAGTGTATCTGCGGCAGGTTTCAGATATTTAGATACTTTCAGTATCGCCCTGGTGTAAGGCCACCATTCAGAATCGAAACGTTGCCTGAAATAATTTTTGCAGTGTAGATTGACTGGATCTGAAGAGACAAGTATTTACCAACCTGTATCAAACCCGTATCCATCTCCTCTCCACTAGTTTCAGCTTCATAACACAACATACCACGATTGAAGATACCATAGTCTCACTGGATCCCAGCATTTGACTCTCTCTATGCATATATAAATTTAATAATAATAATAACATTGCATTGAAACAGGTCCATACTATAATCACAAAAAAAATACTATGTTCCCTATCTCTATAGTCATAAGGGTTTATGTGTTAAAGCGAATTATGTATTTATTTAACAATCAAATATGTTTATGAATATTGATAAAATAATTAATCATAATTACAGATTTTAAATCTGTTCATTATTGCCGATTCAATTATGTTATAGGTGACAGTAATGAAGACCTGATGACGAAGTTCACTTCAGCTGAACGACTGTCCAACGTCATTGAATTATAGATTAACCTCCAAGAAAACTAAGGTCATATTTATAAAACCTGAAAAGTATGTACCCACATCAGAAGAGCATCCAAAAAACTTTAACGATGATTTACAAGCTTAAAAATAGCATGCTCCCTAAATATCTGCTTAATAATATTATATTTAATGTAAATGTTCACAATTATCCTTCGAGAAACTGTCATAAACTAAGGTTTCTCAAAACAAAACTTGCCTGTACTCAGAACAGCCTGTTTTACAAAGGTAATTTTTTTTGCCTTCCAAAAACCCTAAAAGAAACCTCAAGTCTTGGGACTATTCGAAGGATTTGTGCTGAATATGACAAGAAATAACTATGATTTTTATACATACTAAGATTTAAATTTATTTCCATTTATATATATGTGTGTATAGTAACCTTATGTGCTTCGTTCTACTATGATTTTTGTATGTTTATTTTTCTTACTAGATGTGTGGAAAAATAATTTGCACACATCTAAATGAAAAATACAAAATAGATAACGAACACCAATACAATAATGAACATTTATACAAATAGAAAAAAACGCTACTGGAAAATTAAACAAAGAAAAAAAATGGAAAGAACCAACGATTAGAGTTTTCATAAATTTAATACGTTCGATCGTGCTTAGTAAAAAATATGTATCGCCAAAACGCTGACACACCTGATTCACAATATGAATTTTGTAATAAAGATGGCTTGGCTAATCACACAAAGAGCCGTGCAAGGTATACCTTTGCGGTATAGAATTGATAACGTAGATAACACACTCACCAGATTAAGCATAAGAAAAGGTTTAAATTGTTGTACCCTCGCGAAGAGGATTGCTACGCTGGGTAAACGAAACAAGAATAATGAAAGTCGACCACCGGAGAGACTCATATTTAATAAATTCGCAGGGTGAAGGAGTGTTTGGAAGCCAAATCTTCAGAAGAACTAGAAGGATACAGCAGAAAACTGGCAGCAGAGAAGGTGTTTTCTGGAAGCAGACAAGCGGAAATAGACTCTTCGAGTGTTGTACCGCAAACAAACATGAGATTAGAAGCAGCACAGAAGTAGTTGACTTTAGTCTTGAGAAGAAACAGAAGGATACAGCAGAAAACTGGCAGCAGAGGAGGTGTTTCTTGAAGTTAGACAAGCGGGACTAGACTCTTCAAGGGTTGTACCGCAAACAAACATGAGATTAGAAGCAGCACAGAAGTAGCTGACTTTAGTCTTGAGAAGAAATAGAAGGATACAGCAGAATACCGGCAAAAGAGAAGGTGTTTTCTGGAGGCAGACAAACGGGACTAGACTCTTTGAGGGTTATATCGCAAACGAAAATGAGATTAGAAACATCACAGAGGTAGCTGACTTTACGGTCCAAATCTTCATACTTAAGTGGGGTTCTGTGGGTCAAGTAGCACTACTAACTGATGACTGTTGATATTCCAATATTATTGGATGGCATTCATGGTTGGGAACGAGAAATAAAAATTCACTACAGATGGAAAGGACTAATAACCCAAAGAGATATGACGGCTTCAGAAGGGTGAGAGAGACCAAACATTGGCCAAATTGAAAGTTTGTAAAGACAAACGTTAACTAAGTTTGGCTGTAAACGAATTATCTTCAACATTCAAAATTCTCGCATTATGAATCGAATGGCTGCAATTAGTTTGCTTCCCACCTGTGTGTTTTTGTTAATTAACCAACAAAATAGATTTTAAACTGTCTATAATTACTGTTGATTGTTATTCGATAGTCTAGACCAGGGGTCGGCAGTTTTTCAAGTGAGAAGAGCCAAATTGTCATGAAAACAGGATAACAAAGGTACCAGAGAGCCACATACGAGTATATGTAATATACATATGTATAGGATATGCATTTTTAGGGAAGAAAAAGTTCGTAATGTTTTATTTAAAGATTTAATTAGAACTGTATCCCATCGCTTTTGATGGCTGTACTTCTGTCAAATAGCTACTTATTGAACACATGATTGCAAATTTTTATCCGTTGTCTTCTAAGATTATTTTTTATTTGGTTCATAGTTGAGAATGTTTGTTCGCAAATACGAGTATATGTAGAGCCAAAGATTGTGAGAATACCAAAAGCTAGTTATTTTAACATGTCATATGTGTCAGGCAAACTATTCCATGTATCAAATATTATTGTTTCTATTTTAGGCAGTTGTTTTATAGCTGTCCACTTGTGCTGAGAAATTAAATTAGATTCCTCTGTTTCGAGTCATTCCAAGCGGCTGTTTAAATCTGTGAAAATGTTGCTCCGCAGTTCCTTGCTTTTTAAATCTATTAACTGCGTCTGGAGTGAACCAGCATCTGTGTCAAAAGGTGTATAGTTAAGTTCATGAAATTTATTTTGAAAGGACGTACGATGAAAGCTGGTGTAGCCTTATTCGCTCTGAATTGTTGAAACAACCCTTCTTGGAACATAAGAATTTCGTGGTCAATTTTTCTCCTTAAAATTAAAACTGCTTTTTGTTTACGGCTGTCATACTTTTAGCTCCATCAGTAGCAATGGAAATTATTTTATTTAGGTCAATTCCAGTGTTTTCCAGGTGTGTTTCCATTTGAAATATCTTCTCCACGTATTTGTCCCTCGAGCAGCAACAGTCCAAGAAGTTCTTATTTAGGACTCACAAGTTAAAAGGCTACTTGAGATGAAGTGAAATTGGAGTTTATGTCCGAAGAGCCACGTCTATGCAAAGAGCCGCATACGGTTCACGATCCGCTCCTACCGACCCCTGGTCTGAACAACCACACAAACGAAAACAGCAAAAGTTTTCCTTGTTATGATTAAAAAGAAGAAAAAAAATTATATCCGCCCCATAAAAAGTAATTTATAAACTCGGTTTGTTCTTTATTTAAATTTCCACGTGTTTTGCGTCTCTTATATGAAAAAACGTGACTATGAAAAATTAAATAAAGTAAACATATTAAGCAATTTAATTACGAATTTATAAACGAGGTAAAGCAACATGTTGAGGTAATGAAAAATGAGCATTAAAAATGACAATCAAATAGTCCACTATTTTAATCCCAATCGAGAGTTTTGTGCGATATCTTAGATAGAGATTACTGAAATATTATTAATATACTCTAAGTATTACAAAAAATAAATAAATGAAGATTATGTCATCAAAACGATTTAAAAAATAAGGTCGAATGGGGCAACGACGCCACTCGTTCGGAGTGTAAGTTTAATTTTTACTTTCAGGTACAGAAAGGATAATGAGAGGAAAACGATAACTATTTTTTCTGATAACACGCAGAGCAGGTGGACGGAGAAAGGAGTGTCAGGAGAATGTATCACGCTCAAGTACATGCAAGAAGAAGTGGAACCCAAAGACTGAATTTTACTTGTAAAATACAAATGAAATATTGTTGGTTCACTTTACTTAAATATGGTTAGCCTTCAAAAATCGAACATCAATTGCCTTTCAAGTTTTTTAGTTGCTTAGATTTTTATATATTTTTTAATGGGTTTTTATTAAACGTTTGATCATCAAAAAACATCGTTTCTCTTTTTTTACTTTTTTTTTAACTACGTTAAAATTGTTTTGTTGTGTAACTGGCGAAGGCGTGGTTGCTAGAAATAAGTTGCCTTTAAACTATGAATCATGTTGTTTGAACGTGGATGTTTCTTTGCGCAGTATTCAATTTCAAGACAAAATAACAAATAAAGAAAAATGTTAACTGATATTGGACATTGAGCACAAATAAGTACCGAAGGGTACAAAGTTTCTTATTACTGATTGGTTTACTACGAAAAGGTATCGTCCAAAAATAATGTTTTGAAATTTTGTTGCTTACAAAAATTATGTGTGTAATCATATCGAATCAGTATTTTGCTCCGAAACATGATTGTTATAAAAATATTATATTAAATTGTTAAAAAAATATGGCTCATCTGTTTATTAAGAACATCTTAGATGTTTAAATAACCACGGTTTTTCTGAATTCGCTAATCATCTTATTGGTAAAGATCACACCTTTAAGAAGCACCGGTGCTCATATTCTTCACAAAAATGATCATGGTATCAGATTATATAATTTATAAGCACTAGATATAAAGAAAGCCATTAAAGTTAATCGCCATTTTCTTAATAATCAAGTAAATTTGTCCAGTAGTCCAATATTAGGTATATTTCCCGTAAACTAATAAAATTTATCATTATTCTTTAATTACCTTCTCAGTTGACGTTTTGTCTCTTTCAATTTATATTATCTGTTGTTTTCTCTCTGTTCCTTAATTATAATCCAAAATAGAGCAATGAGAATTATACTTGGGCGAAATAGATCCTCAAAAGTAGCTAAAATGTCAGAGGAACTAAATTGGCTGACAGTTAAACAGATGCTGACATTGAACACATTGATGTTTATACATAAAATGAAGAACAACTTGTTACCAGAGTATTTTTCTGACAAAATTATTTACAATGTTGATATTCACAAGTATAATACAAGGGCATGCAAAGAAATTAGACTGCCAGAAAAGAATAAAGCCAACACCCAAAACAGCTTACTATATAAAGGAATGAAATCGTATAATGCGCTGCCGGAAACCATAAAAATTATGCCTATCAATAAACTTAAAAAAGCCTGTAAAAATTATTTAAAATGCATGTAAAACAAAATGATAGGTAGTGTTTAAGTTGAAATATTATTAGTCAAAAAGAAAATGAAATAATTAGATACTTGTAAACTTAAATGTACAAAGTAACTAATATAAAAAAAAAAAATAATAATAATAATAATCTTAATGTTGTTCTATTTTTTTCTCATTGCTCTGTTGTTTTATTTTATATCGTTTTGTTCTCCCCTTGGATATACATATAATTGCACACTATGTATTAATTGTTTAGTTTAATTTTTTACCCTGATTATGCTTAGGCTAAAGAAAACTGGTCGGTAATAAAAATTAAAATAATATCCGTGGTCTTATACAAAGTCATTTTTCATTTCTTTAAATGTATTTAATCTAAATGCATTCCTTTTTAATGATCGTTCAATAAAAAAACAAATGCATTAATTACAAGTAATGATTCATGTAAAGTGATCATATTGTCATTTTTACACGTTCAACTTATTATCATACCTTTGTAGTTTCAAGATGCTAATGACTTAGGCAGGTTCTTGACGACAACTGGCAACTATATCAGATCTACTGCCTAAGGCATGATTAATCAGCATTATAATAATGATTTATTAATAACGATTACAATATTGTCATTACCTACTACCAGAGTCAATAATACAATCATTGTAAATATATTTAAAGAATTAATACATTTTGTTGGATATCTGACCTTTCAGTTGTAAATGCAAAGCCGACAAATGTCACCTTTTTGCTAGATGAAATAAAATGGAGATGAAGTTATTTAACTAAAGTATTTTCAAGAAATGAAAATAATAATAAATAAAACACATAAATGTTGTTTATAACCACTTTATTATTTAATATAACGTCTACCGGTTTCGAAAGTACCCTTTCATCGCCAGGACAATATTTAAAAAAAAAAAAATTATATATATTTTTTTAATATTGTCCTGACGATGAAAGGGTACTTTCAAAACCGGTAGACGTTATATTAAATAATAAAGTGGTTATAAACAAAATTTATGTGTGTTTTTTTTTATAAATATGGCAAGCCACAAAGTAAATGCTTTTTACGAATATGAAAATAATAACTTTGTAAAAGACCACGAATATTATTTTTAATTTTTTGATCGACCCGTTTCGCTTATCCTAAGCTTCATTAGATTACAAAATTAAACGAAATAAAAAAGAAAAAGTGTGCGGTTATTTGTACAAACAGAGGAACAATAAATTATAAAATAAAATAACAGAACAATGAGAAAATAATAAAATAAGATTTAGATTATAACAAAAGAACAGAAAAAGACAGAGATGAATTGAAATAAACAAAACGTCAACTGAGAAAGCGATTAAAGAATAATGATAAATTTCACGAGTTTACAGGAAATATACCTAATATTGGACTACGGACAAATTTACCTGATTATTAAGAATATGAAAATAATATTCGTCGTCTTATACAAAGTTATTTTTTCACTTCTTTAAATGTGTCAAACCACAGAGTGATTGCTTTCTTCGAAAAAATAAAGTATTTTCTATTAATTTTTCCGAATACTGTGTTTACTTCACATTGTTACCGTTGCAATTATCTGTATATTAGCAAGGTTAATATTATTATACAGTCAAGTAAGATCGAACAATAATCAGATCGTGAAGCTAGTTACCAAATGAAAAATGCCTTGTAATAATGATTTTGAAGCTGTTATTAGAAAAAAAACTAATGAATGAATAAGTGAGCAGTAACTTGAAAGTTGCAGTGTGGTAATCATCCGCGGTCATAATCATTATTGTTCATCTAGACGTCTAAATCACCGGTCATTACGTAAGAAGATTACCGAACATCGCGAAATTGACCTTGACCAGTGGAAGTACGCGAGGCAGGTAATACAATGATCGATTGTTTTTTTTTGGTCGGTTGACAGTTTCTGGGAAATGAAGCGGCGATTATCTCGGACTTTGAGTTTCAGAAATTGTGTCGTTCTTGTTTTTTGTACGTCCAGTGATGGAAACTAATGGAGTTTACCTTCACCGTGCGAGTAGCAAGCAAATCGAGAAAATATTTATTTAATAATTACGCAGAAAACAACAATAATTCAGGTGACACTGGGATTGTAACCTTGAGTTTCCGCTTGCTGAGCGACGATGCCACCAATCAAAAAGTGAGACCCTTTATCCAAACTGTTTCAAAAATATATATATTTATATATATATATTTTTTGTTACATACATATTCGAAAAAAGAAGAGATTACATAGATAACATACAGAAAAAAAAGGATAAGGAAAAGAAATACCAAAATTAGAAAAAACAATGTATTACAAAAAATAATAATATATATACATACTTGTATAATGTAGACATAACAAAAATCCCACATAGGCAAAGCCAGTGCGTAGGAAAATAAATACTACAATATTCCCCATCTTCATTTTGTTGATATTTAAAGTTTTTTTTTAAATCATTCTGAACACAGTTCTGACTAGAAAGTTCTGTCCTGGGAAGTTCTTGGTTTCTTTGGAAACTTATTGGATGGATTGAAAAATAAGTTTTCACGATATATAAAAACGATTTCACATCAATTCACAAAATAATTACATTGCATCATCATTCAACCCTTGGAGAGTCCTGGCAATTTTCAGGAAACGCCTCTACTTCGTCCGGTCTCCTGCTGTCTCCATCCAATTGCTCTATTATACCATACAACGTTGGAGTATTTACCTGTGCAACGTCCAGCTGCCTAGCTGTAAGTCTCCCAACACTTTTTCGTCTTGCAAGCCGTCTTCTTTACTTGCTACCATTTTCTTCTATGGCTCTTAAAGTTTTCTGTGGATCTTCTTCTCCAAAACATACAATCCCTTTTTGCTTTTCTTTGTTAATGATTATGTTTAGTACTAGTCTGGAGTGTTTTAAGTATATTAGGTACTACAGCTCTTTTCGAGAGGAATCTCGGTTTAAAATGTTGATTAAGGTAATTTTTAAGTGAATGTGTCGTTTTGCGGTAGAGTTTTTTCCGAAATTAAAGGTACATACTTAACACCAGATTTAAAACACTCGTAAAATTGACGGAATTCCGATTTGATTTTCAAATTTTACTGAGCAGACAGTATTTTTTTGTTGTTTTTTTTTTAAACTTTTTACAATTAAACAGTGTAAATATATTAACTGTATTTTTATTTTCGGAAACTTTTTAATTTTGAACATCTACTTGCTATATACCTATCTCTATGGAAACCCTCCAAATTGATGGATTTGGTAAAATAACGCTTTTGAATTTGTCCCATTTGTGAAATTATTACTTCTAAAACCAAGTAATCATAGTGTAACAATTTGTGTGAACCAATGCAGAAAGAATGTCATCGGTGTGAAGGATATTTTGTTTAAAACCCAAATTACAAATACGCGTTCATTGCGTAACAAATTCGGCGCATTATGATTTATGGGGCAATAAAAAGTTCTCTTCGAGTGTGGAAGTCTAGCGAAGTTAACTATACAGCTGCATTAATGTAAGTAAATAAATCTATCTTCAGTTATAGAGTTGAAGTGAGTGTGTCGAGACGTGGAGTTTAATTTCAGTTAAATAAAACATTTATAAAGAGTATTTGTTTTATGCGTCAATTTGACGGGTGCCCGTAGAATTAGGTATATAAAAATGCCCGCAAACCTAGTGTTAAGAGCAAATTAAGCAAGTATACATGTATTTACGAGTATAATTGATATGTGGAATGTTAGAATGTTGGTGTGTCGACTGGCTGCCGCCTCAGCACCTCAAAGAGTACAAACTGACAACACGTCTGTTTAGCGAAGAGTCCGTTTATCAACTGTTTTTGTTAGTTGTAAGTGTGCGTTCATAAAATAGATAACGTTTAAGTGAAGGAAGTGCGTCGTCAAATAGGCGCTACTACTGCTTCAATTGTATTGATCTTCTGATGCACTCTTCCTTCGAAGGTTGGATCATTTCAAGTTATTCTTCGTCCTGCAGGCTGCAGCGCCAAACACTTTTTGAAATTGCACTATAAGGCCTTGTTCTCACCCTATTGGACGTCTGGACGACTGTTTATCGGGTGTCAGACGCCTCTGTTCACATCACACGATAAAATGTTGGTTTATCAAAACAATTGATTTGCTCATTCTATAGTTAGCAGTGACGGTGAAGTTTTTGTTGTTCAATATATTATTTTTATAAAGTTTTGACAATTTATTCAGAAGCACAATTATTTCTTTGACGAGTGGGATAAAGTCTTAAAGATTTATTTCCTTCTTTATTTTAACCTACAAGTCAAACTAATTTACAAAATAACATCCACAAGTAAATACAATGTGCTGACAGCAGGCGGGATGCAAGGTGTGGCGGGTAAATGTCGGGTGACAAGTGTGAACAGCTCCATATAAACCTTTGAGCAAGCGAATTGCGACAATACATTTTGCTGGGTGCACTGCGCTTGATAGCCAGTTGACTAAAAGTGTCGACGACGATATTTTGTTGTGTAGGATTAGAGTTAATGGTGCCATATAAATTGTTTTGCCACTATGGTAGGCGACATTATATCGTCTTGACATAGTAAGAGCCAGACCTAACCAGTCACGTGGATTACAAAGCCATGAAGTACGGCGTCTTTCTTTGCCAGGACTTCCATCAATATTCCTCTGGATTTTTAACCCTTACAAATTTGTACCCGTCTATAAAACTTTATGTATCTTCTATACCAACCCAATTATTCCTGTTAGTACATGATAAGCCATTTTTTTGTACGTAGGCCAGTTAACACTTATTTGCAAAACACAAATCAAAAGACCGGTCGGTAGTTGAGTGGACAAACGCGTCGGAATTCCACCCGGGCGTCGTGCGTTCAATTCCTCTGCATTTCTATCCAGTACTATCGGGCAATATGTAAAAGTGTCGTTTAAAATAAAAGTCATTCGTAATTTTTTCTTTGCGCAATTCTGTTCCCTTTTTACCAATTTTTTTGTATTCTATGTCTAATTTGTATCTAGTTTTCCCTTTACTTAAAAAAAATAAATTATAATATGCAAGCTTTTATACCCTGGCATAAATATTGATATGAGTAGGTAGGTACTTTTTTTTACCTACCTACGTTTATAACGAGTGATGGCTATAAGGAGCAAATTTTGTTGGTCCCTTTAACTGTACAAAGTTCAAAATATTCCTTATTTCGTTTTAACGCTTCGTTTAGTTTTCGGGTTTTCATGCATTAAAAAAATTCTTACTTACGTATTGATATAAAATTTATCCAATTTTGTGGAGAAAGCGATGTAAAGGTATCGCGTAGTTTTTCTCACGGCGAAATAAAACGGAGGACACTTCTCTTGGTCAAAACAATTTTTTGCTTTGACGTAGGAACAGTGCTATTGTTGATTTTTTCGGATAAGAGGATATTCTGAACAAAATAACGTACCTCTTGCAAAAACCGAAAAAGTATTATTACATGACTATTAAGGAAAAATATAATCGAGAATTATGTGCAAAACCTAACTCGAGCGATTGAATCAGCAAATGGGTTATAAACAAATACAGGAACACTCGTGAGTTAGCTCAAGGCTAAGTCCCCAAAAATACACACTTTTCGGTTTTCTAATAATACAAGCAATACTGAAAACTATATATCTTTTAATTTGGGTAGTGAGGAAAATGTCTAAGGTTTAATAAAATAATTTACTGTAATTTTTTAAATTCTGTATGAAATGCATGATAAAATTTTAGTTAAACGTTCAAAAATGGATGCGCTGGTTTTCAAACTGCACCTTTTACTGACATTTTAGTATGTTTTTTGTTGAATTAAAAAAATAAGTCTTAAAAATTTTATTCACTGGAAACCTTAGATATTTTCCTAACTACTAACGGCCATGGTCAAGTAGTAAGACGCTCGACTACGAATCAGAAAGTCGCGGGTTCAAACCCGACGTGCGCCAATAACTTTTATTTAAAAAATTTGTGTCATAAAACATTTAATTCATACAAAAATAATAAAAAAAGAATATTTGCGGCACGTTCCAGAGCGGTAGATACTCTAAGTATCGCTCTGGTTAAAGACCACCATTCAGAATCGAAACGTTGCTTGGAATGGCTTTAGCCGTGTTTGGTGACCAGATCTGAATAGCCAGGTACTTCCGAACCTTCCTCTTCCCTATCTCCTTCCCCTCCCCACTACCTTCAGCCTCACAACATACCCTATTTCGGGATGCCATAGTTTCACTGGCTCTAGACTGTTGGGAGCAGTTGAGACTTGTGCGGTATTCATATTAAAAAAAAAAATTAGAATTTACAGAATAATCATGTGTAGTGTTGCTTGTATTATTATGCTACAAAGTGACGTTTGGCGCTGTTTTGGGAGCCGAGCCTTAAAGAGTCATGCCCAATGCGAGCACGTCAATACAGCCACGCAAAACTTACAGTTTTACTTTCGGTTATTTTTTGCATCTGTATAACAGTAATGTATCAAAATAGTTTTGCGGCTCCAAATTTAATTAGAGAAAAACAAATGATTATACAATTGGTTTTTATATTATATGACTTAGCACTGTTTCTCATAAATTTAGATCCAGTTTCTTAAAAAGGCGAGCTAGGTACTTTGACCATAAATTAAGATATTAGTGTTCCCGATCTAAAGGTCGATCGGATGTGGTTTTAGGTTACTTAGGGAAAAAAAATATCTTGCAGATTGATTTTGCTATTTTATTTAGTGTTGTTGACAATACGCGATTGAGCGGGACCACACGTAAAGGAAAAAAAGCGCAACCAATTACCTAACAACCAACAACCACTAACTTGAAACTATATTAAAAGCTCATATACAAAGAGTTTACTAAAAATAGAAAATGAAATACGAAATGACGTCTTATAATTCTATTTTTGCACTGATTCATTTAGGGGAAATCCATGCTGTCCACTTAAAGATAACATTATTGATATATTACCCGTGATACAGACAAAATAAGGAAAGTTTTTTATAGTGTCACGAACACATCTTTTTATCATTCCAAATCTTAACTATAAAGATGGAGATGAAGCAGTGAAGGACAAAGAAAAACCTTTACTATTTAAGAAACCATTGAACCGAAATAAGTGCATATTTATTTGAAAAAAAAAGTAACAACACTGCATTAAAAAAATGTACATCTTGATAATGCCAGAATTTTTTTGGTTTTTATTGTTTTTTTTTTAATAGTGAATACCGCACAAGAGTCCCAACTGCTCCCAATCATCTGGAGTTAGTGGGACAATGGCACCCCTAATTGGGGTATGCCGTGAGGCTAAAGAAAGTGGAGCGAAGATCAAGATGGGGAAGAGAAAGGTTGAAAAGTACCTGGCTATTTAGACCTGGTCACAAAACACAGCTGAAACCATTTCAAGCAAAGTTTTGATTCTGAATGGTGCTCTTTCACCAGGGCGATACTAAGAGTATCTTTTAATCCCTGACCTTTGCCTTGACCCTTTTCTATTAATTTCTACTGTTAGTTGTTTTTGTGTCCATTAACGCACATTGACGTCCATACATGTTTTCTCATAATCTTGAAATTTAAGTTCAAACTATGTCTGATGTGACATTAAAAGTGCGAGTGAAGCCTGATGCCTTTTCTGAAATTACATTAATAATAAAAAATGACCACATACCACTAGCTCTGGCTGCAAACTGGTAAATTTTGCTGACAAAGACGTGGCTCATTAAAAAAAAATGTTTTGACTTATTGTTTTAAAATTAAGTTGAAAACAATAAAAAGGTTTCCTATTGAATTTAAATTTAAATTATTTATTTTTTCGACAATTAATGCCTTAGTCAACTGATATAGGTAAATGATACCATGGCAAATCATTTTTTCATACACTCACGTTTTTCGTGCATCTGATTATCGAGTCATAAATGCACGTAATTTTGCAAAAAGTGTCCAATCTATTGCCAAAATCGAGCTTAACATATTTTCCTATTTATAAATACGACATTTATATCGGCTGAAAACGTCCTAGCTCAAAATGCAATAGATTTTTGATCTTTCAGTTTTTTACTAACGCACATTGCAGATATGACTATGACTTTATTGACCTTTTGACTTTAATTGAAGTTTAAAAATATTAAAATGTAGGATAAAATTAGATTTTTTTTTAAATAAATACAATGATAGATTATAAATAACCTTTTGTAATAATTCCCATAAATAACAAAACACTGAGGTTTACTTTACAAATGCCGATTACGCAATATTAATGCTTTTGTATCGTCATATTTTCAAACTTTTTTTCTCAGATTTATCTTTTTGGTGTTGTATGCTTTATGCATAACTACGTCCAATTTTTGTCCACTATAAACAGTTGACGTTGAAACTATAAACGCTGTATTATTTAATATTACATCTACAATTCAATAAATGATATAGTGAAAAAAAAAACAGTAGATTACTTGTATGGGACGAAATGAAGAATTAATAAATATTGACATCTTTTGATTTACTGTGAAAACATTACAGTAACTGAGTGATAGATATTTAAATGAGGTTAGGTTTTACCTACCAATAGAGCTAATTTTCCACGAATTTCTGTATGCCCAGCTTGCGTCTTGGCTAATAAGTCATAAAATATTCCATAGATGGCAGTAGTTAAAAAAAATTCTTTGTGCTTACAATAATAAATTATTTAACCACTAGTTGTTAGTTGTTAGTTGTTACTTGTGAAAAGTCACGGAATATAACTTGACTTGCCAAGAAAATATTCACTCATCTCAAATATAGAATAATGTCTACTAAAATACATTGTAAGTCGGTAATTTATTAGGTAGGTAGTAAGGATGTGAAAAGATTTAAAAAAAGGACACATATCTACGTATGTCTTGCAAAGGAAATTAAATATAGTTTCATTATGTAAGTGCAAGAGATCCGTTGTTGAGGTTTTCAGAATGACGTTACCAATATAGACACGTTATAGCCTTAGAATATTGACATACAATGTGGCAAGCAAAACACACACGTTACCAGTAAATTCATCATTCAAATATCGGTCGTGAATGACAAAGATAGACATTCATAGAATATATGCGTATGAACGAAACAGATCCGAAGTTCGGACCGCGTTCCATACTTGCTTGAAACGACCTCAAGCGACGCGTGACCGTTTAGTACTGAATCGGTTTAAACACCGATCACACCAACTAGCGTGATTATTGCTTGCCACTTTGAGAGCGCTACAACGTGTCTATATATATATGTAACGTCATTGGGTTTTTAGTTATTATTTGGCTATTCGTGTTCTTAACGATAGCTGGAAATTCTATTTGGTAAAATCCACAAAGGCAAACAATCAAAATAATGATTTCTTTCAAAGTCAACATTTTTAGAAGCTTTCGCGATATAAAACAGACCAATCGGTAGACCAACTGTCTAACCATCAAACCGGTTTCCGCGGGTTAGGCAGATAGGATAGTTAGCATAAAACTATAGTAAATCGTTGCACACAAGATTGATTTATTCACATTCATATTTCGGATTGATCGGTCGGTAGCTGAGTGGACAAAAGTGTCGGATTCCCACCCGGGCGTCGTGCGTTCAATTCCTCTGCTGGCTAAGTCCTCCATAATTGCACAAGCGACATTTTCCGCTTCTTATGATGGCAGTAGAAGTTTTTCAAATTTGTCAGATTATTCGTAACTCGGGAATGTTTGTCTTTCTTAGAAAAAAAAATGAGTACCATACCTCTCTGTTGAAAAATTGCAGGTTATAAACTAATAAGATTAACCTCCGTGGTCGAGCGGTAAAGATTCTTGACTACAAATCCAGAGGCCGCGAGCTTTAATCCCGGTGCGTGAAAATAACATTTATTTAAAAAATTTATATATATCACATTTAAATATCATTAATCTAAGTTTGGGGCACGTTCCAGAGTGGTAGATACTCTCAGAATAGCCGTGGTGAAAGATCACTATTCAGAAGTTAAGCGTTGCTTAAGTTGGTTTTATCCGTATTTGGTGACCAGATCTCAATAACCACGTACCTCCCAACCTTCCTCTTTACCATCTCCTTCCCTCCCCCACTTTCGTCAGCCTCAGAACATATGCAATTGGGGATGCCATAGTCCAACTGGTTTCAGACAATTTAAACTTTTGTGTAGTATTCACATAAAAAAGAAGAATAAATAGTTTCATGAAAATAATACATTAAATAATATTTTATTTTGATAGGGAATATACTATTTAATAAATAGTCACTTAATTTTTTTATTTTTTACATTTTCGTATTTTATCCAGCCGATTCTATTCAATTTTTGAGATTTCCAATTTCCAAGTGATATTCCAAATATTTTCCTCCCTGAAAGGGTGAGATACAACCTTCAAAACTCTCCCACCCCCTTATTTCCGTCGCAGAAGAGTGCTTAGATATCTGACAATAGCGGCCATTAGCCGGATAGCGGATAGCCGATCCCACTAAATAAATGAAATTGATTATCGGCTCAGGAAAGAATTTCGAGAGAAAATGTTTGATCAATTTCACCAAAAGTAAGGAAAATGTGAACTTACTTTGGACACTGACGTTCTAAACACAGTTCTATCAGCTTGTCTCATCAGTGACCGTTTTTTTTCGTACCGTTATAACCTCAGAGCAAGAATATATATGGAGAGAGAGCTACATATTTTTACCCAACCTATACAAATTTACGATAAATCACTTTCTCCGGGTTTTTACGTCGTAAACCATGAGAGAGAAAGAGACAAGACAAGTTCTCACGTAATATAGCACTACCATTCGGTATGTAAGCATGTTTTCCGTCTCCCGCGTCTCTGGCGACTCCGCCCACTACGTTTTGTTATGCGACCTAACATGACAAAACTTAATGGTTTTTTAGGTTATATTCTATATTTTTGTTTATAACAAAACTGTGAAAAGTGGTTACACAAATAAACAAAAACATTATGTCGGCATGTGCTATGAATGGATGTATGATATCCTAGCCCTAGTCCCAGCAACGCCCGAGTCAGGCAAAAATCATCAATACTGACTACAGAAGCGCTCCCTCCTGTATATTATTGCTCTGAGGTTATAACTTTCACAAGGAGAAAAAGCGATCGGAATTTTGAATCAGGTTGAAAAGCCATTATTACAAAATGATAGTCGACCGTTTTTGCTTTTTGCTGGACAGATTGGAGAGTGGTAAAATAGTTCACGAAACTTAGTTTGAGCTTATTCTGTACTTTGGTTAGCATTTACTTAACATACAAAGGTTATGTGTTGTTTTATAACATTAGTGTTTTTTTTTTAACATTACCTCTTTAACATAAAAATATTATTTTTGTGCTATTAAAAACGTTTGTTGGCAAATAGACGAAGAAGCGCAACACGGCTTACTACCCAAAAATCAATAACCCTAATATTTTTGGCCGTGAGAATCTAAAATTACAGATGATGACTGACAAACGAAAGAATGCGGCTGACGGTCGATGCGCAGAACGCATTTTGGTAAAAAAAAGGTTTTAAAATATTACGTTCTTAAGTTTTTAGTATTTAATGTAACATATTTATAATTTTTGCTTGAATATTTAATTCTAAAATAGGATTGGTTTTATGGTCGAGTGGTAAGACGCTCAACTACGAATTCAGAGGTCGCGGGTTCGAACCTGGCCTGCGCAAATATTTTTTATTTTAATTAATATGTGTCATAACACATTAAATTGATATAAAAATAAAATATAGAATATTTGCGGCACGTTTCAGAGTGGTAGATACTCTAAGTGTTGCCTGGTGAAAGACCACCATTCAGAATTGAAACGATGCTTGAAATGGCTTAACAGGTGACCAGATTTGAATATCCAGGTACTTCCCAACCTTCCCCTTCCTCATCTCATTCCACTCCCCACTACATTCAGCCCCACAACATACCCCTATTAGGGGTGACATAGTCTCACTGGCTCTAGACGGTTGGGAGCAGTTGAGACTCTTGTGCGGTATTCACGTAAAACAAACAAAAAAACAAACGCATTTGGAGCAGACCGCCTTATGCAGTAGATAGCTAAGGCACCGTATCTGTCAAATGTCATTTGCTAACTTAACCGCAGTACTCAACTGCCTTAGCGTCGTTAGCTGCCACACATACGTCCAGTATCTATAGATTTATATCCATTGAAAAATATCGTATTTTTGGGTTATGCGGTAATCGAAACCGCCAACTTTAGATTCAAAGTCAAATACGTAAACTACTTCTTTGTAAACATACTGAATGAGTGGCGGCGCTAGCAAGCACCTCGGCGCCTCTCATATTGCTGAGTGAAACAATGGAAAGTGTAAAAAACGATTTCAAGACTAACTGTCAGAACTGCCTCTGGAGAGTATTGGAAGGTTCAATAAAGTGGGAGAGTGGAAGGAGAACGAAGATTGAAAAGAGGAATGTTGAGAAGTGGCCAGCTACTTCATACATTATTGCCCAACAATAAACATGGACAAATCTATTTCAAGTAATGTTTCGAGTCTTAGAAGAAGTCAAAGACGCCCGAGGAAGACATGGCACGATCAAGTAATAATAATAATAATATTTGGACAACTTGTAAAGGGCCGTTTTTGTGAAAAATCACCTCAAGGGCGCTGTACAAATCTTAATTTCTACTTAATATTAATTCTTAGTTAAAATAAATATACAGCAACATACTTACCTGGCAGGTCACTTCTGGCAGGACACAATCACTATATCATAATAATTTAGAATTTAGCTGATTCAAATAAATAAAAATAAAAAAACGTGGATATCCGGAAAGAATGCAAGGCTGATGTGAGCGTAATGAATAGGATCAAGAAAGGAACGCTTAGATGGTTTGGGCATGTAGAGCGAATAAACGAAGAAAGGAGTGTGAAAAGAATATATGATGCGAAAGCAAATGGAAAAAGAAGTCGAGGACGCTCGAGAAAGACATGGCACGATCAAGTAAATCAAATACTTGAATCGGGTCATGTGAAGAGTCAGAATAACAGAAGAGTATGTATGAGACGATGTATGAATGTAAATGAAGCAAGGAGTGTGTGCCAAGACAGAGTTATATGGCGGTCCGTCCTCTCTGCCTACCCCTGCGGGGAAACGGCGTGATGGTTAGTTAGTTAGTTAGTTAGTCAAATAAACTTAAATAATTTCGTAAACTTGAGTCGGGCCATATCAAGAGCCAGATTAAAAGAAGAGTATGTATGATACGATGTATGAATGCGAATGAAGCAGGAAGCGTTTGCCAAAACAAGGTTGTATGGCGGTCCATCTTCTCTGCATGCCCCTGCGGAGAAACAGCGTAGTGGTCAATAAGTTTAGTTTTCGTTCTTTTATGTCTATCTTTTTTTTTACTGCCACGAAACATCGATATAGATTTTATCGACAATGTCGGTAATTTAGAATCACTACCGAGTCCGACAGCAGATCTCCAAAGAACAAACGAAAACTCACGCCAACTAAAAATGCTTAATTTAGTCGATGCAAACTTTCTTTTTTTCGTTTACAATCTGCAGATGACTAAGGCCCCAGATTTAAAAAAAAATCTGGTAAATTGAATACGAAAATAAGTATGAATTTATCTCAACAGGGCGATACTGAAAAAATCCCCCACACCAGGCGAATCAGCCAATAAACTGCAAAAGACACCAACAGATTTGAGATATTAATAAACCTGCTGGAACAATTTCCATCTTGGATTCTTATCCCATTGCGAAAATGTCATTTCCGAGATTTTTTGAAATAAAGATCCTTTGTTTTTCTTCGTACCTAAGTCTGACATATCTAAATATATTTTCAAGAATCAAATCATAGAGGGCATCTACTCCCACACAGCTTATTTATTCTATTTTTAACAGATGAGTAGTTGTTTTATTAACTGACGTCAAAGCTAAAAGGGCATTGTGAATTCTTTTGAATGAAATAACTAACACAAATGTAGTTGTATTTTACGCAGAGTTCTATTCTTGCTTCAATGATTACAAACGGGCGTACCCCAAGGCACTAAGCATGATCCCGACTCAAAATGTTGCTTTAATAAAAATATAAGTGAGACCATATTACTGGTGGAGTTGGAGAAAAGCTCCCAAGAAGGTTGTATATTAATTTGTGAAATTTATGTTACAATACAGAAGTATGTAAAAATAGTGACTTTTCTTAAATTCAAGGGTGATGAAAATTTTCAACATTTAATTAAATCGACCAAGTAACTTATAACGATCTATTATGATCTATAATGATATGAATTTGACAATAATTATTAAAAAAAAACTTGTACTGTAACTCTTCCTTGCGAAAAGATAATGATACAATTGGACGTAGTTATGCAGAAAGCGTACAATCCCAAAACGACGAAACTGAGAAAATTGAGTTTGAAAATATGGCGATAAAAAAGCATTAATATGCGTAATCGGCATTTGTAAAGGGAAAATCAGTATTGTTTTCTTTGAAAGCATTATTGTAAATAGGTTATTTATAAATAAAACAGATTAACTTTATTTAAAACCACTTTAATTATTCAATATTGTGTTGCCCGGTTCGGAAACACCCTTCCATCATTAGAACAATAGGTTGTTATTTTTTTTTATTTTTATAAAATTATTCCAGATCTCAGGGAGGGTGGTGCAATCCCATGAGTTCCATATAATACATAGAAAGATAAAAAAAATACAAAGATAATACATAAAAATAGAAAACATGATAACATAGTAATAAATAATAGCAATAAAGAAATAAAATTAAACTTCGTTTCAAGACATCAGGAAATGACTCCATTGTTTATAAACGGGGCCCTGCAAGAAGTCCAGTGCTGCCCTCACAAGAGTGTTTTCGCTCGTGCCTATTCTTATTCGGTAGTTGGCGATACGTCTTCTTATTAAGGCTCTGAAACCGGGAACTCGTCCTTCTGCGAACATTTCTGAAGCGCTGCAGTACCATGACAGCCCGAAAAGCATCCGGTACGAGTTGTTGTATTGTACCTCCATTCTTTTTAAAGTTGCATGGTTGAAATTTGTCCACAGCTCCGATGTATACAGGCTTGTACAATATGTATTAAATAGTTGCCGTTTTGCTTCTCGGCTGCATTTGTTGAATCTTCGAGCAATCATGTTTCCTCTAATGCACAGTGCTCTTCTCTGTCGCTCGATATCAGCATCATCTTTGAGCTCAGCTGTCAAAATATATGTTATAAACAAAGTTTATCTATTTTATTTATAAATATGGCAAGCCACAAAGTAAATGCTTTTTACAAATAAGTTATTTATAATCTGTTAATGTGTTTATTAAAAAAAATACACCTCTTATGTTATCCTACATTTTATAATGTTTTTAAGTTTCGATTTAAGTAAAATATCTGCAATGTGCATTGGTATTTTTTTTACCAAAAATCTATTGCATTTAAAGCTTGGATGTTTTCAGCAGATGTAAATCTCGTATTTATAGGAAAACCTGTAAAACTCGATTTTGGCATAACTACGTCCAATTTTGAGTTACTCAATTTGAGTTGACCCAATAATACAAACTTAAAACTGTGTGTATTGATGAATATGTATGCACATCAGGATTAAAACTCGCGGCCTCTGAATTCGTGGTCGAGAATCTTAGCCGCCCAACCATGGAAGTCGTCAGTGATACAGCGGCATACGAATAAGTAGAAAGCGACAATATTGCTTCTGAGAAAAATAATTACAATTTACTCCTAACAAAAGGTAGATGTATTCTTGTAAATTACGCCATTTGGGCCCTGACAGAACTCATTACGCGACATAATTACATACACTTAAGCTAATGCGAATTTCGTCGAGACAATCAGTTAGTCGTGAGGTTTTTTTTGCAAATTGTCTGGCCGTTGCTTTTTTTTTTCCAAAGTTAGCTCGAATAGACGCAAACAAGTCTTATTTAATGTCGATCAACTTATTAACATAACTGTGAAAACTTTTAAAGCCGTCGAATTATTATTACCAAGACGAATTTAGACAGATATTATTTTTATAACTATTAATATTTTTTAATATCGTTGCTGGAAAGGCGAAAGGTCTAAAGCGCCATTTAGCGAACTAAACACAAGAGCACTTTAAAGTTTTTTTTTTGTTTTACAATAAAATTCATAAGTCTTCAGTACCTGGTTGGATTTTGAAAAAAAAGTTAATTCAGGTAACTCAATGCTCTCACTGAGTTACCTGAAGCGACAGAAAGCTAAAAAAGTCCCAAGCTTGCGTGGTTTGAGTCAAGCCTTCTCCAAAATGGAAAATATATTTTAGAGGACTAAAGGACCACAAAAATCTTCAGAACCAAACGTGAGTCACAGCATTTGATGCAGAAAAAAGAACTTATCAAAAATGCATATTTAACTAATTTTAAACCAAAGTGTCGCTTAGGCCCTTTTGCCTTTCCAGCAACAATGTCATTATTGAACTAAGGTCTCAACTGCTCGGAGCCGGTGGGATTAAGGCATCCCCGATTTGAGGAATGCTATGAGGTTGAAGGGGATGGAGAGGGGATGGAGAGGGGATGGAGAGGGGATGGAGAGGGGATGGAGAGGGATAGAGAGGGGATGGAGGGGATGGAGATGGGAACGGGGAAAATTGAAACGTACCTGGCTATCCAAATCT
Source organism: Drusus annulatus (assembly GCA_022651775.1). NCBI lineage: Eukaryota > Metazoa > Arthropoda > Insecta > Trichoptera > Limnephilidae > Drusus > Drusus annulatus. Next base: position 593,921 of record JAGWCC010000137.1, read on the forward strand.
GGTCACCAAACACGGCTTATACGATTTTTAGCACCGTTTGGATTTTCAATTGTGATACTGAGAGTAGATATTTACCACTTAGAAAGGTGAAGAAAATATAGTTTTTTTTTCTTATTTTAATTTTATTTAGTGAAAAATAAAATAAAGCTATGTGTTTCGAACCCGCTACCTCTGGATTGGGAGTCAAGAATCTTAACCACTTGGCCACGGAGGTCGTCAAATCATCTTTGCCAATTATCAGTCACTACCTAGATCGCATTGTGCAAAGTTTTTTTTTTAGTAAGTAACGCGCCTTTGAGGTGATTTTTCACAAAAACGGCGCTATAAAAAATCATCCAAATATTATTATTATTATTATTATTATTTGAGAAAGACTGAATATGTAGAATAAGAAAATGAACATATATTTAACTTTAGAATATGACACTAAATCGCGCCATATAAATATAATGTTGTAATTAAAAAAACAATCTTTTAACAGCCTGTAAGAATAATACTTCTAATGTTACTTTCATAAAGAGGTGTGAATCGAAATTGAATCGTTTCACGTCAAAGAATGGCAATACGGTTGAAGATCGCTCTCGAGCGCGGCGGAGCCGTAACCAATAGCCAGAACGATCGGTCGACACCCTGCCAAAGGAATTTCCGCCCAATTGACTGCAAAATTATTAAGGTTCCTATGGACGTTTTGACTAGTTGAAGTCCTGGGGTAAATTTATTCCGTTTTATTTTTTTGGTTTATTTTTCGTCGGATATTTTTTGAGTGGAAATTCTTGTTTGTTATTTTTATCGGAATTTCGACAAAAATGCGGTGAAGATTTTCCGAATATAACATAGGTTCGAGGAAAATGTTAATATTTTCCGATTCAAAGCAGCCATTTTTATAAACTTTTATTAGATTCAAAAACTAATGCATTCTAACGATTAATGCCATAAACAGGCATGATTTGGAACACAAATATTGTATGACATCTGTATAAACCTTATACTTATGTTCGCAAATACCATATTGGAAAATCAATGCTGCCGTGAAAAAAATTGCAATTATTTAAACTCTGATAATAAACCTTTGCATTAAGATTTAGATTATAAATATTCACTAGCAATGTAGGATTCTTCAACCCCCTCTCTCAAATGTGTCCCTCGTATAGTGACAATGGTATGAACAATGATATTTATACTTTTTCATAGTGAATACCGCACAAAAGTCCCAACTGCTCCCAACCGTCTAGAGCCAGTAAGACTATGGCATCCCCAATCAGGGTATTGTGAGGTCGAATAGCGTGGGGAGGGGAAGGAGGTGAGGAAGAGGAAGGTTGGGAAGTACCTAGCTATTCAGATTTGGTCAACAAATACGGCTAAAGCCATTTCAAGCAACGTTTTAATTCTGAATGGTGGTCTTTCACCAGGGCAATACTAGTACAGAGTATCTACCTAGAACGTGCCGCATATATACTATATATTATTTAATATGAATTAAATGTGTTATGACACATCTTAATGAAATAAAGTTTATTTGCGCACGCCGGGTTTGAACCCGCGACCTCTGGATTCGTAGTCGAGCGTCTTGCCACTCGACCATGCAGGCCGTCGTATACTAGTTGTTACACGTGTAAAATGACTTGCCAAGAAACAATATTAGTTGCTTTTATCTACCCACATCAAATATTGGATAGTGTCTGCCAAAATACATTATAGGTAGGTAAGGATTTCAAAAGATTTTTTTAATAATTTAAATAAACGTTTCTTTCAAATTTGAAAATTTCCCACTCGTACTTGTACGTATTCACAAAGGAAACTATTACATTGTTACATCTTCAACTCACCTACAACATACAAACAACTCTTAAATAGCATATTTAAATACAAAAAAAACCTTCCAATAGCAGAAGGCACGAGAAGAAAAAAATAAATATTTTCAAGTAGAGAAGGGTTGAGAAATTAAAAAGAAAGATATAAAGGTCCAAAAATAAACCATTTTCAATAAAAAAAATATTTGAATCATGTTAGACAACATATCGTCGCCGGAAAGGCAAAAAGGCTGAAGCGCCATTTGCTGAAGTTTACACCAAAGCACTTTAAATTTTGTTTTATTTTACAATAAAATTCATACGTCTTCAGTACTTGGTTGGATTTGAAAAAAAAGTATCATTTGTTAAGTAGTTATCGACAAAAAGCTATAAAAATCCCAAACTTGTGTCATTTGAGTCAAACCTTCTCTCGAATGGTATATATATTTTAGATGGCTGAAGGGCCACAATAGTCTTCAGAATCAAAGGAGAGTCAAGGCATTTGACCTAGAAAAAAAAGATGATAAAATTGCATATTTAACTAATTTTTGACCAAATTGTCGCGTAAGTCATTTTTCCTTTTCAGCGACGATATTAAAAAATATTTTTATCAATTCTGACGTAATATAAGAAAGACCTTGATAGATAAAAGTATAAGGTATATAGGGTTGGTTTCACACATTTAATACCACCCTTCGTAAGTTTAACGACCGGAGTAAGTGTCGTTAAACTGACGCAATATGGCGTGGACATTCGGCGCTGGACCATTCGACTGAGATAAAACGGCCAAATGACGTATTGTATTAAAACTTTATCCTACCCATTTTATTGCAGGTCTTTAGGCCAATCGGGCCTTAGTTTGATAGGATTCTAATCACCGCTGGAACCAAATTGTTTTCATTAAACTTGAACTGTTTTCGTTTCTGTTGTAGTTTGAAATCTTGGAGCAACGACGTAAGAAGGTATAGCTAATATTTTTACCCAACCTATACAAATTTGCGATAAATCACTTTCTCCGGGTTTATACGTCGTATACCACGAGAGAGAAAGATACAAGAAAAGTCTTCACATAATATTGCAGCACTTCTAAGTATGTAAGGATGTTCTCCGTCCGCGCTAACTTTACATCATCGAGTCGCATAACTTACGTCAACGGATGTTGAGGTAATTTACAATATTTGTAAATAGAACATATATACTTTGTTTTTAACCACTTTTTTATTAAATATTTTGTTAATAATAATAATAATAATAATCCCTTCCAATGGCGTAGAATCTTATATATATCTAACTTCTCTTTACTTAGTACCCGAAATTTGCCTACCCACATTAAACCCGCGTTCTATACAAATAATAGCATAGGTATATTATTGAAAAATGCTAAAGATAGAGATAATAAATTAAGTCATTCTGGCATTTATAAAATTTCTTGTAATAATTGTACTTCATATTATATAGGTAAGACATCTCGCAGTGTAAACATTAGAATAAGTGAACATCTAAGATGCTTAAAAAACAATAATTTTTCAGAGTTCGCCAATCACCTCATTACTACTAATCATGATTTTAATAGAGATACAGGGGTTAAAATTCTTCACCGTTGCAATAAAGGGATAAAATTAGATAACTTAGAAGCACTAGAAATTAGAAAATCATTAAACAGTAAATGCAATATTTTAAACAATCAAATTAATTTATCTTATAGTCCTATCCTAAATATTTTTCCAATAAACCGCTCTGTTATTCCCATAATTTCATCAATTACTCCTTCTCCTTCCAACTCCTAAATATGTATATTTATCTCAGTATTTTGTATTTCAGATTAATTTAATATTGTCCTGATGATGGAAGGGTACTTCCGAAACCGGTAGACAAAATATTAAATAAAAAAGTGGTTAAAAACAAAGTATATATGTTCTATTTATAAATATGGCAAGCCACAAAGTTAATGCTTTTTACGAATATATACAATATTTGTGTTGATTAAATAACTTGCAGTGGTTATAAAAATAATTCAAACATGATAGTTATATGTGCCTTGCGCGAATGTTCAAATAAGACCAAACTAAGATTATAAAACATCACTTTTCGCAGGAATTTCAACAGTTTTAAATATTTTTGACCGAACTTTCGAATTTTCACATTTTTAATGATATAAAGACATAAAATCAACAAAAAGCTTTAATCGTCATTTTGGAAAACTTTCTGTTATTAGTGTTTGTGTGATATTTTGACTTTATAAATCATTTTAATGGTGTATTGGTATTGTTTTGTTTAATGTGTCCTAATATGTTTATTGGATTTCATGTGGGCGGTAACTAATAGGCTATCCAAGATCCTTTAATATATCTTTGTCTCTATCTATCGAGTTAGCATATAGTCAACAATCCTGACTATACTGTTTCGAAAAGGTTCTTCTCCATGTCCTCCATATTTGAAATAGTGTCAATACTTGAAATAAACGGGAGCCAAACGGAACAGTGTTTAAATAATGGTGATAGTGGATGGAAATATGTACAGCTAGTGTACCTGACTGTCAGAGGAACATGTACAGAATCAAAAGTGGTTTTGTTATTGAAACATGGTTTTTGTTGGAAATAAAACGGAGCCAACCGGAACATAGTTCCGGTTAACAATATCAAAACTAAGAACAGCAAAAAACGCATTTTATTTCGAAAATGTAAGCTCTTTAACTCTAAACTCAGTGATCGGCTGGGCTTATGTAAACAAATTCTAAAATTGTATACATACATCTCGTTCTAGAATTAACTTTTCAGAATAATGGTCGCGTTTTTGTGAAAAATGGATTGGGTTTTGTGAAAAAAAAAGAAGTTTTTTTATAGTTAATACCGCATAAAAGTCCCAACTGCCACCGATTAAGCCATTTAAAACAGCATTTCAATTCTGAATGATGGTATATCACCAGAGCGATAATTTTAGTATCTTTCACTCTGGAATATCTAAACAGTCGGTAGTTTTCAACAATCCTCTTTTTCCTTTCTCCCTCTTCTTCCGTTTCCATAGGTTCCATTACATTTACCTACATATAGGAACGGTTTATATCATTACTAGTAGAAGGTACATGCTGATTTTTTGTAGTAATATTATTTAATTTTTATTTTAGTACATATAACAGGCATGATGCCTAAAACAAGAGTGGTTATTTAATTAGATATTTAACAACAGTAAGTAAGCAAGTAAAAGTTTATGAAAAATGCAAAGGCAAATGAATAACAAACAAAATCAAAAGAATAATATTATGCAAGGTAGAACATAAATAAATGGATTATTAGCACATGTACTGAAGAGATGCTTATTAGCCGTTTGGTACTTGGTACTTCATATAACCAGTCTATAACTAAAGGGCATCATTACAATATCAGCTTGATATGATTGACAGATTTAAAAAAAAAGATTTATCATGTCAATAAAAATGTCTACTTCATTGTTTGTGCAGTGAATTGTGTTGTAGTTTCTTAATATCCTCGCCAAAGGAGAAAAATATCCCGTATTTGTGTGGTAGGCTTTAATATTAAAAATATCGTTAATAATATTAAAAATACCATCAATATCATCATCGTAAACATCAACACCATCGACATCTTCAACATCACCAATATCACAGTGTGGTAGTTGGCCTCCACCACAAATGCCCTCCCTTGGCTCCAGTCTCTCCCTATTCGCTTCTAGTCCTCTTTCTTCCCCCTTCCTGCTCCAATTCTTTTCCACACAGCTACTTAATATATTTGTGTTTATATATATATATATATATAAATACTCCTTTGATTTAGACTCGTCCGACTCGAAAAATAATTAGAGACATACTCATTTAACATGAATCTTAATTTTTTTAAGCTCCTCCCTTCTTTATTATGAATCAGATTCTGTCAGATTATTTTCAATTTTAAAATATCTCTCAGTGAAAAAATCAACTAGCGTTCCGGTTGGGAAAATTGATATATTCGTGCACTGGAAAGTGTCCGATGGAAGACAATCTATCAAATGAGGGAAATCGAGTTATTAACAGAAAGAGAGAATTTCATTCGTCGGAGAGAGACATTTTCATTCGTCTCTTGAAGGGAGACATCGAGAATATTTCCTCCGTTAGAGATTTTTTCTTCAAAATTCAAAATAGAACGATTCTCGGTAAACGAATTATGTTAATTCGTTCAAATAAATAAATTGACTAAAATAAATCGTTCGATTTCCATCAGCACCGAACTTCATACTGTAAATGCTCATTTAAAACGATAAAATTATAATAATGAAATTTGAGGATTCCAGTGAACA